>OZ026530.1:38172943-38557943 GCA_964019695.1 Loripinus fragilis | reverse complement strand
ATTTCTCTTTTTTTAAGCCTATGTTGACCGCCATTTTAGTGATTATGGTATTGGTAAAAGTTCAATAAATACCAGACTTTTACATTTGGGTTTATCTTCTAAACAACCAATCAAAAGAAATTGACTTAGAGCAACTTCCAGGTTTTTGTTCTAGACAGGGCGAAATTAGCCCTTAGTGCACATAGCCCTTTGTTTTTTGTAGTATTGAATAGTCAAGGTATACTAAGCTGCAACCAAGTTCTAATTGGTCACTCTTCAAACCGTTTATTTCTGATGAAACGATATTAAAATTGAAATGATTTTTTGCTTTAATATGTGCATTTAATGGGCAAAAGTTTAGCGATAGATTACCTTTATTGTCGAAAAGACTTCACAGCGAGATACATGTATACGCTTACTTGTCATTGGAATCTCTATTAAATGATTACAAATTGTGTCATAACATTACCTTTATTGCCCAAAACGAACACCTCACATAGAGTGAGGTATGCTTTGCTGTTATTGGAAACTCTAGAAATGGTGACATATCTTCCAACAATGGGTTTGATACGAGTTATGTAGATGCGTTCACCAGGCATGGTTGGACCAGTGTACTGTCCCCATATGTTGCTTGACTTTTTGTCATTCTTCTTGTTGCCAACATACACAGTGATGTCTCTGAGTGCTCCCTCTAAAGTACAAAAAATATAATAAAATGATTATTTGCTTGTTTGATTTGATTCTTTACGTCCCAGGAAACAATTTTTCTATTATGTACAGATGGGTCTTCCTATGTTGAACCAGTATCAAGCAAAGATAAATGTGTCTTGCTCAAGGACACAAAACAATGACGCCGATGAGGCTCGAACCTGCAGCCCCTTATTTTCGAGTCAAGCATTTTACCACTGAGCCACTTTGATTACACAAAATATTTACAAACCTTAACTGTTATATATATATAAGTATGTAAGCCTGCAAATGAGTCATATACTTTCATACATTTTAGCAAAGAAGAGTTCAGCGAGCCAAAACAAAAACTGCACAGACTCGCCAGAGCCTTCGCTATTCATATACACAAAGTATGGGTGTTGAGAAGATTGAATTTAATCCTTAAGCCCTGCTCGATACAATGTGCGTCAGCATGTGCGCTTAAAGGAGGCCTTTACGAGAATGTGATAAGTATTAATATACTTTTTGCTTACTGTAAAGGCGGCAACTTTAATATTCATACCTGGACGTGGTTTGGCTATTTCATCTGCTAAACAAGGGTAATCAGGTTCTATTTTTGGGCGCGTTCATGGATTTCATGAAAATCCTTATTATACCGTTTACACACTGAACTCACATTGATTAACCCTTAAAGCACATAACCGCAAAACGTATGTTTTTGTCGTCCACTAAAATATTTGAAGCCTCCTAGATAAACAGTGTGGACCCAGTTCAGACTGCTCCTGTAGGAGCATTCTGATCCGGGTCCACAATGTTTGCCTCTAAGCCTATGTTAAATTTTCAGATGCAGTTATTTTGCTGGAGTTTTAAGGTCTAAATATCGTGTTTTGCGACCGAGGTAAAGGCGCAAGATGATTCAGTTACTTTTGAATAAAACCACGCCTCATTTTCAGCATTTACCTATGTCTAAGGTAGACCAGTCCTAATTGCGCATGCATGAGGTGCTGCCTTTACAGTAACCAAATAGTCATATAATACCTAATTTTGTGTGTAATCCTTAGTATTCAGAAACATTAACTATTCAATTATTACAAATCATAACATTTGAAGGAGAAGATTAGGTGAGTATTTACAGCTGTGGAATGACAAAACAAAACAAAACGTGTGAACTCTGAATAGACAATTTGATAAGATGTCTGATCTAGGTTCACCATCTTTTCTATTGAATATCTGTCTGAACTATTAAGCGTTAGATTTAGCAATCACTTGCATATTGGCAAATGTATCACTAAACAAACACAACTATGTGGTGTTTGTTTTTTTTGTTTTGATTCTTTAAGTCTTCATCAACAGCTATGGTCATGCTGAGAAGGTCAGTTCACCTTTACCACACTTTTTCCTGGGCAAGCTTGACAAAACCGTTAGCCTGGATCTGTTTTCATATACGTTACCAACTGCGCTACGTGGCCCGGTTGGTTTTCAAGGGGAATATAGAACCAACCTACATTACATTTATTACATAGACTAAAAACGAAGACTTGGCTTAACTTGAGGTTTTCTTTATCTCTGACTATCTGTGAGTCATGAGCCATTTTCTTTGTTTCATCATGGTGTGTTAATTTGATAAGAGTGTTTCTCCATGATGATACATTGCATTAGTTTGATGGCCTCCATGCGAGCTGAACATTACTTGTACTTCAACAACAGCAGAATCTAGGGCGACGATTTGGTACCAGTAAAATGCATTAAAGCCCCCCCCCCCACCCCCCTGTGGCTTAGGCTGCTGTCCGTTCTAAGGGGGTGGTTCTGTTGTTGTTGACTTTTTGTTTATTGTTACTCCCATTGTGGGAGTCTGTAATTGTTCTATGTTTTGTTGTACTTTACTTTATGTCCATTCTAGTATTGCAATCATTTTGATGGGGAAGAGAGAGCTGGTTGCTTTGCTTAATTTGTCTTCCTGGTGTCTCGTGATGGTTGAGCTTCTCTTCCTCACGGTGCCAAGGGACTGTCTGCGTTTCCTGATCATACTCATTTACTATTTTTGTACATCTCACCAGAGCTTTCATAAAGTATACACATATTATATGACTTTTTGGTTACTGTAAAGGCGGCACCTCATGAATGTGCAATTAGGAGGGGTCAACCCTAGACAAAGGTAAAAGCTGAAAACAAGGGGTGGTTTTATTCAAAAATAACTATCATCTTGCGCCATTGCCTCAGAACACATTATGTATTTATTCCATAAAACGCCAGCATAATAACTGCATCTGAAAATGTCTATTTAATACAAGCTTAAAGACAAACATTGTGGACCCAGATTTCTGGCTAAAACCTTGGCTAAAGTTAATTTCGTTTGGCTCCAACTTTTTCCATTTGGTTAAATTGTTGGCTACAATAAATTCTGAGCCAGGGTAAGCCCTGATGTACCTACCACAACAATCCGTATTGCTTTGAATGACAACACCCGTGACATTGGAGGGGTCCCCTAGGTCAACAGTCCACCATGTCTTTTTGCCATTACTACTGTGACTGCATGTCTCATAAAATATTCCATCTACAGCATTGTCAGAATCTCCACTGTCTTTCCCCTTGTTACTGCTCACTGACTTAGATTTACGGCTGCTCTCTTTGCCTGAGTCTCTTCTTCCAGAAATTGCTCTTTTTCCTCTCTTTTTGACAGAATCCCTGCTCCCAGATTTTGAATTACCCCCATTTTTTTCTGATTCTTGATCTCTGCCCTGGTTGTCTGAGTTACTGTTTCGTTCGTCTGAGTTACTGCTACCTTCATCTGATTTACTGCTGCCCTTTGAAAACTTCTGGTCAGTTGTTTTGTTGAAAGCAAGGTTCTGTGTACCTGTTAGCAAAAATTTGGTATTTAAAGGCGCTGTCTATAATAATGACTGTAGCCAGTTCTTTAAATGTGAGCTGCAACAAAGGTTTCTAACAATGTGGTATGTGCGACCAAGAAAGCCTCAGATCGGCCTGTGCATACGCATAGAAGATTATTTTGTTTTCTGTATTTATATGATGTAATATATGTAATCCCCTGGGTTGGGCCTTTTGGCCACAGGAAAATAGTTTGAACATAAAATATAGTTGTTATAGTTATGGCCCTTGTACAGTATGTTCCCTTACATGTCATTCTAACTGCCAAGTTTATAAGTAAGAGGAAGTGAGCCACAACATGAGATTTCCAACAATGTGCTATGTGTGACCAGCAAAGCCTCAGATCAGCCTGCGCATACGCGCAGTCTGATCAGAGCCTTTGCTTGTCGTTTGCATATTGTATGAGTGTTGAACTACTGACTGAACATCATTTGACGTTTCTAAGCTTAAAAGGAGGCTGCACAGCCTCGTCTGAGTCTACATTTGTCAAAATACCACATTGTTGGAAATCAAATGTCAACTCTAGTTGAATCAGTCCCTAGCCCCAAGTCTCTTATTAAATGTGTTTGACTTTAAGATATAAATATTTTTGCAATGTTTGCTGAAATTCCAGCAATGACTATTCGCAATATTAAGGAAACAAAACATTACTTACGGATAGACGCACAAATGCACACAAGGACGTACAACGTGAAAACATTATACCCCTGAAAACAGTATACCCGCACAAACACAGTTTGCGGGGGTATAAAAGTGGTTGACTAATAATTTGGTATGTATAAATAGAGGATCTTACATGAGTGCTCATGTTTTATTGAATTTATTAAACGAGTTGAGGAAAAGAGATAAAATGCGAGGCTTGCCGAGCATTTCATCTCTTTTTCGCAACGAGTTTAATAAATTCAATAATACAGGAGCACGAATGTTAGATTATATTTATCATATGGCATTAAGATTACATTAACATCTCATTTCTGGTGTAAAAACGTTATAATTTTGTCATTATGTACGCAACGTTGTTATGGACGTCATATGTCCAACGTTGTAATGGACGTAATAACGTTTCCCGTAAATCGATAAACCACTAGTGGTTTACAGATTTTATTGCATGGCGTTATTTCACTCCCAGATGCGACGTCATATGATAAGGTAGAATAAAGCTTGATTTAACAGTTAATTTAAACATAATACCCTTTAATTAGCACCACTCAATATAATTTTATTATTATATAACACCTCGTGTTTAAGTCAAAATAGGTAACGAGGTGTAAATTAACAAATGCCTTTGCTATTTTCAGCCACAAATGTCTTGTAATGGAAAGTGACAAAACACCAGTTTGATAGACGTTTATCATTAAAAACACCAGTTATCCAGACGTTTGATACAATGTTACATATATTCTTTTAAAATAATTGCCCGCTTTAAAAGTAGATTTTTCTAGTTAAAATGTCATCTGGTACAGATAATCATACACATGTGGTCATTTCATATGTACAGTCAAGTCCCCTAACATTGCATGGCCCCTTACATTGCGCACTAGCCCAATCGACTATGCCGCATTTAATCAGATAAGACCCTTTTTGATATTTAATATCAGGTTGCTTTTGGAAAGAAAAAACATCAAAAGGTGCTCATTTTTATCATTCCGCTGCTGAGGAGGGGCGAATTTTGGCAAAAATTGGCAAATCGGGTAAATAAAATTTTCTGACCTTAATTTCAAATGACCCAGTCTTCAAATTCACTTTTGAATAAAGTTCTTGATAAAATAAAGTGTTCAGAATAACCTGGTGCTACTTTCCCTGGTATATTTGTAAACGCAATTCATTTAAGAGGAGCTATTGAAACTTTTGCATAAAAGTACGCAGTATTAAACTAAAACAGGGGTTTGTGTACTTCAAATCAAGTTGCTAGAGATTGGAAAAATATTTTTTTGCTTGCTTGCCTGATTTGATTCTTTACGTCCCATCAACAATTTTCAGTTAAAAAGGGACGGGTCTTCCTGGGTTGAACCAGTGCTAAGCTAGGATAAATGTGTCTTGCTCAAGGACCACAACGTAGTGACGCCGGTGAGGCTCGGACCTGCGCCCCTCGGTCTCGAGTTAAGCACTTTACCACTGAGCCACTGCGCTCCCTGAATACTTTTTTTTATTATTTTGAACTCTGTGTTAATATATACTGAGGGAAAAAAGTTTAGCAATATACTTTGAGGATTCACAGTTTAGAAGAAATATGACTTTGAATTTCATAGTGTCATTAATATATGTTGACAAACGTTCACGAGTACGATGACATTAACAGATTGACATTTCACATAATGTAAAGTCTCATTTTATGCCCCCTTGCTAAAACAGCTTATCTGGCAATAGTGCGAATAGTTTTCGGCTAAAAGTTTCAATTTTCTGTCAAATGTTTAGATCTTAAAGCAAGAAAGTGAAAAACGGTTTGAAACTGAATGTTACGTTACCCCTTTTCGTACAGTTTTTAGTTGAAAATCGTATTTTACCAAATTACCTCCCTTTCAATTAAATAACGTTTGAAATTAAAATGCTCAGTAGATCAAATCATCACTATGAAGTTGGATTTTGTTTCTTTTGACCACATGCAAGTAGCCATTTGGTCATTTTCAAGCAACTGACATATTTGCGAACCTGCCAATTAAAAAGATCTAATGCTTCAAAGACCGCGTATGGGAAACCCCATTATAAAAAATTGCTAAACTATTTTCCCTCAGTATAGTATGATTATCTTATTTGGCTGTGTACACGGTTTCAATTTAGTTTATCCAACGGTGGTTTAAAGGCTTAAGTGCGCATGCAATGCTAGGGACCTTCGTCGTAATCCTTTTAAAAACTAATATATAAAATGGCAACTCGTGTAATAAGATCTTCTATGTCTAAAAAAGGTAAATACATACTTAATTTCAAGTCCATTCTTGGGGGGTGGGGGGGGGGGGGTTACAAAGCAAGACTCCTCAGCTACAGAGTCTAGCCAGAGAGCTGAAATTTCGCCTGTAGCAAGTTTAGATATGATACTTTCAAAAAAGCGAATAATAAAGGCGCTTATCAGTCTGCGCGGATGCGCATGCTGGTCTGCGCTTTTGTTGTTGGTAAACCCCCGAAGACAGGTTTTCCCATAAAATAGATCTTTTCCTCCAGGAAATGATTTCCAATCTATAAAGGGTCATAAAAACTACATCACAAAACAACAGCTTATCATACCTTGTCCCCCAACAAATAATGGGAGTTATAACACTCAAAGAACTAGGCTTGTAGTGAGTCCATGGATCCAGATTTTTATAAGCGTAAAATTGTAATTATTTCCTTACTAATCAATTTGAACATATTATGGGTACTCAAAAACCCGCCTCATTGAGACGGTTCTTTTGAGTACCCACAACATATGTTTGGATGAGAAATAAAAAAGTAGATTTCTAATACACACTCTAATCAGGGCCCGGAATTACAATGCCTCCTTAGAGTTAAGGAAGACTTACTTAAGTATTGATTTTTCAGGATGCGAAAAATAACGTTTAAAACTGATTAACATCAAAATAGTTTCATTTTTTCTGAAGATCACACTGATATCTTTGACCAAAAGTACTGCATTGATCCAAGCAATTTATTTAGCATCAAATATAGCTTGTTGAAATATCAATATTTAACTTAAGTCTTCCTTAACTTTAAGGAGGCATTGTAACTCAGGGCCCTGGATTCCTAACTAAATAAAATAAATACTTACAGCTAGTCTGCTCACGACTAGGCATGTAACCTATAGGACATTCTTCACAATACGCTGCCCCAGCAGAGGATACTTTATCCACTTGACAATCTTGACAGGAAACATTGCCTGACATCGCAAACGTCCCTGCTTCACATTCTTCACAATCAGACTGGTTATTATTAGGCACAGATCCATTATTACATAGGGAACACGAAGCTGATCCTTCGGTTGAGTAACTACCAGGTTCACATGATTGACATTCGTTATCTCCACTGGTTGCAAATGTACCAGCCGAGCATTGCTCACAGCCAGACTGGTTATCGTTAGGCACAGATCCATCATCACATAGGGAACACGAAGCTGATCCTTCGGTTGAGTAACTACCAGGTTCACATGATTGACATTCGTTATCTCCACTGGTTGCAAATGTACCAGCCGAGCATTGCTCACAGCCAGACTGGTTATCGTTAGGCACAGATCCATCATCACATAGGGAACACGAAGCTGATCCTTCCGTTGAGTAACTACCAGGTTCACATGATTGACATTCGTCATCTCCACTGGTTGCAAATGTACCAGCCGAGCATTGCTCACAGCCAGACTGGTTATCGTTAGGGACAGATCCATCATCACATAGGGTACACGAAGCTGATCCTTCGGTTGAGTAACTACCAGGTTCACATGATTGACATTCGTCATCTCCACTGGTTGCAAATGTACCAGCCGAGCATTGCTCACAGCCAGACTGGTTATCGTTAGGCACAGATCCATCATCACATAGGGAACACGAAGCTGATCCTTCGGTTGAGTAACTACCAGGTTCACATGATTGACATTCGTCATCTCCACTGGTTGCAAATGTACCAGCCGAGCATTGCTCACAGCCAGACTGGTTATCGTTAGGGACAGATCCATCATCACATAGGGTACACGAAGCTGATCCTTCGGTTGAGTAACTACCAGGTTCACATGATTGACATTCGTCATCTCCACTGGTTGCAAATGTACCAGCCGAGCATTGCTCACAGCCAGACTGGTTATCGTTAGGCACAGATCCATCATCACATAGGGTACACGAAGCTGATCCTTCGGTTGAGTAACTACCAGGTTCACATGATTGACATTCGTCATCTCCACTGGTTGCAAATGTACCAGCCGAGCATTGCTCACAGCCAGACTGGTTATCGTTAGGCACAGATCCATCATCACATAGGGAACACGAAGCTGATCCTTCGGTTGAGTAACTACCAGGCTCACATTTGGTACAGTTTATTGACTTTTCAGTTGAGAAATGTCCAACGGCACAGGGTTTACATTTAATGCTTCCATTATCCTTTTCAAAGTAGCCTGCGGGGCATGCCTTGCACTCAGTTTGACCTTCTTCGTCTTGGTAATTCCCAGGATCACAACTTATACACGGAAAACCGAAAGCTGTGTTTGAAAAACTACCAGGAGAACATTCGCGACAAGTCTGATTGGTATTGTCCCTTTCATATCCAACATCACAAACAACTGAAACGAAATACAATTAATGCATATGACATATCTAACATGATTTTTTATTGGCTAGACTATACTATTGCGCAGAAGCTGCATGAGTGGTTACTATCATGATAAAGTGGACCAGTTCTTGGCACACGATAGCACTTGTTACATGCATATACAGTGGACACGGTGAATTGAGAATGAAAAACATATACTGCTCAATGGAGGTGTGGCACGAATGTTCAATATCGTGTGCTGATTTGGATGTGTTATAATATAAGAATCTATCATGAGTTTGAGGTTAAGATAGAAAAATGCCATCCTGATGATCGCCGTTTTGCATCACGAGGCTTGGCGAGTGATGACAAACTGTGATCCCCAGGGACAGAATTTTCTATTCTACCCTCATTCGAATAATGGATTAATCTTCTTTCTCACCACTGTTTTATTTATTTATTTTAAAATAAGCTTTCAGAGGTCTCTGAATACACTAAGATGAAATTTCCCATTATGACGCTACTTGACGTCCTGGTTAAGATAGCATGAGTAAGATAAGGTTATCTATCCTATGGTAAAGTCTCCCATATCCTTATCCAGTGTGCAAGAAAACATTTTATTTGATTTAGTAAACAATTAGTTTGATCTTAAGATTCATAAAATTTCTTTTAATAAAGGACAATAGGAATATGCGTCGATTTGATGGTTGGTTGGATGCTTAATATCCCAGTCAACAGCTATGGTCATGTCAGCTTAGTTGAGCATGTAAAAGTTTTATAACCTCAGGGCCAGCTCTCTGTCTTCCCACACTAAGTACTGCATATCGAAAAAAAGCTGCTATATCGACGGCGAATACTGTCACTAGCTTACCATAGCAGCCGGTGATATTCTAAAATATCAGTCATTCGTATGATGCGCAACTCCGATGCGTGTACGGTTCGTTCACGTCAGGAGACGTTCAATAGTAATGGCAGACATTAGCAATGATTTGGCAACTTTCAACTCTCAATAACTTCGTTGTTTACGGATAGAAACATCAATTGTGGGTAACCGTTTTCATAGGTAGGAAGAGTGGAACATGTTGAGACCGAATTTGAGGGCATTAGGCAAAATTTTCTATTTTGCATTAAAACTGCATACTGTATACAGTATCTCAATTTAAATGACACTGCTTGGTATTAAGTTTGCCGTCATCAGCTTTTACGACGTAATTTGTTTAACCGAACGTCAGTGATAAGTTCGAGCATTCAAACAGTTTATAAAAAGAACCATTTTTTGAAAGATGTATCTTCTAATTCTTCTTTCATTCATGCATTCATTCATGCAAAATGACGTCAGTCATGGTGTTAGACGATGTTACGTAATTTTTACGCTTGAAAGACGTTACAAATACATGCACATTTAAACGTTTGCGACACAGTCCAATTATTGTTGGGAATTATTCAGTGCAAAGGCGGAAAGTCGGAAGAAGCTGAAGACTTCAAATGTGTTTTCATCGTTTATTGACTATTTGAATCGAAAAAGATAAGCTCTAGTGCGCGAATTGTTGTGTAATAATTCACTGTTTGTCAGTCAGTTGTACGAAGATTAATCACTCGCGCTGCGCGCTCGTGATTTGATTTTCTTTACAGCTGGTCTCAAAACAGTGAATTAGTAATCAACAATTCACTGCTAGGGCTGATCTAATTCTTAACTCTACGACTAGTGAGTTACACATCTAGTAACATATATATAATTGCGGTCATGGTTCTGCTTAATGTGTCGCCAAAGAAATAAATAGAGAGGATCTTGCTTGAATGCTCATACATTTTTGAATTTATTGAATGTGTGACGTATAGAGATAACAGCTGAGTCTAACATTTTTTCAGAAAAGCCGAAACGCCAAATTTCCGCGCTTTGCGTCATGGCGTTACGTGTTCGAAGTCACTCAAACTTCATGAAACAAGCAACGGTATTTGATGGCAATAACGCTGGTCCGCCCAAATTGCGTGCATGGGGGCGTTGCTTACATCGATCTGTTGATGAAGATATAAATGATGTTCATTTAAAGACTCGCGGTGGATATATAAATGTTGGCATATTAAGTTGAATCATATTTTGCTATATCATAGAAAACGTTGCGTCGGTCGTCATCATATGTAAGTAAGTTTCTAAATATGTAAGCGTTTAGTGGTGTATGAATTGTGATACTTGGCATTATATCAATACCAGGCGTGATGTCATGTGGCATATACTAATCTATTTTCTTAGCGTTTGACAGTACAAATTATCATATGACGTCTCGTCTGGGAGTGAGATAACGTCATGTATTATAATGTATCAACCACTAGCGGTTTACTCATTTATTCACGTTATGAAATGACGGTCATAACAAGGTCGCGGATATTTGGCAAAGTCTTGGTATTTTCACACCAAAACGCAAAATAATTTAAACGTCATATGATACGTATAATCTAACATGTGTACTCCTGTATCATTGAATTATTAAACTCGTTGCAAAAAGGGATAAAAAGCTCGGCAAGCCTCGCATCTTTATCACTTTTCCCCAATTCGTTAAAAAAATATAAAGACATGAGCACTCTATGTTATTATCCTCTTTATAGCACGATTGGTTTATCAGAAAAGATGCATGACCCCACTGGATTCACTAACTTGACATATTTGAATGAAAAGCATCACAACGCAACTATTTATTTTTACATACTAGCTTTGGATTTCATACCTTCTACAGTGCAAAATGTCTGATTGTATATCTTAACATATGATCTATTGTTCTTAAACGTCAATAAATTAAAGAAAATTGAGATGAAATCCTATTATATTTACCTCCTTTAATCTTCACAGCATCTTCCACTTTGAAATCAGTAAAATTATTCTTCTCCAATGTGTCTTGAACCACAGCCTTTGGGTCGAATGACGGTATATCAGTTTCAATGCCAAATGTAATTTTTAAACTTCCTCGCCTTAAAGAAATAGTAAAATGGAATCTTGGAGAGGAAACAAACCTGCCAGGTGAGGTTCAATCAGGCTTACTCAACTACAGAGTTCAGCTGGTGTATTAAAATGTTGCATATAGCAAGTTTGGCTAGTATTTATAATAACCAATGGCTGACTTATCAGACAGCTCGGATGCGCAGCTTGTTTGTGTCTTTGATATTCGTATGAAAATCAGGGATTTTGCAACAGGGCTTCGTTAAGACATGTCTATAATGAGTATACACTAGCTTTGAAAATAAACTAGAACAGTCATACTCGAAAAAGGGCCCCGTACAATACAAGGCAGTGGAAAAGGGGGTAGCCATGTTGGTGGTCACCTTGTTTATCGACCATCAGACAAAGCTAAATTCAATAATGGTGGAGGGATTGAAGAAAGTAATTTAAATAAAACATGTGGAAGAAATCGGGTAATAAATGACAAACTTTGAGTTCCAAATTGTGTAAAACAATAGGTATTGGGCATTTTGTCGACTATCTTTATTATCGTTCGTTGGACAAAACCGAACTGTAGTTATAGCTTGATTAAGGTAATCCATGTATGAGTTAGGTAGAAATCGAGTGATAAATGATTTAGTTGGAGTGTCCAAAAGTGCAAACCCAAAAGCAGTTGCCATTTGGTGGTCATCTTGTTAATCGTTCATCAGACAAATCCCGTATATATAGTCTTGGACGAGAGTTTGACAAAAGTAGCTCAATGCCATACAATTATGAAGTTTGGAAAAAATTGAGTGATAAATGATTAAGTAAGAGTGCCCACAAGCACAAACGTAAAAGTTGCACGATTATCAGACATAACCCATATTGGGCAAAAGTTTGATGGATCTCATTCAGATATGACATTTGGAAGATATTGGGTAATGAATAAATGAAATAGGGTGTCAGCAAGTGCAAACTGACAGGCAGCAGTCATTTTGTGGGCCAATTTGGTTAGTTTTTGTCAAACATAAACCATGTATGAAATTTGGAAGAAATAGGGTGATAAATGACATAAGTTAAACTGTCCAGAAAAGGTGAGTGACAGACAGACAGGCTGGCTAGACGGATGGACAAGCCAAAAACAATAGAGCACCCCAACGCGTTGGCGGGGCCCTTATCAGAAAGTAAAACACCACTTAAGCCAGTGCTAGGGGACGTGATAGCTGAATCACTTTCCATACACTTGCATGAAAATACACAATGTAATCAGGTTTGCAGGATTCAAATTATAAAGGTTATTTCCATTTTCAAAAGAGATTTTTCAAAACATTTTAAGGTTGCTAAAAAGGCATGATCAGAAGATACCAAAATCAGACATGGCAGACCAACCCACAGCACCATGAGAAAAAGCCATTTAACACTTAAGCAGTCACAATACATCAGATAGACCAGAAAAGTAAAGCAGTCAACTCTCTCTTTCTTATCAGGATATTACAAAACGAGAACGACACAAATTACTTAATAACAAAACAAGGACCAAACATAGCGCCCTAACAAACATTAGGAGCAACAATAAACAATGATAAAACACCAACAGAGCCACTGCCTGAGAACAAACTTCAGTCTAAGCCATTGGGGTGCGTTAATGCATTTTACACTGGTAACAGATCTTCGCCCTAGATTGTGTTGTTGTAAAATCACAAACATTGATTAGCTCGCATGAAGGCTTCTTAAGTTTGCTACTGTTTCATCACAGAGAAACAAACTAATCAAATTAACTCACCATGATGAAACAAGACAATGGCTGATAACGCTATTCCTGAGAAGGTTGCTCTGTAGCTTAATTGTATTTTGTGTAGTAATACTTTATTTAGCAGCAATCAACTTGCCTTTCCTTTTGAATCAATGCTATGTGGAAAAAATCAGTACAGCAGTATACATGAACGCAGACTTGGTAAATATTTCAAGCAGTTTATACAAATCATATTATTATCCAGCTCACTTAAGAAACACCTCAGACTGTTTCACAGATCAGCGTATTTTCCATTACACAGATTGTGACCAATATTTGTGAATACAATCACTTCTTGAGTGTTTTGTTTGATTTGATTCTTTACATCCAATCAACAATCTTTCAGTTAAACAGGGGCGGGTCTTTCTTGGTTGAACCAGTACTAAGCTAGGATAAATGTGTCTTGCTGAAGGACCACAACACAGCGACGCTTGTGAGGCTTGAACCCGCGGCCTCTCTGTCTCAAGTCAAGCACTCTACCACTGAGCCACTGTGCTCCCTATTTTTTGAGTGTATCATCATGTAAAACAATCAAATCAAAATAAGTTGCTACTGATTAATTCCAATGGGCCAGAAGATCAACGTAATATTGGGCATTATTGATCTTTGAGTCAGGCTAACATATTATACCCACATGTCTGTTCAACTATAAAAAAAGCTGAAATTAATATATTATGATAAAAATGCAATATACATCAAAAGAAAGGTTTCCATTGTCTCGTCTGAAAGACTGGTGTAGATTCATAAGATGGAAGATAACTGAACCATAAATTATCAGTTACCGCTCATATTAACTGCATTGCTGCACGTTGCCTGATAAACATTGTCTATCTCACGGCATGAGCCTTTATAAGGTCACGATAACGTTGCACTTTTTGATTGACGTCGCTAATGACGCTGAATCAACACAAAAAATCGATAATTACGTCATAATTGTTAGTTTGAAGAGAGAAACAATAGGTAAACTGATAAATAGAATACCAGGTTCTCGTATTTTGATATCAAGTTTACCGGGCTCACCTTCAAGAATGCATGTCGAATCGCTCATCAAGCCTAGGGATGTCAACAATCATTCTCAAGCCTTGCCTGGTAAACCTGATATCACAAGACACTCACCTATTCTCTATATATAGATAATAGGAATCTAAATTTGCTTTTGAGAGCATGCATGTGAAGTATACTAATGTACTCTTACTAGTATTAATAGTATTACTGTTCATAAACACTACAAGATATTTTTTTAATTTACTGAATCTTACAACAATTGACACAGCGGTACATTTTATTGTAAAGGCAAGGATAAAGCAGTACACAAAATGTGAACATTTTAGATTAAACAGTCTTAAAAAGGTAAAATTCAGGCAACCATGCAATGATGGTAAAAGTGACTATATCCAACTTGTTTTCAGATCAAACTGAACCAGTCTCCCTAAGGCCATTATTTTTTATTAGTTGATTTAAGAACCCTCTTACTGTAATTTTTGGTAAAGTAGCAAAATAAAATGAAATTATTTTT
The DNA here is from genome assembly GCA_964019695.1 of Loripinus fragilis. Lineage (NCBI taxonomy): Eukaryota > Metazoa > Mollusca > Bivalvia > Lucinida > Lucinidae > Loripinus > Loripinus fragilis. Next base: position 38,542,985 of record OZ026530.1, on the reverse strand, counting down.
TTTCTGCAGACTCTTAATATTATTTGTTTCGTTGAAAAAAATAATATTTTTGAGGATCTGTTTGTGTATTTTTGAGAGTGACACTGTTAAAACTGATTGTCCTGTCCAGATTTTTAGGAAAATGATAAAACTTTTAAAGATTAAATACATACTGCTGGTTTACCTTACTAGTTTTAATGTTTTTTTCTGGAGATATTAAAAAAAGCTCTGAAAATGACCAGTTCACTGGTCATTTTCATAGCTTTCTATTATCTTTTAGCGTCCCTTCGACCCTAAATCTGAAAAAAAACCCCAGTAAATCAACTAATAGAAAAATCTGGCCTAAATATGCTGTCAAGCATTGACTTCTCTTTAACGTGTATGACATATTCACTGAACAATGGAGTATGAAGGTAAGAAAAAAGCAAAGATCAGGAATCGATACAATCAATCACCACACCTGACCCAGGATACCAAGTCACATTGATTTACTAGGTCAAACATAAAAAATATACTGATCTAGGACAGCCACGTTACAACTTGAAAAGCCTTCCAGCTATTAGGTTTTTATTCTTTGGACTTGGCCAATTCTATATTATTACATGTAATCAAATACACTTTTAGTTTTCATGATAATAATATTAAATATATGTATGCACCAAAATCATATTTTCTGGTGTCTTGGCGCATTGTATTTTATCAAGCAAATATGTTGATAAATTAAGTACCCATACTCGCTAGTTTTTTTTATAAAATAGTTAAATTGTATGTAAGGAGGTGTTTCAACAGATAGTTTTTGAAACTCTTACACATCACATCATGGAGATAAATGACAAGTGTCACAGAAGCTATAATAAACATAGCATGTTATAAACAGATGCTAACGATACTTTGCCTTTTGGTTTGCCCCAGTTTACAAAATCATTAAGTATATTCCAAAAAGAAATGCAAGCAGCTAAAATGTTGGAGTTCACCTTAGTTACAAACGATGTGAATGTGAGTATATCTATAAGTATGCAAAAAATATAAATAACTTTAAAAATTTACAGTTTTTAGACATAAGCAGCAATGATATAATATATTCATGTTGTAGAGCACAGATATTTATCACAGAGTTGTTGGTTGAAATTGAATCTACAGTTGGTTTTGGAGGACAGAGGAAAAACGACATATACATGATGTATTTCATAAAAACAAAAAAAAACACATGAATTTTGAAGGAAATGGGATGCCAATATTGGGAAACAGGGCCATAAGTAAGCATTTTTGTTTTATAGGGTTTGAAATCAAGCTGATTTATTTCAGGCAGACATTGGTCATGTTTCTTATAGCAGGGTCTCTATAATGCCATTGTAATAATATTCAAGAATGATGCCCTCAAGCCTACATCTCATTCAATGTCCAGTTATGACAGTATTCTAAAGGAGACCCAGAGAACGAGTCATGATTAAAATTAAATGCGTCCCTTCTCATGAAGAACGACTTCTCTTAAAGGAAGGAGCGTGTCCTTTTCTTTGAGAACAATTCCTTGTGGTTAGATTAGTCAGATATCCACCTTATGTAATTTCTCTTGTAACTGTGCAATATCATTATAAATGTGTGCAACTTCGTACTAAGAGATACACAGAATCAGTTAATTTAAATATACATCAGTCCCGAGGTTATAAAACTTTTTTCATGCTCAACTCAATTGAGAACAACATTTCAACTGCTCACAAACACTAAAATACCGACAAATAAAGAAATTTCATGCTTTAAGTCTCTCAGATGTGGTATTTATAATACTTATAAATTTCAAAATCCCAACAATTGTTCGCATTGTTATATTCATGAGCAGAATATATTCCGTGCTCAGCTGAGTTGAGTATGAAAAAAGGTTTATCGTCTCAGGACCAGGTTGCTGAGGCAAAATCAGGCCTGTCTAGAAAATGTCTTGGTCCAATCAGATTCTCAACTTTACGTTAAACAAACAGTGAGCTAACTTAATGTTAGTATCTTCAGTTTAAGCTAAAAAATGGATCAAAGATCAGGACATGTTGCCACACTTAGTAAAAATCTTGAAATGAATATAGAATGTTCAGTCTTGGATAATATCAATATGTGGCTAAGATCAGATTTTAACTCTCGTTTAATAGAAAATTTAGATCATGGTCGTGACTCAAAGCTCAATATCTAGCTTACATCAGTTTTTTTCCTCGCTTAGCATGGATTTCATACGCCTTGTTCAATAACGATTCTTTATCGAATTATTTACCACTCACTCTAAAGGGAGATAATCTAAGTAAGTAAGGTTGCAAAGATCAGGAATCGATACAATCAAGTACCACACCTGACCCAGGATACCAATGGGAAAGTGACAAACTCACAGAAGACACCACAAACGAGAGCCAAGAGGTCAGCCCTTTCCCAGCAGGTGACCACGAAGCACATATAAACAGACGCGCACAAAACATAGCAAACACAAGACAGAACAAAAACATAAAAGATCCACAAAAGAAGTACCGCCTTGGAACGGTCAGTAAAATATTTTACTGGAGGGCTTAAACCGGTTTAACAGCGCCAACCTCACCCTTAATTCAGATGTGGATCAAGACACATAGATATTTGGTTTGCATGAAAGACCCCTAACTTTTCAATGCATCATCTCCTAAAACATATAAATCAAGATATAACAAGGAGATAAAGCAAGGATAAGGACTCAACAGTAAATTAAACTGAATACCGGAGCAAAAGAAATCCAACAGGTAAACCCCAGTGGGCCCGACAAACAGCCAAAGCATCAGGCCCCTACCATCTCATCAATAGATAAGTCTTTAAGTCGGAACCATCATAGAGTCTGAAGTCCGACCCACCGGCGTGCAATTAAAGAGGAAAGCAAAGTTGCCAACTGTGATTGGGTTGACTACCAAGCATGCAGTCTGTTGCAATACATTAATGTTATAGCCAATCTTTTTATAATGGGAAATTATCTTAATGAACTGCGCTGAAAAATTATTAGAGCCAACAATCTTCTTCAACTTATACACCAAGTCACCATAGAAATCAGGTTCCGAAAGTCCTTGGCGCAAGAGAGATTTAAGTCCAACTTGGAATTTAGAAATCAAATCAAAGTATCGTCTATAAAATTTTGAAAATGTTTTGCGAAGTTTATGATACCGATAGCCCTGTTTAAGAAGTTTCTGAGTTAACAATTTATTGCGGGTGTTGAAGTCAGTAACATAGCTAGATGCTCTAGCAAAACGAATGAGTTGAGAGATATAGACTCCATAGGATGTAGAACAAGGAACATCACCATCTAAAAATGGGAAATTGACAATTTCAAAATCAAAGTCGTCACAACCCACAAAAATTATGCCTAGTATTGTCTGATCCTTCCTGAGAGCTCAGTTTAGTATGTTGATGTTGCGATGTACATGAATTTGCTCATGTTACTTTGTCAGAAAACTTACCAAGCTGAAATTATGGCAACAGTGGTGTCAACAGTTTGCAATGCGGCGAGTATTGCAATAACCTGAAACACACAAAAACTTATAGAAAAACACTGCAATGGTTATATACTAGTCAAAAGCTCAAACTTTTGGAAAAGCTTTTATTTCAGTTTCATTTGCATTCACGAATAGGCCCGCCTATCTGTCATCATTAACAGAGATGGGCTAAGTAAAACTCCTAAAATTGTATTCAAAATTCACAAAATATTGCATAGGATGGTGGGGTAATTTTGACACTTTAGCCAATAGCAACGATTTTCATGTAGATGGAGTGTTTATTTCAACACTTAAGTGTTCAATATGTGTTTGGCTTTTGAAATGAAAGCATTTTTGCGTGTTAAATGGGGTTATTTAAAAACGTCATGACTCACAAACTGTGCCAAAATGCGAATTTTGAAAAGGGGGTACCACTATTCAAGCTAGCATCCTGCATGTACTGTTGAACATCTTGTCAATATCTTTACAGTCTAGGGTACACAACACGTCTGTCAATCTCGTGATGCAAAAATAGTAGTCATTTCATTTTAGGATTTGAAGAAAATTTATAAAATGCAGGTGGCTGGTTAGAACTTTTGGCTAGTATAATATATTGTATCTGTTCTAAGAAGCAGATGATAATAACTATTATTATATAACCTATAAATAGACATATTTAGATTGGCCCAGATGCCAATCCACTTGAGTCCATAAAACTACATATCTACTGGACTGCTGGTTTTTCCCATTCAATATTAGTTACTAAAAATAGATTTCATAGAAGCTTTTCATAACAGGTGTGCTTTCAGCATGAAACTTGCATGATTTGCTGTAAATACAACTCAGTGAGTGACAGCAGCATGAAATTCACGAGATTTGGTGTTTCATCATATACATGTAATTTAGACTTTGCTGTTGAATATAGTAATTAGCAGAACTCTTAAATGAACTAATGAATTCTTCCTTCTGGTTTGATGCAATAAACTTGGAATGGTCCATTGTATAATTCAAGGGGTCAAAGGTTTTAATTTCTAAACAAAATTGCAGTTTTGACTTAACAAACAGTGTAGACCCTGATGAAATGCCACATTATGCAGCATTTAATCTGGATCTTCTCTGTCTGTAGTTGTAATTACAAAAAATATGCATTCATTCCTCTTTTAACTGAATGAAATCAATTAGTCATCATGTAAAAAAATAAATTCAAGACTGTCCAAGACATAGTCCATAGTCAAGATTTTGTTGTTGTTGTTGCTTTTCTTTCTTGCTTAGAGAAATTATATAATAAAACAATTGTTGACTATTGAGGCATTGGACATGATGTGATATCGACCTGAGAATATCAATATTGACCTCGGCTCCGCCTCGGTCAATATTGGTACTCTCAGGTCGATATCACATATGTCCAATGCCTCAATAGTCAATAATTGTATAATATCAAAGTGTAAAAATCTACATGTATATAAGATTTTATATTGTTCTTACATGAGTGTTCATGTTTAATTGAATTAATTACATGGGCTAGGCACAAAAGATAAAATGCAAGGCTTTTGGAGCCTTTTATCTCTTTTTTTCAAAAAATTAATTAATTCAATAATACAAGAGTACGAATGTAAGATTAAAGCTATCATATCACCATAAATCATTTTTGCGTGAAAACGCTATGAATTTGTCATATGCACGCGACGTAAATACGGTGGTCATTACATAGCATTGCGAAAAGCTGTAAACCACTATATAAAATGATTTATCGATTTTAATGCATGACGTTATATTACTCATAGACGCTAAATTAAAATTAACTAAAAAGAAAAAATTACCATTGTAAAGATCAAATTTTGCAAATGAAATTTTCCAGCCTCATGATGATTTGCTCTTAGATTTGCTACTCAGACCCCTAGTCTACAATGTGTATGTGGTCAGGCAAGCTTGGAAGTGACCTTTATAGTCATAGTGTCAAAACTACATCAATAGTTACATTTTGAAACTTTAGACCAAGGAAAGTGTAAGTTAGGCATGAAACTGTACATGTATATGAGCCCGACGTGAGAAACCCTGTATTTGGTATTTGCCATGTGCCGATCCAGAGGGTGAGGGGGCAGGGGAGCCGGACTCGCCCCCTGAAAAATTGCAAAAATTTAGGGTTCCTTAGCAATACTGGTCCAGATCCCCTTAAATCACAAAGCTACCAATCCAGCATTCAATGTTGGACTCTCATCGGCCCGCCAGCGAAATGGCGTTTCACTGGCAGGTGGTATTTGGATCCTTCCTCCCCTCATCTAACAAAAAAAAAATCATAAATAAATAAAACTTTGTCAAAGTTGGACCCCCTCTGACAAAATGTTCTGGAGCCGCGCATGTTTGTGCAAAACAAGGGCACAGACCAGCCTGCTCATCCGTGCAGTCAGATCAGAGTATTCGTTGTTTGCTCTTTGAAAAGTATCATATCTAAATTTAAGACAAGCGGAATTTCAATTTTAGGTAGTTTTTGTAGCTGAGGAAATGGTTTTAATTTCGCTTCGTCGGAAACCCCAAAATATTAGTTTCTTGCATTGTGCCCCGTATTTATGCAAGCACAATTTTTTTGGATCTCTTCGCCTTATGACAACGTATACCAGCGTACTGTGGCGTGTTCGTAACGTGTTTAAAGCTTATGTCTAACGTATTCAGCGTACATGTATATTAACGTACTGCTGAGTTTCTCATACGTCGGCATACGTTGGTGCTAACGTACCTTAACGTATGCATAACTTACCTGTAGCGTATATCTAACTTATGTCGAACGTATAGAAGCAATTCCTTCACATACGCTGGCGACTTTTATCCAAGCAAAACATTTTGGTCCTCTTTGTCATATGTCAACGTATACCAACGTATTATAGCGTGTTCGTAACGTGCTTAAAACTTATGTCTAACGTATTCAGCGTACATCAAAGAAATTGCTTAATTTCTCATACGTCAGCATACGTTGGTGCTATACGTCGTAGTGTGACAGGGCCTTTAGTAACATTATGTAATGATGGTCATTAAAACGTCGCATAAATATAGTAAGTACGTATCTTAAAAATAAGTATTATCGAATGTCGTCGCCTCTGGGAGTGAAATAACGCTATGCAATAAAATCAATAAACCACTAGTGGTTAACAGATTTAGTAACGTAATGTAATGACGTCTATTATAAAGTTACGTAAAAGATGGCAACATCTTGACGTTTTCACGCCCAAAATGCGATTTTAAGTAACTCAAATGTCATGTGATAAATAGAATCTAACAAGCATTTTATCATTTCCCCAACTCGTTTGATAAATTCAACATGAACACTCGTGTAAGACCCTCTTTTATGTAATATGAAATCTATAATAAATACTCGTCCTTCTGTTTAACTGAATATATTATACTTAATGCGAAAAGGTGATAAAATGCTTGGCATGCCTCGAGTTTGTATTCTCTATTCCTCAACACCTTTTAAAAAGCAACATAGATGTACATGAGTACTAATGTTAGATTCCCAATTTATAACATACCGGGGCTTGTGTATAGGCAAAGGCAATTAATGATGCTGCTGGTAATGTTGCTGGTATAACGACTGCCTGCAGAGCAATGTCTATACTGAACTGACCTGAAAAAAAAAACATTTTAGGAGCGTGAAAAAAACTATTTAATGCTTAAAAATGTATGCATAAGCAGTTCAAATCAGAATTTTAATAGGCATACAAAATACCACATTTGAATTGATATTGAGGCCTGATATTTTCGTTTACAAACAAAGCATTTTGTGTAATCTGAGGCTTTACAAAGGATCATTGACGCTTGCTATGGGTGAATGCCTATGGTTTTCAGTAAAAATAAAAGTTTGTCAATGGTCCCTTTCTTCACCTTGAAGCTACCCTGACCTCAGTACTTTATGGCTGTGAAATCCGTTTTTGATATTAAATGCTTCAAAGATGTAAAAGTTTGGGTAAAACAATCAGTTTTACATTAAGATATATAGAAATCCGAAAGCATTTTTTAAAATATCATTCCCCCCCCCCACGTGTGCCAGCAAAAGCTTTTGCATGTATATGTGTTACCATATTTTACACATTGTATGGAAGTGGCTTGCTGGCACAAGTGGGGGGAAGATGTTCAGCAGCCCAAAAACCCAGGGCCTAAGCCCATAAAATGCCTTTTCTACCAAATAAGAAATTATGATAGTAATAAAGTTCTCTAGAACCAACCTCCTAAATTGCTTTGTATTCTGTGCTAGTTTAATATAAGTACTTAAAGATTAAAAGTAGAATTAGCAAAGTTTTATGCTTATTAAATGACACATTATTTTGCAAACGTCCTGTACTTATCTATTTGCATGCTAGGGAATTGTTCATGTTTTTATTTTCGTCTGCTGACTTCTTCAAAATTAAGTTTTTTTAAAAAAAAATAAACAACCCAGGACCACAATCAAAGTGTCAAACAGTTTGGATCCAGATCAAGATCGACATTCTGTTAGTCTTCATCTGGTTTCAAATTGTTTGCAAAAGGCTATTGGCAGACGACAAAATTATCCACTGGCATGCACAGAGTTTTAACAGGTAAATACTTTAGCGTTCAATATATTGTCTCATATTGGGATATACATGCATATGTATACCATACATATTCGAACACTTTAATTACATTTAACATGCTCTGCCCTTTAAACAAAGCAAAAGTAATATTCAAAGGATCTAGTTAGAATCAGTTTCACCTTCCAATGCTAAATGGGACACTTTCATTCTTTCATTTTTTTTATTTCTTTAGTTGAGCTTTCAGTTTTGTATTATTTACGGTACATGTAGTCAAAATTGTACAGGTAACTTCTAAAGTATCTCCCAAAATCATTTTATTACAAAACATATTTTGTTTTTAAAACAATTTCATCAATAATTCTGATTCGTTTATACTCTGCATATGGTATGTTCAATAGATATCACCATGCCTACCAAATTAATCAAGAAACGTGCAGAAATCACTTTTTAAAGCACTTTTTATTGTCATGAAATTTCAGACCTCATCCCCTTTCTACCCGCCATAACTTTAGAGTGCGTAGGAATTTTGAAAATATCTTGCTAGCTGGCTCTTGCCATTAGATTCACCAATTGCACTGATACTACATGCACCACACTAGAAGCTCAAAAGCAGCGTTCTGGGAATCAGAAAAATAGGCGTATAAGGCCCAAACCGTCAATGATCCTTAGTCAATCAATTTTGAGTCAGGTCATTACGAATCGCCTGTTATACTAAAGTACTAAGTAGAGGATAAACGGACTGAGTCTAGCAGAATTTGGGCGAATGATATGAGGACCTGGAACTTGGTTTAAACTTTTTTCTTTGTTGATTCTGGTAGTGCATTAATTGTCCTTGAATAATCCGAGTGATGCCACACTGGCATCATTAAGCATTTTGATATATTCAAGATGGCGTCCAAGATGGAGGCCAATTTTAAGTGAAAATAATGTGTGATATGGAAAGAATGTCTCAACCCCATTTCTTTCTAAAATGATTAGCTATGAAGTTGGAATCTAATTGAAGACACTTATCCTGAAACCAAATAATAATAAAATATGAATGCGGACAAGATGGCCGCCAAGGTGGCAGTTTAATACAAAAAAATATAAGAACATAAAAGATTCTTGAATTTAAATTATTATCGTTGTAACACCCCAGTGATGCTATTCATGCATTATACAGAATTTGATATATTCAAGATGGCGTCCAGGATGGTAGTGGACAAGTTTTAAAAACCCTGTTGGAGCAGCATTCTACCCGTACGCATTTCTGATGTAACAGACCAAATGTCTTGCCTGATAGAGCAGCACTTTACAAACACGAGTATGAATAAATGCATTCAGCATGCATGTCTAATAGAGTTGCACTGTACAAGCAGGCATATCTGTGAGTGGCACCGGATAAAAGCAAACATGTCTGATATAATGGCCAACAGGCATGGCCTATATTGAGGTACCACGCCAACAGGCATGGTCTATAGTGAGGGACCACACCAAAAGCGATTGCTGATAACGAGCCACCACAGCAGAAGGCAAGGCCTATAGTGAGGTACCACACCAGAAGGCATGGATGATAATGAAGCACCACACCAGAGGGTATGACCTATAACGAGGCAACACACTAACATGCATGGTTGATAATAAGGCACCACACCAGTAGGCATGGCCTATAGTGAGGCAACACACCAGCATGTATGGCTGATAGTGAGGCACCACACCAGAAGGCATGGCCCATAGTGAGGCACGACACCAACAGGCATGGCCCATAGTGAGGCGCCACACAAGAAAGCATGACCTATAATGAGACACCACAGCAGCAGGCACAGCTACTAGTGAGGCACCACCCCAGAGAGTATGGCCTATAGCAAGGCACCACACCAGCAGGCACAACTGATAGTGAGACACCATACCAACAGGTATGGCAGATAGAGAAGCACTACACCAACAGACATGCAGAAATTGACAGGCATGCTGATTGAGTGACAACGGTCAAGCAAGCATCCATCTTGCAGCAGGATTCAACCAGTATGCATATTTGAAAAGCAGCAGTGTTTGTGGCAGCAAATACCCTAGACCAGCAGGCATATATGTTGCAGCTGCAACAGCTTTGCAACTCTCTACAGGGAGTGGCACTCAACCAGGAGGCATGTATGTTGCATTTACAATGTAGCAACGGTCTTGCCTGATAGAGTTTTACAGGCACTGTGTTAGTTAGCATGTCTGATGTAGGGGCATCGGTTGAGTAGCTTTTCTTTTTTATTTTCGTTGGACCAGGAGGCAAGTCTGATTGAATGGTACCAAGTCCGCAGGCATATCTGTTGAAGTTTCACCAAACATTAGCCATGTATTGCCATTAGGTCATCACATCAGACCTTACCACCTGTTAACGAGACTCAGGGGCCTGCAGTCATGTGTGTTAGTTACCTCACACTAGCAACAATATAATTTGTTACAATTGCACCCACAAATAGGATTGCTGGGTACTTGTGCACTGGATCAGCAGGCATGTATTTTCCAGTTTCACACAGCCAGTGTGCATGGCTGTTCTACTTGCACCAGACCAGCAGCCCAGCCATCATTGCCACTGGGTCAGTAGACGTTTTTACCATTACGCATGTTTGAGTATGTGGCACAGGACCAACGCACATGTCTGAAACCAAGCAGTTTTTTTTCTGTAACAGCCTCAAGCTACTAGCAGGCCTGTTGCAACACCCATGTATTTAAACTTTGCTCTTAAACAGCAGGCATGTTTGTTACAGTTGCATCCGACCACCTGGCATGTCGGTTACAATTGCACTATACCAGCATGCATGTCTGTTAGGGCTACATCTCACCAAAAGATATGGTTGAATTAGTTGAATCTGACTTGCAGGCCCCTCTGTAATTGTGGGGTCTGAACCAGCAGGTATATCTGTTACACTTGTCTCAGACAGGGAGGGCAGTGGCTCAGTGGTAGAGTGCTTGACTCGAGACCGATGGGCCGCGGGTTCAAGCCTCACCCGCGTCACTGTGTTGTGGTCCTTGAGCAAGACACATTGATCCTAGCTTAGTACTGGTTCAACCCAGGAAACTGCGTCCCTGTTTAACTGAAAGATTGTTGATGGGACGTAAAGAATCAAATCAAACAAAATTCAGGCCCGCATGTCCCTATGCTCGTACCCTACGAACGTGCTGGTAAGCACAATTGCACCATCAGGCATGTATGTTACAGTTGCACCTGACCAGTAGCCATGTTTTTATAATTTGCTTACTATCAGTATGCAATTGCTGCATGTCTGTTACAGTTTCTTTTTATCAGCATCCATGTATATTACATTTGCATCCGATCATCAGCCTTGCATCCGACCATTTGCCATGTCTTTCACAGTTGCACCTAACCAGCAGTCATGTATGTTGCACTTGCACCAGACTAGTATAGTAGTAATGGTTGTTACCAGCAGTCCTGTATTTTACAGTTACACCCAACCAGCAGTCAAGATGATAACGAACATCTGCAGCATGCATATCTATTACTTAGGTTTTTTGTGTTGATACACTGCACTTCAAAGGTAAATAGTATTATCTCTCTTTGTTTGGTAATTGTATCCATCCATCCATATACCACTTTCCAGCTGATTGTTTCCGCATATGGATTATAAAATGTTTGTACATTGAGCAGACACTCTGTCACAAGGGTTTCAGTGATATCGTCCATTCAGTATATCCTGGCATGTATCTCTTCATGTTTTTGACAGAATGTTTTCCCAAGGATTTTTTAGGAGAATACAATGATATTATGGTATTATCAGATCTGGCCAAAAGTGGTCTGGAAAGTGGTGCATGGATTGATGGATACAATAACCAGAACAAAGACACAAAAAAAAAACCATTACGAAAAATAAGAGTCTGTTATTTTTTCCGTGCAGTGTATCATAGCAAAAACCATGTGATTCCCAACCTTGGTATTGCTGTCATCTTGAAGGGCATATCGAAATTATAAAACGCTGAAAATAATATCACTCCAGTCAAATGCTTCAAATACAACAGCTCTCGAAACTGCAATTTTGATTCCATGTTGAATTTTGCTTTAAAATGGCGGCAATCTAGGACACCATCTTAAATATTTCAAACTTCTGAACCAAACCAATGTTCCAATTTAATCGTTTGCATCATTAGGCCTCTTAACATTCATAAAAGGTCAAAGTTAAAATGCTTTTTATCAGTTTGTTGGTCAGATAGGTCCTAGGAGCCTAACTGGTGGCCATTTTGGACGCCATCTTTAATATTTCAACCCTCGGAATCAAAAACCAATGTTCCAGTTTAATTGTTTGTATCGTTTAGCCTCTAAACGTCCATAAAAATTAAAATAGAAATGTTTTTTATCGAGTATTGTTGGTCAAATGAGTCTTAGAAGCCTAACTGACGGCCATTTTGGACGCCATCATTAATAGTTCAACACGCTGAATAAGAACAATGTTTTATTTTAATCATTTTGTGTGTTATTTAGCCTCTTAACATACGTAAAAAGTTAAAATTAAAATACTTTTTATCGAGTATGTTGGCCATATATTGCCTGACTGACGGCCATCTTGGACGCCATCTTTCATATTTCAAAACGTTCAATGATGCCAGAGTAGCATCAGTTGGATTCATCAAGTACAATGCCTGAACAACAAGAATCAACAATGAAAAAACTTTAAAATCAAGTTTCAGGTCATTCTGGTTTTCTACCAGACTAACTTGCTTAAAGAAAAACACAGTCCCTCCGTTGAGAATGTATTAAGACAGCATGTCAAACACTCTACTGCTAAGGCACTGCACTTCTCTAACATATACTATGCATAATAAATTTAGCAATTGTTTTGTATGGGTGAGCCCATCCACATCAGACCTCGAGTTTCATTTGCTGTCATGAAGATACAAGTGCCGATCATCTGACAAGATTTTCCATTTAAAAAAAATACGAGTACAGAAATACAAAATGCAGCGACCGTGCTAAGGTGACGTTTAAATTTAAGACTAGCGGGTAACATGGGTATTTCTGATCATTGGGGGAAGCCGAAATCATTTCAAACGATTGTTTGGTCACTGAAAACCCAAATGGCATAGCTAATGCTGCAATTTTTGGAACTTTCTCAGAGAAATAAAGGACCAAGTTTTCACAGTTTGACGTTTTACTATATTGCTTTTACGTCGTCGCCTTTAAACCGCGTTTCTAGTCGAGTTTTCTTGAACCACATTAACAAGTAAAACTAGTTGATACCTTCCAACACATTCGGACAAATACTGTTGAATGAAACATCTTCACTACTACAGTGCACGAGCCGAAAGATAAAATCTAACGACACCATTATCTCGCAAATGCGTCGCACCATTTTTCAGTAACTTAAGGTTTTAATCAACCATAAGATGAGTTACATTGTAAACCTTTGACATCTTTGTAAACTGAGTCTCTGTCGAATTCAAATGCCAATTAACATTAGAAGTTTAATGAAATGAGTGACTACGTTTTGACGTCATTGACGACAGCTGATTTTTTTCAGCATGAAATCTCTATCACATCTGTCACATAACCAATAGTTTTTATAGGCGTATGATGCATGAGAAAGATGAAAGACCACCAAGCAAGAAATAACATGCTTATCATTGTAGCATTACTTACAACGGGTGTGATTTTTGCTTACTGACCCCTTCTGCAATTCCTCCTCTCCCCAAATGCCTATTTAAAGGATGGCATCGAAAATTTCGTGGTTTCATTTGCCTAAGATCATGTTCTCATCATTTCAATTGAAATTGATCGGCACAGCACAAAGATGAGCACAAAAAGGATTCAAAACATAAGAAATTGCTAAACTTATTGTGCATAGTATATAAAGAATACCAAATGCACAACAGTAGATAAATGACACTTAAATTGTTATAGGTGAATACCTAATTTATTTTTAGTGCATAGTAGAGTGTAAATGTTGATTTTTCACCACACAGTGTGAAATATGTGTGGTAATTACCAACAATTATTATTGTATTTACTCATAGGAGAATTATATAAAGCAAAACCTAACATGGTCAATTATCTTATATTAAAGTCAAACTAAATTTTAGATGCTTTTTATGATCAGGTCATTCTGAATTTGGAGTCAGCTTTTCTATAAAGAAATTCAACTTCGAAATTCTCAATTCAGCAACAATCCTAAAAACTTCTAACCATGTGGATAGAGATTTAAATAAAACATAGATTATTGGCCTTATATGCAAATTTTCATTTTATTTACTGTTGCGGCTTTCAAATTATATTGTACATGAGTGTAAGCAGTTAAATTTGATGGACTATCCATTATGTCTTTATCTGTTATGATTTTCGTATATAAGATAAATACTTTTGCATGTTTTTCTTGTTTATAACATAGGAGTGTAACTTTGAAAGTGAATGTAAACAGTTTTTGTTAACTACTAACAACACACACTATAAATGATAAACTTAATCTGTCAATAATGTTTAGACTGCTGCTGCAAGCTGAAATACTGACCAAATAATACATGCAATATTTTAAAATGCAACGGCGTTATTTGGTGGAAAAGTAGGACACATTTTGCAAGTTCTCTCATTTCTAACTTCCTGTATTCATTTATTAGTTAAATTTAAATCGTTTGACTCTTATCCAGCCATTATGTTTATGTCAGAAAACTTTTGTCTGCATACAACGTCTGCAGCAAATATTCGAATGCACTCCAGAAAATAAAAATCATGAGTGTGAGGGTAAGACAAAAAAATCCTTTCCGAGGATCACCGTTTGGCATCACAAGGCTTGCCCAGAGGGACGGGTGTTCCTATCCTACTCACATCCGAATTATAAATTCTTTTTCTTGCTCATCATTAGATACCACATAAGGCTCCCAGAAGTTCCTGAATTTGCCGAAATGCGACATGTTATGATAACGTCACTTTGACATAACAATGACGTCACTTGACGACCATTTGCGTGAGTTTGAATACATCCAATGTATTTAGCCCTCACGTGACAGCCACAGTAAGAAAGCATGGGTAATATAAGATTTTCCAACCCAGGGTAAAATCTCAGATCTCTCTATCCGGTGTACAAGAATATTTTTTTATCATGAAATCAAACAGTATGAGCCTTGATCATAATGCTGTTTTCAGAGAAGATACTTTAAGTCTTGTATTAAGGTACATAAAAAATGCTAGGACCCCTTTGTGGCAAAGTTTGACCCATCACATTCGTTCTAGCTATTTTGTAGTAGCTCAATCAATGACAATTTCGCCAAAATATTTTTGAATTAAATTTAGTTGATTTCATTTGATCAGTTCGGAAGTTCTAAAAATGCATTCCTTAGCTGTAAAAAGCTGCATACCATGACAGCCATGTTGAAGAATTGATCAAGTTTGTTCTGATTATTTTGTAAAAAATTCATATGGAGACCATTTCTGCTAGTTTTTGTATCAATTCTGTGAAAGGTATTCGAGTGATCTCTTCTACCAGTTCCTTTTGAATCCTGAAAAACCTTTCAGAGAAG
Source organism: Loripinus fragilis (assembly GCA_964019695.1). Classification (NCBI taxonomy): domain Eukaryota; kingdom Metazoa; phylum Mollusca; class Bivalvia; order Lucinida; family Lucinidae; genus Loripinus; species Loripinus fragilis. Next base: position 38,527,507 of record OZ026530.1, on the reverse strand, counting down.
AATATTTAAAGTTTTGTAGCCAAAAAAGCTGCACCCCTGGTGGTCATTATCTTGCCAGGTCATATTTGCTTTTTACTATTTTTGTAGAAGGTTGTCTTAGAATCATTCCAGTAAAGTTTAGCTAAATTTGGCTCAGTATTATTTTGAGTACATTATTGACGCCATATGGGGGTCAACGGATAATGAGTGGTCAAAGAAGCACCGTTTGATCACTAAGTGAAAACAGACATTTATCATATCTATATGTAGAGGATAACTGTATTCAAAATTTTCATTTGGGGAGGTATATCGTCGGATATAAGGTCAGAAATTTAGTTTTACAGCGACGCGTAACCAGAGCCGTAAAACGTGATTTCCGAACGTATATCCGACGATATACCTCCCAAAATGAAAATTTTGAATATGGTTATTCCCATTCTAATGCACCATTAACATTTTCCCTTCAAAAAGACAGTGAAAATGTACTTTGTTGTGGCTATACGTCCAGCGACGTCAGCTGCATAAAACCGCTTGCCAGCTGCATATATTCAATTGTCAACCAATGAAAAGCGACATTACGTAATGACGTCGGGTTTCCTACAGTATATCGCAGGATATACTGTCGCAAATTTATGACGTTATCCAATCAGACGTCGCGTTGCATTTGCAAGTGCATTTGCAAGTGCATTTGCAAGTGCATTAGAATACGAAATGATCCTTTGAAATACGGAGCCTGCACTGATGGAAAACAACATGTCCAATAGTTCTCGCACTAAGGATCAGTATTTCCGTTGTTTTCACCCATGTCAGATAATTCTATCTCATATACCAATACCAGCCGTGAGAAAGATAAAAAACGAAAAGACGCACGTAGGCCGCATGCTGGCCACATCTCAACGAATTCAGGATTTTCTGGAAGCTCTTTTCATGTTCTTTCAACATAAAATGCGGTACTTAGTGGTTTACAAGAAAAGTAATCAATTGTTCGTGTCAGGGTGGGATAGAAAGATCAGTCCCTTGCGATCACCATGTGTCATCACTCGTCAATCCCACCCTCACACTCATGGTGGATTCTTATACTCTCTCATCCCTTGTACAAACGTAAGTCGTATGTCTGGTCTGCAAATCTGATCAGGATTAACGGAAATATCAAAGAAAGTCTTCGCTGAATAAAGCAGTTTGAACACGAAATCGCCATTTTTAATATTCTAAAGTCACGTGATTCTCCACCATGATTAAAATGGCGCGTTTCTGGTAGAGCTTAGTGTTCACAGACTGTATTTTTGACTGACCAGACCATGAATAAAAGCTAACATTATTGCATGTTTTAACACAAACTTTAACGCTGTCGTTTTCTCTAGAAAAGGAAATTACATCAAAACTAATACTTATGAAGGAGAGGGAAGAGACATAATTCTCCAGTGCATCTGCTGTAATTGTCAAATTGAACAAATAACGATGCACTTGGTTTTGTGATGATTAATCGTTTTACAAGTTATTCCAAGACTGCTAGAAGCCCTGAGACATGGCAATTTTTATCGATGAGGCCCTTATTTGAACACGTCTTGTAGAAAACATCTAGGTAATGCTTAATACCAACTATCACTAAGGATCCAATGCTCGTGAGTTACCTTTTACACCAATATAAAACGTGTGAGCCCTGTAGAGGAGGTTTTCACTTTACAATCTTAGTTGAGGCTTATAGCTGATGCTGTATACCAAATATCAAAGCACCAGGCGATGTAGTTTTTTGACAGGACAAGTTTTAAAGTTTTCAACCCTAACATATGTGTTTAGCTCATTTGACCTAGTTAAACAGCGGACACAAAACATATGAACAATTATTATATACATGTAAATGATATAACTTTCAAACTATCTGTTTTCTGGCCATCTAACACAGAAAGCGGGATCAAAAAAACTGAGGTTTTCTGATTCCATATCACTATCCTTTCAAATGAAGCTAATGTCAGTCATCTGTTTTGCGGCAACATTACGTTAAGCAAATTTTCAAGCAGGGAAGCAGAGACGGAAACATGTTGACGTGAGGTCAAGAAACAAAACGTAAAGGCAAACGTTCCCAAATTTTGTCTGGATTAAAGACCAAAACAGTGCATAAAATTAGAATAATGCGAGAAAAATGTAATATAAAACATATTGTTCTGATTGTAACAGTATCACGTCTCGTAAATGAGAGCATACCATCGGATCGCCCTGGACGCTTTGCTTCTTGGGTGATCCGATGGTATGACCTCATCAACTCAACGTGATACAGTACGCCAGATCAAGTTACTATTAAAATAATGTGTATTAATCAAACCGTGTTATATAAGAATTGTTCCTGTGAGGTTTAGTCGAATTATAACATTGGGTTTAGAGGGAGATGTCCTTCAAAGCAATTGTTGATGCTGAACGATGCTGGAAAGCTGACAGATAAAAGACGACAGACATCAAATGATTACAAAAGTTCACATTGCATGTATAATAAAAGATGATTTTGCGCATATTTATTGCTATTTCAAAAGTCAAAATTTTGCTTACCTCTTCTGCATTTTCTTAGGCTTCTCTTTCGAACACAGTTAAAATCTCCTAAATAATTTTTACACACACAACCATCCTTGCATGGCTCATAATTACATTCATTGACATCTATAAAATACATAGAGGATCTTACATGCGTGCTCATGATTTATTGAATTTATTAAACGAGTTGGGGAAAAGAGATAAAATGCGAGGCTTGCCGAGCATTTTTTCTCTTTCGTAACGAGTTTAATAAATTCAATAAAAAAAGAGCACGAATGTTAGATTCTATTTATCATATGCCAAATACTTTGAAAGTAAGTAAGGGTGGAAAGATCAGAAATCGATAAAATCAAGTACCACACCTGACCCAGGATACCAATGGGAAAATGACAAACACACAGTTAGACACCACAAACGAGAAAATCTCATTTCTGGCGTAAAAACGTTATAATTTTGTCATTATGTACGCAAAGTGGTATGGACGTCATAACGTTTCCCGAAAATATTTAAACCACTAGTGGTGTATCGATTTTATTGCATAGAGTTATAGCACTCCAAGACACGACGTCATGTGATAAATTAAATAATGATATGTTAAGGACAAGTTTACCTTATTCATTCTGGTGGATTATACTGTACATATTGACACAACAGGAATGGAACAATTCATTTTAATGGTTTGCCAAGAAATTCTTAATAAAATGATGTTTTTCTGACCCTGAAGATTATTTATATTTACGCAATCAGTGCAGACCTTGATTAAATGCTACCTTAAGCCGAATTTCGTCTGGATTTTCCCTATTTGCCAAAGTACCTGTTTATTGTTATCCAGAATAAGAAAAGCTTAAGAGATTGCATAAAAAACCTTTAAAACTCTGGAAACTTTTCAAAAGGTATTTTGAAAAATATTGAAGACCAATGGAATGCAACAAATAAAGCAGCCTTCCTTCAAGCCTGCACTGTTTGCAGGGATTGATGTACATCTTCATTTGGATTATTGTATCTGTTACCGCTTGTATGAACAAAGGGTTATTTTTATGGTCGAAAACAGACCTTGTATGGGTAGTGCCGGGGGTAGTGCACTTATAGAAGGATAGAAAAGTGAGTGCATATGACCAGGAAATGCCAGAATCACAGACTGCAGACAAACATTCGCTTCCATTCCTAGACCTAATGTTATTGTCATTTTGTTTCCAGAGAGGAGATCTGTAAATGGGTTTAACCATGTATAGGCAAAGGGGCAATCTTGGTCAAGTGAACATACAATTTAACAAACGTTTGATTCCTTACCCCATGGAGTCTTCATATAGAATTTGTGTTGAATTGGTCAAGTAGTTACAGGGAAGAAGGTGATTGAAAATGTTGAGGGATTATAGGAGGACAGTAGACAGATACCAAAATAATTAATTTTATGCTTATAGCTTCCCGTGAATTTTCGGCTCAGATGAGCTAGACATTTCAATAAGATACTATTTTACTTTAGCTGCAGTCGACGCTGCAGTGTTATTATCCATTATACAAGATAATTGCTGTGTTAGTTGCACATACAAAGGTTATTTCAAAAATAAATTGCATGTTTTACAAAAATAGTAACAAAAATGCTTAGTTATCCAGACTGATACTGCTCAAGATTCCAAACCCATAAAGGCCCACTCACAAAAACCCACGTGGACCTATATCAGCCCTCACGTGCACCCATATCGGCCCACGTGTCCCCTAAGTGTCATAAATGACGTCATCCACGTCGCTGCGGCGTGGAGACCCATGCGTAAACAGCTAATAAAAAGTTTAAAACGTGGACGCTGCCGCATTACCAGGCATATCAGCCAGGCATTCTGTATTTACTCAGGCCAATACAGAGACATTGGGCCAATATGCCCGGCAATGCGTGGTGGCCATACACTAATCTCTGAATTATAATACAAGTCTTACATACTTAAAACTGTTCTATAAAATACCACATTACCTTCACAGCAGTCGTATTTGCAGCTACCACATCCAGTGGTCCACTTTGATGCTAATAATAGACAAACTTTTTGATTTGCTTCAGTTCTACTGTTGAAAACGTCATAAACATTCCTCAGTTGTCTCTGCACCCAATTAAATGTGTAGCATTTCTGGCTTGGAGGATCTAAAATATATGAGATAACTAATGATAAAACAGGCAAAATGAACAATGCGCCAAGTGAATAAGCATGGAAATCAACTGTGTTTGACGAGGGTCAATCAATGCGTAAGTAATCGTTTTCTCCATGTATATTTACAAAGCCATGATTGATAAGACACTAGCATTTCTTATTATCGAAAAAAGTTATATGAGATTTTATCCTGGGCTATGAATTCTTTTCAGGCACACCGGATAGGTCATCTGAAATTTTACCCATGGATGTATATAACCCGTGATATCTTACACAGGCTGTCTCGTGAGGGCTTTACATTGGTTATAATGGAACTTGCGCACATGCTTGTCAAGTGACAAGGTGACTTTATCCCATCATATTGAATCTCAGCTTATTTAAGTACCTCTGGGGGTCTTTTTTAAACATAATATGAGATACTCAACGGTCAGCAAGAAATAAAATCCATTATTTATGTGAGGATGGAATAGAAAAAAAAGCGTCCTTCATGATCAGCATCTACCATCCCACAGCAAACCTCGAGATGCCAAATGGTGATCCTGGGGATAGATTGCCAAGTGATGCCAAACGGCGATCGTCTAGCCCACCCTAACACTTATGATGGATTCATACATCTGTACCCATGGTAACATATCTAGAAAATGAATGCATGATAACTACCTGAAATAGTATGTACCTTTGTTGGAACTTAAGTGAATACCGGTATGTTTAATCCATTTATGCCTAATGAAAATTCCCAACCTTATCAATTGGACCATTCAAGTGTCAGTTTAAGGGTTGTATGGTGCTTTTTTCACTTTTATTTGAACCTTAATAATCCACTTTGTAAGCAAACATTTCAGGCCCTGATAAGACGCCATGTTCTGCAGCGTCTTATTTGGGTCTGCACTGTTTGCCTTTGCCCCACAAAAAGACGCTAGGATTACATTAATTAATTTTGTTAAATGATATGTCCACGTTATCTTATTATGACGTCATCACGTTATGTCTCATTTCAGTGTGTTCAGGAAACTTCTGAGGCTCAAGTCCACTTTTCAAAAAGAATGGAATTAATTGTAACCAAAATATAGAATCCTTTATGTGCGTGAAGATGTGATTCAGTGTATTGTTATTCAACATGATCCTATTATGCCTCACACTCATGAAAGATTCTTATAATGTTATGCTGATAAAAAAATTGCGGACGCACAGGATAATTTATGTTCAAATGGTTTTCATATGCACAGGATAATTTATGTTCAAATGGTTTTCATATGGCCAGGGCCCTCTTTGAACCGAGCTATAGTTCCTACTTAAGTTCTGACGTAATAGATGAGTGCCCACGTTTACACCGAACATCTGCAGTTCCAACTATAGTTGGTTGGCAAGTAAACAAAGTGAATAGCCCTGTATGTCCCTTTCAATTCGTCATCATAGACAAGCATGATGTGTATATACTAAATAGCCTACACTAATTATCTATTGCGAATAAGTGGGGCCACAAATAGAGCACATCAAGCATTTATTTTGTGAAAAAAAAAAACATTTAGAGGCTATTGGCAGATCTTGACGCCATCTTGCTAGATAGGTCTAGAGGAGGGAACCAGGCAAGCTACTTGAGTAACGGTGCTCTGACCCACCGTTGATCTTTAGTAGATTTGTGACGTTACTATAGAAGCGACTATCGATGTTGGAATCGAACTATGTTACTTTAGCTATACGTTTGATGCTAATCATTGCTGTAAAGGAAAAATAAACAAATTCGTTGTAATGACCATGGTTTAGCAATCCGAGGCAATCACATTGATGACAAACGGTGAACCTGAGGGACAGATGTTATCAACTGCCTTAATAGCTATGATAGATTCGTTTTTTTTTTGCAAGTTATATTGTAATTAGTGCCAAGTGGATACGAGAAACGCTGACACCAAACAAATTATGTTGACATGATTGGATTATTATCAGTCACGCCTAATATTATCTGCATTGTTTCAACATGACCGAATAAACGTTTTCTATCTCACGGCATGTTACCTTTATCAGGCCATGATGACGTTGTACTTTTTGAATGACGTCGCTAATAACGCTGAATCAACACAAACATCAAAAGTTACTTCATAATCGCTAGTTTGAAGAGCGTTCAACAATGGGTAAACTGATAAATAGAATACCAGGTTCGCGTCATTTGATATCATGTTTACCAGGCTCGGCTTTGAGAACGCATGTTGAATCGCTCGGCAAGCCTCGCGATGTCAACAAGCGTTTTCAAAGCCTTGCCTGGTAAACTTGATATCAAAAGACACTCACCTAGTATTCTCTATTTATGTGTGTGGTTCCTTATAAAATTAATGTACAGGTGACACCCAACATTCAGAACGAGATAATAACAGTTTGATGAGATTTCGTTCCAGCTAAAACCTTTATCGGTATTCAAGAATGTCCTTACTCACTAATTTGCTTACAAATAATTAGCTACTAGATCATTTATGTGCACATGGACACTCTCTCACAATAAATAACAAGCAAACAAAGCAATTAGGACAATAGTAAAGTTTAAACTGACTCAGGAAACCTGGCACTTTACAGTTGTTGTATTTGGTGAATAAATGAGCAGTCTGTCCACTTAAACTTTCCGTGCAGCATTTACTTTGTCTGTAGTTGTTCATTACCTATGGCAAAATTTAAGTAAAGTAAGAAAAATGGGCAAAGATCATGAATAGATAAACTCAAGTTCCACACCTGACCCAGGACACCAACTTTAACTTTAGCTTTAACTAGGACATAACCAGTAATATCCAAGGTGGCAAATGTGCGTCACAGTCACGCGATTTTACTCACAAGGCGCACGCATATCAAGCGGACACAGCGCTTGGTTCAAGTATGAATATTAAATTGATGTCACACATACATTACAATTACAGTTATAATTATGAAAGAGTACAACTAGTGGAAAAGATCGAAATTAAAGCCTCAAAGACAACCAAACGTGTTTGTTCATTAAATGTGATGATGAACATTTTACGTTGGTAAGGAACAATGGTAGAAATATCTTATACGGGACAAATCACAATTATTTCAGGTATCAGACACACAATACTATTTCTATGTATGTCAAAATATATGTTGCTAGTTTAAAGATGTGTTTTAAAGTTTGTGTAACGTTCAAAGCCTCCCCCTTTGATGTTAACCAGAACCCTGTATTTCCTCATGGTCTGTATCTAGTAAGTAATTATGTTTGTTTGCATTGGCCTTCAATGTCCTAGTAATTAAACAGCATTGGTCTTGGCGGGACATTTGGTCAACCTATTCACTTTTTTTCCTGTGCAAGCCTAGAGGTTCAAGGCACATAACCAATACCATCTAATTATCATACTGCTAGCCATAAGAGCTTACTTGATAGAAATAATGGCCATTGAACAATTAATAACCAGTATGAAATTTGTACAAGACAAGAGTGTGTAATATAGGAGAATTAATCAGGCACCCCCTCATACCCCGTCAAACCCACACCCGACTGAGCAAACGAGCCTTACATTTCATACACTATAAAAGAATTAGCTGATTATTTTAAAGACAATTCGTAAAAGTTGGTTGATATATGATATAGTTAAAACGGTTTAAATTTTATGACAATGTCAAAAAAGTTACTGCGACCTAATGACGTCACATACACAAAATCAACAGTTATTCTATTCATTTGTGTTCCTGCTTCTTCAACGTTTTGTGATTATTCAGCGCACAAGTTTTGTGTTTCCTAACAAAGCATTGGTAAAAAGCAAAAAACGCAATACAATTTGCCATAAAATATGCACTGCTATTTAATAAAAGTAAAGTAGCATAGTATTTTTTATTTATTACCGTTCTATTCAAACATCATTTGGTGTTATTAATTGTTTCCATTTTACAGGTATCAATTTTTTTTTATGCCAGATAAACATTCCATTTACAAGATGAAAGACAACATTATACCAAGACATTGTTACACATCATATACTCAGAAAAACAATTGAAGGATATTTAGATTTAGTTCCATCTCTTATATTCAATACAATAAAAAACAAAAAACTAAATATGCATGCATTTCATATATCAAAATATCTGCCATCTAGATGTTTGATGTGAGCAACTCTTCAATTGTTAAAGTACATTACAAGTCCATATGGTTTACCTTTCTATACTGAAAAGTTACAACCATTCAAAAATGATTGAAACCATATTTTATCGTTTGTATTCCATAATGACTGGCCGCTCAGTCAAAAGTATGACACTTAATTTTGTAGTTGTTGTCAGTAAAATTACCTTCCAGTTAGTTGTCACATTGGCTGGGAAATGCAATTTTGTTGACGAAATTGGTGCGTTATTAGGTGCAATGGCTGATAAATGGATGTAAAAACGTATTTGTGGTCAGAAGTAGGAAATAAGCTATGATCAGGTAAAGGTTGCAGCAATACAAAACAAAAGCTAAATTGTTTGCTTGTTAACTTTTGGTAAAGAGTGTAGTAACTTTGGCGTGGTGCTGTATCATAACCAATAGCCTGTAAAATTCATTTTGCATTTTCTGAATTTCATATGTGTGATTCTATTAGATACAAAAATAATTTGTTTTGAAATTAATTTCTCAAATGTAATAAAGTCAAAAGAATATAATATCCTTCAATTGTTTTTCATGATTGTAGCACATTGAGACAATTATAAATACATAACACAATCTATACATGTTCTGTAATGTTTTGATTTGTCAAAAATCAATTGTCATACTGTTAGACATATATGTACTAAATCCTATATGACAGACATTATGAAGAAAAAATGTTGTTGTTACTTACTAACACATGAAGGAACTGTTCCTACCAATGTACCGTTGGCTTCACATCTTCTTTTAAGATCTCCACTTGAATATATATATCCTTGGTCACATGTGTAAACTGCAGAGCTGTTATAAGTAATGGCAGTTTTGTCCGGCTGAGCGTTGTTCATAGGACTTGCTGAACATGTCACAACTTTAAAGATATTTCAAAACTTTACACAGAGCATCTAACATTAGTGCTCCTTTTTTAGAATTTATTAAACGAGTTGAAGAAAAGAAATAAATAGCAATGTTTGTCCAGCAGTTTATCTCCTTGTCGCAACAGGCTAAATTATTTCATTAATACAGGAGCACGAACGCAAGATTATATTTATCATATGACATAACAATAACTTAAAATCGCATTTTAGCGTAAACGTCAAGATTTTGACATTTTTTGTGCAGCATAAATATCGACGTCATTATGCATTATTATCAAATCTGTATATCACCAGTGATTTATTGTTTTTATTGCATGGCGTTCAATTACTCTCAGATGCAACACACCATATAATAAAGCACAGCAATACTCATGCAAATAAATTGCATAACTTGTTCTTGAAATTCAATGTCTCTTTTTCTAAAATACTGAAAAAAATGGCAGCTTAACCTTACATATTTCGAAATACACTGATGCTTATATATAGGATATGTCATTGCGTCTGAGAGTATATATTGCTGTGTATTAAACTTGATAGTTCACTAGTGTAGATAATACAGTTTAGTAATGTTGAACAATGGCATCCATAACAAGGTCAACATATATAATGTCGAGTCCTTAACTTTGTATTATCTCCTCTTTATATCTTAATTTGTATTTACTAGGAGATGATATACTGAAACCAAGCTCTAATCGACCACCTTTCATTTTTACGCTAGTTCAGAGAGTGAAACAAGGGTATACAAAATTCATGCTTTTTAAAATGAAGCAATACTTTGCCGAGACTCTTCAAGTTATTTCACTTAAAAATGACGTGTACCTCTTGCACAGACGAAGTTAGAGAAATTATACCCTCATTTCAAAAAGTCAAACTTTTCTACAATATAAACCATAACACAGAGCCATTATCAATTAATGTTTTTGTTTGTTGGAAGATGTTACTGGCTACCGTGATATAAGAAGAATAAACCTCAAAAGTTTTGTTTCCATCGGACTCGTCGTTTTTGCTACTCAACAACATAAGACAAACACTTTTAGCAGGTTAACCATTAAAACTCAGCTTTAATCTTGTAACTTACATATAGAATTTGCACTGCTCTGTACCCTTTATTATCAGCGACACGGCATTGAAAATTTCAGCGATTATTCATTATCACTAAACATCACAGTTCTTTTTTAAGAATTGAAAAAAACATAATGTTACAATAATGATTTTTTAAACTCTCACATTGAAACCGGAAGTGAATAGTAGTTGTAAAACTTTAATTGCGGAAAATGGACTAATCATGTTCTACTGTCTTTGGCCTACAGCATTCAAATAAAATTTAGTGCATTTAACAATTTTACCAGGAGTTACTGGTGAATTTCAAAAATCTTAAAAAATTTGAAAAATGCAACATTTCTAAAAATATATAAAAATCTACCATAAGCAAATTTTCAATTGTTTCGTGTTTTTCAAGTCTAACTGACCAGTCTGTATAACCACCTAAACGTCAGTTTTATTAAAACAAACAACTCTTAAAACCTTTTTTTTTCTTTTAAAAAGCCGAATTTTTCATTTTTAACCCCAAAAACTATGAAGTAAAAGAAAACTGTTCAAAAACACCACCAAGCGTTCGCCCATTAAAATGCACATATATAGGCAAAACTTCATTTCAATTTTGTTAGCGTTTGGTCAGAAATAATGAGTTTAAAAAGTTACCAATTAGAAATTGTTTAATTATATCAAGATAAATTAAGGATCTTTCATGTGAACCAAATATTTATATGTTTTTATCCACAGCAATAATAAGGGCGAGGTAGGTACAATGAAACTAGATTAAGCCTTCCAGTTAAAATAATACTTAGCTTCCAAGGCAGTGCTTTTTTAAATTTGAGGATCTTATTTATATTTATGTTTTGTGTCTGTCATGTCGCGTACGAAAAACTTATCTTATCGCAATATATTGTTGTTACTATAAATAGAACAACAAGAAAGTGAAATATTTGTTTTTATTTTATTTTCCATTCTTAAAGTCAGATAAATGTCTTAAAAACTCATAGAAATAAAATTTATTGGAAAAGAAATATAGTTGTAGTACAAAAAGGTGGAAATAAATACTTAAGGAATAAAGAAACGCAACAAACAAAAATATATTTTTTGCGTGTTTAAATGACGGTTTGGTAAAATATATTTTGAAAATTTCTTATCGAGTATTTATAGCATGTGATTAAATACCAAAACGTCATTTTAACGCTACATTTTACGCTACAAGATGAGAACATATGAAAACGTAAAATGTGACGTTAACGTCAGAATAAAGATCAAGAAACCCCGTCTTTTTCATGTTTGGTTATTTGGCGTCGACTTGCCAATGTGCAAATTAAACAAACGTCCAATCATATTCGTAATGCAGTCAAATATTGCGCCAAAACACGCTACTTGAATGGCAAAATACACAGTGGTAGTGAATAAACAATACACATAACTTAAAGCCGTCGGGTTTGGGTGGCTGGTGAATATACAGGTTAAGATCAACCTAGAGACATCAGAACATGCTTTCTTGGGAAAAACTGACTTTTCAGATACCGTAGTAATACGCTGGTAAAGTGTTTATATTGACGTTAGCCAAACTAAACACTGCATAATGCTAGAGAAAACATCTTATTACTTGCCAAGAGCGAACACCAAACTTATCAACTGTAACCTAAACTTTGTCACTGGATCATTTTATCATTAGAAAACACGTAAACATCATGGAAACCATTAAAACGTAAGATATCGAATTTTGACGTCAGAATTGAGATTTTTTGACGTCTGAAGATCTCTAGTCATAATTCTTGAACAAAACGTCCTTGTAATGAATAAATCTCAAGCAAAAAAGAAAGTTTACGCGTTTCACGCAGTATTCAGAGTTGACGTTAATGACTTTAAGCCGTTTCAGAATCCTACAGAAACGTCGCCATTTGATCATTTCCTTGATCAGCAATATATGCCAAGACTTTTTAAAACAATAAACCGATGGTTGATTCAAACTTTGCTTTTATTGACCCTGTTTCAGAAGTTTACTACATGGGTCAGGTTGGTTATGCACATACCAAAATGATTACGTAATCGATAATAATGTTGAACCTGCTGTAATTTGATGGACACATAATGCTCCTATGGATAAATATCATTTGCACTAAAAACTTGCATCATATTGTATGCTTACAATGACTCGAAGTGTTTGTTGCGTTTCTTTATTCCTTAAGTATAAGTTTAAAAGGGCAAGGTGCACAAAGGGGTGAAATCGGCCCTGTCACAGAAATGTGCAAAAATGCAATGTGTTTTTAAAGGCCTTTTTTTCATGGAGAAAAGGCAAAATTTTATATGCCTAGTGCCTAAAATGAGTAAATTATGGGTTTTTTAAGACAGGAACCCTCTGTTATATCTGCGCTAAAAATAACGTCATAAACGGAGCAATGTAATGTCAGAAACGTCACTAAGTTTGGCTGACAATTTAATGCTTAAATGACAGTGATTTGCACCCGAACTTCTATCAGGAGTGTATTAAAAACCACCGAAACAGCCTTCAACGCTCTGAAATGTTTGTTATTTTATCTTTTCAGCAATTTTGGTCAATAACCTATATAGCTAATAACGACGTTCGTGGACATGTACTAACCAATTACCTACTCTAATCAGCGGTATGAAATAATCGATCTCTACGAAAGTATGTCACCGGACAAGAGTTGAAACAATCTGATTCTATGCAGACTGCTAAAATAAAACTGTTCGCACTTTTTCCACATAATGTAGCCATCACTGGAAATTGACTGTGCACCTTAGTTAACTTGAATAGAAGATTAACACTGGAATTTGCCACACCATAACATTATGCGAGCTAACTACAGGCTCAAAGTATGCAACGTGTCAACTTTCAGCGTAAATGGTGACTGGCCTTAAATGCCCATGCTTGGATTCGCGCTGGTGTTGAAAGGTCGTGCGACTGTAGCACGATGGCTTTGCCAGAAATGATAAACCAAGAAAAATAAACGTTCTAACAAGCATTGAAACATGATACGTATGGCATTATGAGCCAAATCAAATCAAAATTGCGATGAGTTCAGATGAGCCTCGTCCTGAGAAAATCTATTTTATACAATTACGCGCACAACAAAGGCCCAGATCAGACTGCGGGGAGAAAGAAAAATGAATGGATCAGTCTCTGTGAATACCAGCCATAATGATAATGTAATTCATATGAACTCAACTAAAGGCTAGACACTAAACATAGATAGAGTTTTTAAAAATAAAGTTAATACTTGTAGAAAAGTTAGCGTATATTATAACATTATATTATAACATTACTGATGGAATTACATGTATTACAGGCGAAGTGGACACTGCTTCTTTTGAAGTATTTAGAGTTGTATGCACCACATACATGTACTACAGTAGACTACCCCCTTAAAAAGGTAACTGCAAGAGTGAGGATAAGAATATAAAGGCCGTATCTCTGCAGACATACAAGGTGAGATGCGAGGTCGGACATGATCAGTCACCATTAATCTAAACACTACACGCTACAACATCTTGATTAACTGTAAGAGGATTGATTTGATTATGGATAAGCATGCCAGCTATACATGAACTAATGATGAAGCCAATCTATGCAGGCACCGTCACCAGAGTAAGAGGACTGAATGATATTTTACAGTCACAAATGCAATCCCTATTAGACCACAAGCACACTGGTGCAATAACTGAAACCCAGTTGTTACCAAGACGTGAGAAGGTTACGGTAGAAGTAACCACCCCAGGATCACCCTAGCTCAGAACTCCCAAAATGTTTGGCGTGCAGGAGAGTCCTCAGATCCCATGAGCGTTGTGCGATAAGGGTCAACATTGGATCCATTACCATTGCGACGAGCTAACCCTGGATGATATAGACATACTGCATACTGACGAGGGTTACATATACAATTGCAAACAATGCTCTATAGAAGAGACCAAAATAAAGATGCTACTAGTATCAAATCCAAACAGCACTGAGAATACAATACTCAAACAACCAAACATAAGGCATCATATTTGCTTGCAGGTTGAGGAGATCTTTATTAGAGAATGGGTGGACGATAATACTTTAACAACTCAATCATAAGCTTTTCCAACTTGTCATTTGACATCTAAACTCATGTTTAATAATTTCAAAGAATTTAATGTTTACCAAACCACATTGTGACTTTATGGCGCAAATGTGGACTTAAATACTGCCTATGTACAATCACTGTATGTATAACAATGACAATGACAATGGTAATGACAAATGTTATTTGTAATATAGGTTACCGTCCCTTAATACAAAACAATAAGCATATACATCTGACTGGACATTTGCATATTTGCTGATATCTTTTATCCTTTGTTGTTGACTCACTGACAAATACAGTTATATGCAGAGTCATATTGCACTCAGAGTAGCCCAAACTCTATAGAGCCTTAGCCGATCTAAGTGGGATATTGTTTGATAAATGTGTTAAGAAATACTGTTCAAATACTTAACCCTTTCATTGTAAAAAAAATAAACGTTTATGTTGAGAAGTACAAGAGCTTTCAACAGTTAGAGTCATTTTGCACTCAGAGTGACAAAAACTCAATAGGGTCTTAGCTGGTCTGAGAGGAATATTTTTGGATAAATGCTTTAAGACACTATGTTCAAATACTTAACCCTTTCATTGTAAACCAAAATAAATGTATATGTTGAGAAGTACGAGAGCTTTTAACTTATAGAGTCATATGCACTCAGAGTGGCCAAAACTTCATACAAATACCAACCATTAATGCTGGTGTTCATAAAACAATATATACATGTACCAGATACATTTAACAAATTAGATAACTGAAACTGTCTATAAAATTAGTTCAATCTACAGTCACTAAAATCACTAAGACTTTTAAATGAGAAGAATGCAGTGAGAAATAGGAGTGCATATGGGGTCTGTTCCTGATAATATTCTACCAGTTGTACAGGTTCTGGTACTATTTCTACTAGAATATGTATAGTGTATGTCACAAGCGTACTCTACATTGGTATTGATATCAATGGTAGACTTGTCTGGAATGGCTTTGTTTAAAGTACTTGCTGAACATGTCGCCACTAAAATATTAAATACTACTCTGTTACTCAACTTGTGCAAAATAATTGTTCTTCTTTACTTACAAAACGTCTTCAAATAAGTAAGTTACTGCTCAGTAAACACATCAATGATCAATGGTGCATATGGGGAGTATTTCTGACTTAGTACCTTCAGCTATACAAGCCCTAGCAAGACCATTACTTAGACAACAGCATCTTGTGTGCGAATTTGCTTTTTTGCACAATACCAAATGAACACATTACAAGTAGAAACAAATACCAAACATTTATGTTGGTGTACACAAATGAATATTTACCAAAGAAATTTAAGAAAAATCATGTAACTGAAGCGGTGTTTAGTGTTCTATACATTGGTATTGATATCAATGGTAGTCTTGTCTGGAATGGCCTTGCTTACAGGACTTGTTGAACTTGTTAATACTAAAGAAGTATTAAAATGCAACACTATATATTTTAAAGTAAAATCTTAATTACTTAGGTCTGTTAATGAGTTATTGGTATTTATAGCAAAGGTGCTTTTTCATCTCTTGAATATAAATGTGCGACTTCTTGTTGAGACTCAAATATAAAAAATTGACCTGCTTAGTCAAGCTTGCCCTCGAAAAATGTGTGGTTAGGTGAACTGACAGTATCAACCTGACCATGTCAGATGACTGGGACGTTAAACCTCATTCCAAACAAAACCAAGCAAAACACAAACAAAATAACTTGCATATATATTTGTATATGCCCCTGCTATGTGTATGAATGTAATGAAGCCTCTAGTGGGATTGTGCATTTTACTAGTATATCTGATACTTTGCTGCTAATGTCCCTTTAATCACTAAGACATATTATTGATGAAAAGATAATTTGACTTACAGGTGCATATGGGGTCTTCTCCTGATAATATACCACCAGTTGTACAAGTTCTTGTAAGACTTCCACTAGAATATGTATAGTCTGTGTCGCAAGCGTACTCTACATTGGTATTGATATCAATGATAGTCTTGTCTGGAATGGCGTTGTTTACAGTACTTGCTGAACATGTCACCACTAAAAGTATTGAAAATGCAACACTTTATACATTGTGGTCATACTACTACGGCATTTTGGGGTTCTTCACTTATTCCGGTGTTAAATTAACTTTCTCCTTATGTTTAATTTCTTCAATTATTTATAGATAAACACCCAAAAATGTTTAAGTTCCGATTGAATTTTGTTCATCAAATTCACATTGTATCTTTAAGCTTTAAAACTATATGAAAACTGTTACGTTCAATGTCTAGGCATGAAATAACTAATTATGGTTTTGTCATCTTGGATATTTAATCAATGACAAACCGTATAATCACGACTAAACCATAATTGACATTTTTGTATATAACTTTAAAAAACACATAGCATCTCATTTTATATCTGTTTTGACAAAGCAACACAGAGGTTGTTAACTAGAGGATGCAATCTGGAGGCAAACATATTCGAAAGTTCTCGTTTTTGTCAGTTTTTAATTGAAGGTAAATTTACTATAACACCAAAGTGGATGACGAACCCCAAATTGCCGTAGTAGTATGATCACAGTGTTATATTTTAAAGTAAAATCTTAATTACTTAGGCCAGTTAATGAGTTATTGGTATTTGTCGCATAGGTGCTGTGTCATTCCTTGAATATAAATGTGCGACTTCTTGTTGAGACTGAAATATAAATAATGACCTGCATAGTCAAGATTGCCCTGGAAAAATGTGTGGTTAGGTGAACTGACAGTACCTACCTGACCGTGGCAGATGACTGGGACGTTAAACCTCTTACCAAACAAAACCAAGCAAAACACAAACAAAATAACTTGCATATGTATTTGTATATATGCCCCCCTATATGTGTGAAAGCAATGAAGCCTCTTGTGGGATTGTGCATTTTTACTAGTCTATTTGATACATTGTTGCTAATGTCACTATAATCACTAAAACATATTATTGATAAAAAGACAATTTGACTTACAGGTGCATATGGGGTCTTCTCCTGATAATATACCACCAGTTGTACAAGTTCTGGTAAGACTTCCACTAGAATATGTATAGTCTGTGTCGCAAGTGTACTCTACATTGGTATTGATATCAATGGTAGTCTTGTCTGGAATGGCGTTGTTTACAGTACTTGCTGAACATGTCACCACTAAAAAGTATTGAAAATGCAACAATTTATACATTGAGGATATACTACTAAGGCAATTTGGGGTTCTTCACTTATTCTGGTGTTAAGATAACTTTCTCTTTATGTTAAATATCTTCAACTAGTTATAGATAAACAGCCCAAAATGTTTGGGTAGCGATTAAATTTGGTTCATCAAATTCACATTGTATCTTGTAGCTTTAAAACTATATGAAAACTTTTACGTTCGATGTCTAGGCATAAAATAACCAATTATGGTTTTGACATCTTGGATAATTAATCAATGACAAAATTGTATAAATATGGCTAAACTGTAATTGACATTTTTAATATAACTGTTAAAAACACATTAAAATCTCATTTTATATCTGTTTTGGCAAAGCAACACAGAGGCTGTTAACTAGATGATGCAATCTCAAAGCATACATATTCCAAAGTTCTCATTTTTTGTCAGCCTTTAATTTAAGGTAATTTTACTATAACACCAGAGTGGGTGACAAACCCCAAATTGCCGTAGTAGTATGATCACAGTGTTATGTTTTAAAGTAAAATCTTGATTACATTCGCCAGTTAATGAGTTTTTGGTATTTATCGCATAGGTGCTACGTCATTCCTTGAATATAAATGTGCGACTTCTTGTTGAGACTGAAATAAAAATAATTACCTGCTTAGTCAAGCTTGCCCTGGAAAAATGTGTGGTTAGGTGCACTGACAGTACCAAACTGACCATGGCAGATGACTGGGACGTTATACGTCATACCAAACAAAACCAAGCAAAACACAAACAAAATAACTTGCATATATATTTGTATATGCCCCAGCTATGTGTGTGAAAGCAATGAAGCCTCTAGTTGGATTGTGAATTATTACTAGTATATCTGACACATTGCTGTTAATGACACTATAATCACTAAGACATATTATTGAGAAAAAGGCAATTTGACTTACAGGTGCATATGGGGTCTTCTCCTGATAATATACCACCAGTTGTACACGTTCTGGTAAGACTTCCACTAGAATATGTATAGTCTGTGTCGCAAGTGTACTCTACATTGGTATTGATATCAATGGTAGTCTTGTCTGGAATGGCGTTGTTTACAGTACTTGCTGAACATGTCGCCACTAAAATATTTAACATTACTCTGTTACTCATCTTTTGAAAAATAATTAATCTTCTTTACTTACAAAACGTCTTTAAATAAGGAAGTTACTGTTCAGTAAACACATCAATACTCAATGGTGCATATGGGGAGTGTTTCTGACTTGGTACCATCAGCTATGCAAGCCCTAGCAAGACCTTTACTTAGACAACAGCATCTTGTGTGCGAATTTGCTTTGTTTACAATACCAAATGAACACATTACAAGTAAAAACACATACCAAACACTTATGTTGGTGTACACAAATCATTTTTTACAAAAGAAATTTAAGGAAGTCATGTAACTGAAACGGTGTATAATGTACTATAAATTGGTGTTGATATCAATGCTAGTCTTGTCTGGAATGGCCTAGTTTATGGTACTTGCTGACATGTTACTACTAAAGAAGTATAAACATGCAACACTATATATTTTAAAGTAAAATCTTAATTATTTAGGCCTGTTAATGAGTTGTTGGTATTTATCGCATAGGTGCTGTGTCATTCCTTGAATATAAATGTGAGACTTCTTGTTGAGACTGAAATATAAATAATGACCTGCTTAGTCAAGATTGCCCTGGAAAAATGTGTGGTTAGGTGAACTGACAGTATCTACCTGACCGTGGCAGATGACTGGGACGTTAAACCTCATACCAAACCAAACCAAGCAAAACACAAACAAAATAACTTGCATATATATTTGTATATGCCCCGCTATATGTGTGCATGTAATGAGCCTTTAGTGGGATTGTGCATTTTAACTAGTATATCTGTACATTGCTGCTAATGTCACTTTAATCACTAACACATATTATTGAGAAAAATACAATTTGACTTACAGGTGCATATGGGGTCTTCTCCTGATAATATACCACCAGTTGTACACGTTCTTGTAAGACTTCCACTAGAATATGTATAGTCTGTGTCGCAAGCGTACTCTACATTGGTATTGATATCAATGGTAGTCTTGTCTGGAATGGCGTTGTTTACAATACTTGCTGAACATGTCACCACTAAAAAGTATTGAAAATGCAACATTTTATACATTGAGGACATACTAAGGCAATTTGGGGTTTTTCACTTATTCTGGTGTTAAGATAACTTTCTCCTTATGTTAAATATCTTCAACAAGTTATAGATAAACAGCCCAAAATGTTTGGGTTGCGATTAAATTTGGTTCATCAAATTCACATTGTATCTTTTAGCTTTAAAACTATATGAAAACTTTTACGTTTGATGTCTAGGCATGATATAACTAATTATAGTTTTGTCATCGTGGATAATAAATCAATGACAAAACCGTATAATTATGACTAAACTGTAATTGACATTTTAATATAACTGTAAAAGCATATTTAAAATCTCTTTTTATATCTGTTTTGGCAAAGTAACGTGGAGGTTGTTAACCGAAGGATGCTATCTCAAAGCATACATATTCCAAAGTTCTCATATTTTGTCAGCCTTTAATTTAAGGTAATTTTACTTTAACACAAGAGTTGGTGACAAACCCCACATTGCCCTAGTAGTATGATCACAGTGTTATATTTTAAAGTAAAATCTTAATTACAAAGGCCTGTTAATGAATTGTTGGTATTTATCGCATAGGTGCTATGTCATTCCTTGAATATAAATGTGCGACTTCTTGTTGAGACTGAAATATAAATAATGACCTGCTTAGTCAAGATTGCCCTGGAAAAATGTGTGGTTAGGTGAACTGACAGTATCTACCTGACCGTGGCAGATGACTGGGACGTTAAACCTCATACCAAACAAAACCAAGCAAAACACAAACAAAATAACTTGCATATATATTTGTATATGCCCCGCTATATGTGTGCATGTAATTAGCCTTTAGTGGGATTGTGCATTTTTACTAGTATATCTGATACATTGCTGCTAATGTCACTATAATCACTAAGACATATTATTGATAAAAAGACAATTTGACTTACAGGTGCATATGGGGTCTTCTCCTGATAATATACCACCAGTTGTACAAGTTCTGGTAAGACTTCCACTAGAATATGTATAGTCTGTGTCGCAAGCGTACTCTACATTGGTATTGATATCAATGGTAGTCTTTTCTGGAATGGCGTTGTTAACAGTACTTGCTGAACATGTCACCACTAAAAAGTATTGAAAATGCAACACTTTATACACTGTGGTCATACTAATACGGCAATTTGGGGTTCTTCACTTATTCAGGTGTTAAGATAACTTTCTCCTCATGTTCAGTTTCTTCAATTATAATAGATAAACACCCATCTTGTAATCTTGGATAAGTAATCAATGAAAAAAACGTATAATTATGACTAAACTGTAATTGACATTTTTAATATAACTGTAAAAAACACATTAAAATCTCACTTTATATCTGTTGTGGCAAAGCAA
The DNA here is from genome assembly GCA_964019695.1 of Loripinus fragilis. Taxonomy (NCBI): domain Eukaryota; kingdom Metazoa; phylum Mollusca; class Bivalvia; order Lucinida; family Lucinidae; genus Loripinus; species Loripinus fragilis. Next base: position 38,506,082 of record OZ026530.1, on the reverse strand, counting down.
CACAGAGGTTGTTAACTAGAGGATGCAATCTTGAAGCAAACATATTCTAAAGTTCTCTCATTTTTTGTCAGTTTTTAATTGAAGGTATTTTTACTATAACACCAGGGTTGGTGACAAACCCCAAATTGCCGTAGTAGTATGATCACAGTGTTATATTTTAAAGTAAAATCTTAATTACTAAGGCCAGTTAATGAGTTATTGGTATTTGTCGCATAGGTGCTGTGTCATTCCTTGAATATAAATGTGCGACTTCTTGTTGAGACTGAAATATAAATAATGACCTGCTTAGTCAAGATTGCCCTGGAAAAATGTGTGGTTAGGTGAACTGACAGTATCTACCTGACCGTGGCAGATGACTGGGACGTTAAACCTCATACCAAACAAAACCAAGCAAAAAACAAACAAAATAACTTGCATATATATTTGTATATGCCCCCCTATATGTGTGAAAGCAATGAAGCCTCTTGTGGGATTGTACATTTTTACTAGTATAATTGATACATTGTTGCTAATGTCACTATAATCACTAAAACATATTATTGAGAAAAAGGCAATATGACTTACAGGTGCATATGGGGTCTTCTCCTGATAATATACCACCAGTTGTACAAGTTCTGGTAAGACTTCCACTAGAATATGTATAGTCTGTGTCGCATGTGTACTCTACATTGGTATTGATATCAATGGTAGTCTTGTCTGGAATGGCGTTGTTTACAGTACTTGCTGAACATGTCACCACTAAAAAGTATTGAAAATGCAACACTTTATACATTGTGGACATACATCTACGGCATTTTGGGGTTCTTCACTTATTCTGGTGTTAAGATAACTTTCTCCTTATGATCAATTTCTTCAAATTATTATAGATAAACACCCCAAAATGCTTTGGTTCTGATCGATTTTTGTTTATCAAATTCACATTTTTTTTAGCTTTAAAACTATATGAAACTTTATCGTTTGATGTGTAGGCATGAAATAACTAATTATGGTTTTGTCATCGTGGATAATTAATCAATGACAAAACCGTATAATTATGACTAAACTGTAATTGACAATTTTAATATAACTGTAAAAACACATTAAAATCTCATTTTAGTACTGTTTTGGCAAAGTAACATAGAAGTTGTTATATGAAGGATGCAATCTCAAAGCATACATATGCAAAAGTTCTCATTTTTTTCAGCCTTTAATTAAAGGTATTTTTACTATAACACCAGAGTGGGTGACAAACCCCACACTGCCGTAGTAGTATGAACACAGTGTTATATTTTAAAGTAAAATCTTAATTACTTTGGCCAGTTAATGAGTTGTTGGCATTTATCGAATAGGTGCTATGTCATTCCTTGAATATAAATGTGCGACTTATTGTTGAGACTCAATTATAAATAATGAACTGCATAGTCAAGCTTGTCCTGTTTACAGTACTTGCTGACATGTTACTACTAAAGAAGTATTAAAATGCAACACTTTAGATTTTAAAGTAAAATCTTAATTACTGAGGCCTGTTAATGTCTTTTGGATATTTATCACATATGTGCTATTTCATTCCTTGAATATAAATGTGCGACTTCTTGTTTAGACTCAAATATAAATAACGACCTGCTTAGTCAAGATTGCCCTGAAAAAAATGTGTGGTTAGGTGAACTGACAGTATCTACCTGACCATGGCAGATGACTGGGACGTTAAACCTCATACCAAACAAAACCAAGCAAAAAACAAACAAAATAACTTGCATATATATTTGTATATGCCCTGCTATATGTGTGCATGTAATTAGCCTTTAGTGGGATTGTGCATTTTTACTAGTATATCTGATACATTGCTGCTAATATCACTATAATCACTAAGACATATTGATAAAAAGACAATTTGACTTACAGGTGCATACGGGGTCTTCTCCTGATAATATGCCACCAGTTGTACAAGTTCTGGTAAGACTTCCACTAGAATATGTATAGTCTGTGTCGCATGCGTACTCTACATTGGTATTGATATCAATGGTAGTCTTATCTGGGATGGCGTTGTTTACAGTACTTGCTGAACATGTCACCACTAAAAAGTATTGAAAATGCAACACTTTATACACTGTGGTCATACTAATACGGCAATTTGGGGTTGGTCACTCATTCAGGTGTTAAGATAACTTTCTCCTCATGTTCAATTTCTTCAATTAATAATAGATTAACACCCATCTTGTCATCTTGGAAAATTAATCAATGACAAAACCGTATAATTATGACTAAACTGTAATTGACATTTTTAATATAACTGTAAAAAACACATTAAAATCTAACTTTATAACTGTTTTGGCAAAGCAACACAGAGGTTGTTAACTAGAGGATGCAATCTTGAAGCAAACATATTCGAAAGTTCTTATTATTTGTCAGTTTTCAATTGAAGGTAATTTTAGTATTACACCAGGGTGGGTGACAAACCCCAAATTGCCGTAGTAGTATGATCACAGTGTTATATTTTAAAGTAAAATCTTAATTACTTAGGCCAGTTAATGAGTTATTGGTATTTGTCGCATAGGTGCTGTGTCATTCCTTGAATATAAATGTGCGACTTCTTGTTGAGACTGAAATATAAATAATGACCTGCTTAGTCAAGATTGCCCTGGAAAAATGTGTGGTTAGGTGAACTGACAGTATCTACCTGACCGTGGCAGATGACAGGGACGTTAAACCTCATACCAAACAAAACCAAGCAAAACACAAACAAAATAACTTGCATATATATTTGTATATGCCCCCCTATATGTTTGAAAGCAATGAAGCCTCTTGTGGGATTGTGCATTTTTCCAGTATAAATGATACATTGCTGCTAATGTTACTATAATCACTAAAACATATTATTGATAAAAAGACAATTTGACTTACAGGTGCATATGGGGTCTTCTCCTGATAATATACCACCAGTTGTACAAGTTCTGGTAAGACTTCCACTAGAATATGTATAGTCTGTGTCGCAAGCGTACTCTACATTGGTATTGATATCAATTGTAGTCTTATCTGGAATGGCGTTGTTTACATTACTTGCTGAACATGTCACCACTAAAAAGAATTGAAAATGCAACACTTTATACACTGTGGTCATACTTATACGGCAATTTGGGGTTAGTCACTTATTCAGGATGTTAAGATAACTTCTCCTCATGTTCAATCTCTTCGATTAATAATAGATAAACACCCCAAAACGCTTGGGTTCTGATTGATTTTTGTTCATCAAATTCACATTGTATCTTTTAGCTTAAAAACTATATGTAATTGACATTCTTAGTATACTGTAAAAAACACATTTAAAATCTTATTTTATCTCCGTTTTGGCAAAATATCACAGAGGTTGTTAACTAGAGGATGCAATCTCAAAGCAAACGAATTTGAAAGTTCTCATTTTTTTGTCAGACTTTAATTGAAGGTAATTTTACTATTACACAAGAGTGGGTGACAAACCCCAAATTGCCGTAGTAGTATGGTCACAGTGTTATATTTTAAAGTAAAATCTTAATTATTTAGGCCAGTTAATGAGTTATTGGTATTTGTCGCATAGGTGCTGTGTCATTCCTTGAATATAAATGTGCGACTTCTTGTTGAGACTGAAATATAAATAATGACCTGCTTAGTCAAGATTGCCCTGGAAAAATGTGTGGTTAGGTGAACTGACAGTATCTACCTGACCGTGGCAGATGACTGGGACGTTAAACCTCATACCAAACAAAACCAAGCAAAAAACAAACAAAATAACTTGCATATATATTTGTATATGCCTTTGCTATATGTGTGCATGTAAATAGCCTTTAGTGGGATTGTGCATTTTTACTAGTATATCTGATACATTGCTGCTAATATCACTATAATCACTAAGACATATTGATAAAAAGACAATTTGACTTACAGGTGCATATGGGGTCTTCTCCTGATAATATGCCACCAGTTGTACAAGTTCTGGTAAGACTTCCACTAGAATATGTATAGTCTGTGTCGCAAGCGTACTCTACATTGGTATTGATATCAATTGTAGTCTTATCTGGAATGGCGTTGTTTACAGTACTTGCTGAACATGTCACCACTAAAAAGTATAGGAAATGCAACACTTTATACACTGCGGTCATTCTAATAAGGCAATTTGGGGTTGGTCACTTATTCAGGTGTTAAGATAACTTTCTCCTCATGTTCAATTTCTTATATCTATAAAAGATAAACACCCATCTTGTCATCTTGGATAATTAATCAATGACAAAACCGTATAATTATGACTAAACTGTAATTGACATTTTTAATATAACTGTAAAAAACACATTAAAATCTCACTTTATATCTGTTTTGGCAAAATATCACAGAGGTTGTTAACTAGAGGATGCAATCTCAAAGCAAACATATTTGAAAATTCTCATTTTTTGTCAGTTTTTAATTGAAGGTAATTTTACTATTACACAAGAGTTGGTGACAAACCCCAAATTGCCGTAGTAGTATGATCACAGTGTTATATTTTAAAGTAAAATCTTAATTATTTAGGCCAGTTAATGAGTTATTGGTATTTGTCGCATAGGTGCTGTGTCATTCCTTGAATATAAATGTGCGACTTCTTGTTGAGACTGAAATATAAATAATGACCTGCTTAGTCAAGATTGCCCTGGAAAAATGTGTGGTTAGGTGAACTGACAGTATATACCTGACCATGGCAGATGACTGGGACGTTAAACCTCATACCAAACAAAACCAAGCAAAACACAAACAAAATAACTTGCATATATATTTTTATATATGCCCCCCTATATGTGTGAAAGCAATGAGTCTCTTGTGGGATTGTGCATTTTTACTAGTATAATTGATACATTGTTGCTAATGTCACTATAATCACTAAAACATATTATTGATAAAAAGGCAATTTGACTTACAGGTGCATACTGGGTCTTCTCCTGATAATATACCACCAGTTGTACAAGTTCTGGTAAGACTTCCACTAGAATATGTATAGTCTGTGTCGCAAGCGTACTCTACATTGGTATTGATATCAATTGTAGTCTTATCTGGAATGGCGTTGTTTACAGTACTTGCTGAACATGTCACCACTAAAAAGTATTGAAAATGCAACACTTTATACACTGCGGTCATACTAATATGGCAATTTGGGGTTGGTCACTTATTCAGGTGTTAAGATAACTTTCTCCTCATGTTCAATTTCTTAAATTTATAAAAGATATACACCCATCTTGTCATCTTGGATAATTAATCAATGACAAAACCGTATAATTATGACTAAACTGTAATTGACATTTTTAATATAACTGTAAAAAACACATTAAAATCTCACTTTATATCTGTTTTGGCAAAGCAACACAGAGGTTGTTAACTAGAGGATGCAATCTTGAAGCAAGCATATTTGAAAGTTCTCATTTTTTGTCAGTTTTAATTGAAGGTATTTTTACTATAACACCAGAGTGGGTGACAAACCCCAAATTGCCGTAGTAGTATGATCACAGTGTTATATTTTAAAGTAAAATCTTAATTACTAAGGCCAGTTAATGAGTTATTGGTATTTGTCGCATAGGTGCTGTGTCATTCCTTGAATATAAATGTGCGACTTCTTGTTGAGACTGAAATATAAATAATGACCTGCATAGTCAAGATTGCCCTGGAAAAATGTGTGGTTAGGTGAACTGACAGTATCTACCTGACCATGGCAGATGACTGGGACGTTAAACCTCATACCAAACAAAACCAAGCAAAACACAAACAAAATAACTTGCATATATATTTGTATATATGCCCCCCTATATGTGTGAAAGCAATGAGTCTCTTGTGGGATTGTGCATTTTTACTAGTATAATTGATACATTGTTGCTAATGTCACTATAATCACTAAAACATATTATTGATATAAAGACAATTTGACTTACAGGTGCATATGGGGTCTTCTCCTGATAATATACCATCAGTTGTACAAGTTCTGGTAAGACTTCCACTAGAATATGTATAGTCTGTGTCGCAAGCGTACTCTACATTGGTATTGATATCAATGGTAGTCTTGTCTGGAATGGCGTTGTTTACAGTACTTGCTGAACATGTCACCACTAAAAAGTATTGAAAATGCAACACTTTATACATTGTGGACATACACCTATGGCATTTTGGGGTTCTTCACTTATTCTGGTCTTAAGATAACTTTCTCCTTATGTTAAATTTCTTCAATTTATTATAGATAAACACCCCAAAATGCTTGCGTTCTGATTGATTTTTGTTTATCAAATTCACATTTTTTTTCGCTTTAAAACTATATGAAACTTTAACGTTTGATGTCTACGCATAAAATAACTAATTATAGTTTTGTCATCGTGGATTATTAATCAATGACAAAACCGTATAATTATGACTAAACTGTAATTGACATTTTAATATAACTGTAAAAACACATTTAAAATCTCATTTTATATCTGTTTTGGCAAAGTAACACAGAGGTTGTTAACTGAAGGATGCAATCTCAAAGCATACATATTCCAAAGTTCTCATTTTTTGTCAGCCTTTAATTGAAGGTAATTTTACTATAACACCAGAGTGGGTGACAAACCCCACATTGCCGTAGTAGTATGATCACAGTGTTATATTTTAAAGTAAAATCTTAATTTCTTAGGCCTGTTAATGAGTTATTGGTATTTATCGCATAGGTGCTGTGTCATTCCTTGAATATAAATGTGCGACTTCTTGTTGAGACTGAATTATAAATAATGACCTGCTTAGTCAAGATTGCCCTGGAAAAATGTGTGGTTAGGTGAACTGACAGTATCTACCTGACCGTGGCAGATGACTGGGACGTTAAACCTCATACCAAACAAAACTAAGCAAAACACAAACAAAATAACTTCCATATATATTTGTATATGCCCTGCTTTATGTGTGCATGTAATAAGCCTTTAGTGGGATTGTGCATTTTTACTAGTATATCTGATACATTGCTGCTAATGTCACTATAATCACTAAGACATATTGATAAAAAGACAATTTGACTTACAGGTGCATACGGGGTCTTCTCCTGATAATATGCCACCAGTTGTACAAGTTCTGGTAAGACTTCCACTAGAATATGTATAGTATGTGTCGCAAGCGTACTCTACATTGGTATTGATATCAATGGTAGTCTTATCTGGGATGGCGTTGTTTACAGTACTTGCTGAACATGTCACCACTAAAAAGTATTGAAAATGCAACACTTTATACACTGTGGTCATACTAATACGGCAATTTGGGGTTGGTCACTTATTCAGGTGTTAAGATAACTTTCTCCTCATGTTCAATTTCTTCGATTAATAATAGATTAACACCCATCTTGTCATCTTGGACAATAAATCAATGACAAAACCGTATAATTATGACTAAACTGTAATTGACATTTTTAATATAACTGTAAAAAACACATTAAAATCTCACTTTATATCTGTTTTGGCAAAGCAACACAGAGGTTGTTAACTAGAGGATGCAATCTAGAAGCAAACATATTCGAAAGTTCTCATTATTTGTCAGTTTTTAATTGAAGGTAATTTTACTATTACACCAGGGTGGGTGACAACCCCAAATTGCCGTAGTAGTATGATCACAGTGTTATATTTTAAAGCAAAATCTTAATTACTTAGGCCAGTTAATGAGTTATTTGTATTTATCGCATAGGTGCTGTGTCATTCCTTGAATATAAATGTGCGACTTCTTGTTGAGACTGAATTATAAATAATGACCTGCATAGTCAAGATTGCTCTGGAAAAATGTGTGGTTAGGTGAACTGACAGTATCTACCTGACCGTGGCAGATGACTGGGACGTTAAACCTCATACCAAACAAAACCAAGCAAAACACAAACAAAATAACTTGCATATATGTTTGTATATGTCCCCCTATATGTTTGAAAGCAATGAAGCCTCTTGTGGGATTGTGCATTTTTCTAGCATAAATGATACATTGCTGCTAATGTCACTATAATCACTAAAACATATTATAGATAAAAAGACAATTTGACTTACAGGTGCATATGGGGTCTTCTCCTGATAATATACCACCAGTTGTACAAGTTCTGGTAAGACTTCCACTAGAATATGTATAGTCTGTGTCGCAAGCGTACTCTACATTGGTATTGATATCAATTGTAGTCTTATCTGGAATGGCGTTGTTTACAGTACTTGCTGAACATGTCACCACTAGAAAGTATTGAAAATGCAACACTTTATACACTGTGGTCATACTTATACGGCAATTTGGGGTTAGTCACTTATTCAGGATGTTAAGATAACTTCTCCTCATGTTCAATTTCTTCGATTAATAATAGATAAACACCCCAAAACGCTTGGGTTCTGATTGATTTTTGTTCATCAAATTCACATTGTATCTTTTAGCTTAAAAACTATATGTAATTGACATTCTGAGTATACTGTAAAACACACATTTAAAATCTTATTTTATCTCCGTTATGGCAAAATATCACAGAGGTTGTTAACTAGAGGATGCAATCTCAAAGCAAACATATTTGAAAATTCTCATTTTTTTTGTCAGACTTTAATTGAAGGTAATTTTACTATTACACAAGAGTGGGTGACAAACCCCAAACTGCCGTAGTAGTATGATCACAGTGTTATATTTTAAAGTAAAATCTTAATTACTTAGGCCAGTTAATGAGTTATTGGTATTTGTCGCATAGGTGCTGTGTCATTCCTTGAATATAAATGTGCGACTTCTTGTTGAGACTGAAATATAAATAATGACCTGCTTAGTCAAGATTGCCCTGGAAAAATGTGTGGTTAGGTGAACTGACAGTATCTACCTGACCGTGGCAGATGACTGGGACGTTAAACCTCATTCGAAACAAAACCAAGCAAAACACAAACAAAATAACTTGCGTATATATTTGTATATATGCCCCCTATATGTGTGAAAGCAATGAAGCCTCTTGTGGGATTGTGCATTTTTACTAGTATAATTGATACATTGTTGCTAATGTCACTATAATCACTAAAACATATTATTGAGAAAAAGGCAGTTTGACTAACAGGTGCATATGGGTTCTTCTCCTGATAATATACCACCAGTTGTACAAGTTCTGGTAAGACTTCCACTAGAATATGTATAGTCTGTGTCGCAAGCGTACTCAACATTGGTATTGATATCAATGGTAGTCTTGTCTGGAATGGCGTTGTTTACAGTACTTGCTGAACATGTCACCACTAAAAAGTATTGAAAATGCAACACTTTATACATTGTGGACTTACACCTATGGCATTTTGGGGTTCTTCACTTATTCTGGTGTTAAGATAACTTTCTCCTTATGTTCAATTTCTTCAAATTATTATAGATAAACAAACACCCCAAAATGCTTGGGTTCTGATTGATTTTTGTTTATCAAATTCACTTTTTTTAGCTTTAAAACTATATGAAACTTTACCGTTTGATGTCTAGGCATGAAATAACTAATTATGGTTTTGTCATCGTGGATAATTAATCAATGACAAAACCGTATAATTATGACTAAACTGTAATTGATAATTTTAATATAACTGTAAAAACACATTAAAATCTCATTTTATATCTGTTTTGGCAAAGTAACACGGAGGTTGTTAACTGAAGGATGCAATCTCAAAGCATACATATGCCAACGTTCTCATTTTTTGTCAGCCTTTAATTAAAGGTATTTTTACTATAACACCAGAGTGGGTGACAAACCCCACATTGCCGTAGTAGTATGATCACAGTGTTGTATTTTAAAGTAAAATCTTAATTACTTTGGCCAGTTAATGAGTTGTTGGTATTTATCAAATAGGTGCTATGTCATTCCTTGAGTATAAATGTGCGACTTATTGTTGAGACTCAATTATAAATAATGAACTGCATAGTCAAGCTTGTCCTGTTTACAGTACTTGCTGACATGTTACTACTAAAGAAGTATTAAAATGCAACACTTTATATTTTAAAGTAAACTCTTTATTACTGAGGCCTGTTAATGTCTTTTGGATATTTATCACATATGTGCTATTTCATTCCTTGAATATAAATGTGCGACTTCTTGTTTAGACTCAAATTTAAATAACGACCTGCTTAGTCAAGATTGCCCTGAAAAAATGTGTGGTTAGGTGAACTGACAGTATCAACCTGACCATGGCAGATGACTGCGACGTTAAACCTCATACCAAACAAAACCAAGCAAAAAACAAACAAAATAACTTGCATATATATTTGTATATATGCCCCCCTATATGTGTGAATGTAATGAGCCTTTAGTGGGATTGAGCATTTTAACTAGTATATCTGTAACATTGCTGCTAATGTCACTATAATCACTAAGACATATTATTGATAAAAAGACAATTTGACTTACAGGTGCATATGGGGTCATCTCCTGATAATATACCACCAGTTGTACAAGTTCTTGTAAGACTTCCACTAGAATATGTATAGTCTGTGTCGCAAGCGTACTCTACATTGGTATTGATATCAATGGTAGTCTTATCTGGAATGGCGTTGTTAACAGTACTTGCTGAACATGTCACCACTAAAAAGTATTGAAAATGCAACACTTTATACACTGTGGTCATACTAATACGGCAATTTGGGGTTAGTCACTTATTCAGGTGTTAAGATAACTTTCTCCTCATGTTTAATTTCTTCAACTTGTTATAGATAAACACCCCAAAATGTTTGGGTTCCGATTAAATTTTGTTCATCAAATTCACATTGTATCTTTAAGCTTTAAAACTATATGAAAACGTTAACGTTTGATGTCTAGGCATGAAATAACTAATTATGGTTTTGTCATCTTGGATAATTAATCAATGACAAAACCTTATAATTATGACTAAACTGTTATTGACATTTTTAATATAACTGTAAAAAACACATTAAAATCTCACTTTATATCTGTTTTGGCAAAGCAACACAGAGGTTGTTTACTACAGGATGCAATCTTGAAGCAAACATATTCGAAAGTTCTCATTTTTTGTAAGTTTTTAATTGAAGGTATTTTTACTATAACACTAGAGTGGGTGACAAACTCCAAATTGCCGTAGTAGTATGATCACAGTGTTATATTTTAAAGTAAAATCTTAATTACTAAGGCCAGTTAATGAGTTATTGGTATTTGGCGCATAGGTGCTGTGTCATTCCTTGAATATAAATGTGCGACTTCTTGTTGAGACTGAAATATAAATAATGACCTGCATAGTCAAGATTGCCCTGAAATAATGTGTGGTTAGGTGAACTGACAGTATCTACCTGACGGTGGCAGATGACTGTGACATTAAACTTCATACCAAACAAAACCAAGCAAAACACAAACAAAATAACTTGCATATATATTTGTATATGCCCGGCTATATGTGTGAATGTAATGAGCCTTAAGTGGGATTGTGCATTTTTACTAGTATATCTGATACATTGCTGCTAATGTCACTATAATCACTAAGACATATCAATGATAAAAAGACAATTTCACTTACAGGTGCATATGGGGTCTTCTCCTGATAATATACCACCAGTTGTACAAGTTCTGGTTAGACTTCCACTAGAATATGTATAGCCTGTGTCGCAAGCGTACTCTACATTGGTATTGATATCAATGGTAGTCTTGTCTGGAATGGCGTTGTTTACAGTACTTGCTGAACATGTCACCACTAAAAAGTATTGAAAATGCAACACTTTATACATTGTGGACATACACCTACGGCATTTTGGGGTTCTTCACTTATTCTGGTGTTAAGATAACTTTCTCCTTATGTTCAATATCTTCAAATTATTATAGATAAACACCCCAAAATGCTTTGTTTCTGATTGATTTTTGTTTATCAAATTCACATTTTTTTTAGCTTTAAAACTATATGAAACTTTACCGTTTGATGTCTAGGCATGAAATAACTAATTATGGTTTTGTCATCGTGGATAATTAACCAATGACAAAACGGTATAATTATGACTAAACTGTAATTGACAATTTTAATATAACTGTAAAAACACATTAAAATCTCATTTTATATCTGTTTTGGCAAAGTAACACGGAGGTTGTTAACTGAAGGATGCAATCTCAAAGCATACATATGCAAACATTCTAATTTTTTTGTCAGCCTTTAATTAAAGGTAGTTTTACTATAACTCCAGAGTGGGTGACAAACCCCAAATTGCCGTAGTAGTATGATCACAGTGTTATATTTTAAAGTAAAATCTTAATTACTTAGGCCTGTTAATGAGTTATTGGTATTTGTCGCATAGGTGCTGTGTCATTCCTTGAATATAAATGTGCGACTTCTTGTTGAGACTGAAATATAAATAATGACCTGCATAGTCAAGATTGCCCTGAAAAAATGTGTGGCTAGGTGAACTGACAGTATCTACCTGACCGTGGCAGATGACTGGGACGTTAAACCTCATACCAAACAAAACCAAGCAAAAAACAAACAAAATAACTTGCATATATATTTGTATATGCCTCGCTATATGTGTGCATGTAAATAGCCTTTAGTGGGATTGTGCATTTTTACTAGTATATCTGATACATTGCTGCTAATGTCACTATAATCACTAAGACATATTGATAAAAAGACAATTTGACTTACAGGTGCATATGGGGTCTTCTCCTGATAATATGCCACCAGTTGTACAAGTTCTGGTAAGACTTCCACTAGAAAATGTATAGTCTGTGTCGCAAGCGTACTCTACATTGGTATTGATATCAATGGTAGTCTTGTCTGGAATGGCGTTGTTTACAGTACTTGCTGAACATGTCACCACTAAAAAGTATTGAAAATGCAACACTTTATACACTGTGGTCGTACTTATAGGGCAATTTGGGGTTAGTCACTTATTCAGGATGTTAAGATAACTTCTCCTCATGTTCAATCTCTTCGATTAATAATAGATAAACACCCCAAAACGCTTGGGTTCTGATTGATTTTTGTTCATCAAATTCACATTGTATCTTTTAGCTTAAAAACTATATGTAATTGACATTCTTAGTATACTGTAAAAAACACATTTAAAATCTTATTTTATCTCTGATTTGGCAAAATATCACAGAGATTGTTAACTAGAGGATGCAATCTCAAAGCAAACATATTTGAAAGTTCTCATTTTTTTGTCAGACTTTAATTGAAGGTAATTTTACTATTACACAAGAGATGGTGACAAACCCCAAATTGCCGTAGTAGTATGATCACAGTGTTATATTTTAAACTAAAATCTTAATTATTTAGGCCAGTTAATGAGTTATTGGTATTTGTCGCATAGGTGCTGTGTCATTCCTTGAATATAAATGTGCGACTTCTTGTTGAGACTGAAATATAAATAATGACCTGCTTAGTCAAGATTGCCCTGGAAAAATGTGTGGTTAGGTGAACTGACAGTATCTACCTGACCGTGGCAGATGACTGGGACGTTAAACCTCATACCAAACCAAACCAAGCAAAACACAAACAAAATAACTTGCATATATATTTGTATATGCCCCGCTATATGTGTGCATGTAATTAGCCTTCAGTGGGATTGTGCATTTTTACTAGTATATCTGATACATTGCTGCTAATATCACTATAATCACTAAGACATATTGATAAAAGGACAATTTGACTTACAGGTGCATACGGGGTCTTCTCCTGATAATATGCCACCAGTTGTACAAGTTCTGGTAAGACTTCCTCTAGAATATGTATAGTATGTGTCGCAAGCGTACTCTACATTGGTATTGATATCAATGGTAGTCTTATCTGGAATGGCGTTGTTTACAGTACTTGCTGAACATGTCACCACTAAAAAGTATTAAAAATGCAACACTTTATACACTGCGGTCATACTAATACGGCAATTTGGGGTTGGTCACTTATTCAGGTGTTAAGATAACTTTCTCCTCATGTCCAATTTCTTCAATTAATAATAGATAAACACCCATCTTGTCATCTTGGATAATTAATCAATGACAAAACCGTATAATTATGACTAAACTGTAATTGGCATATTTAATATAACTGTAAAAAAACACATTAAAATCTCACTTTATATCTGTTTTGGCAAAGCAACACAGAGGTTGTTAACTAGAGGATGCAATCTTGAAGCAAACATATTTGAAAATTCTCATTTTTTGTCAGTTTTAATGGAAGGTATTTTTACTATAACACCAGAGTGGGTGACAAACCCCAAATTGCCGTAGTAGTATGATCACAGTGTTATATTTTAAAGTAAAATCTTAATTACTAAGGCCAGTTAATGAGTTATTGGTATTTGTCGCATAGGTGCTGTGTCATTCCTTGAATATAAATGTGCGACTTCTTGTTGAGACTGAATTATAAATAATGACCTGCTTAGTCAAGATTGCCCTGGAAAAATGTGTGGTTAGGTGAACTGACAGTATCTACCTGACCGTGGCAGATGACTGGGACGTTAAACCTCATACCAAACAAAACCAAGCAAAACACAAACAAAATAACTTGCATATATATTTTTATATATGCCCCCCCCCCCTATATGTGTGAAAGCAATGAGCCTCTTGTGGGATTGTGCATTTTTACTAGTATAATTGATACATTGTTGCTAATATCACTATAATCACTAAGACATATTGATAAAAAGACATTTGACTTACAGGTGCATACGGGGTCTTCTCCTGATAATATGCCACCAGTTGTACAAGTTCTGGTAAGACTTCCACTAGAATATGTATAGTATGTGTCGCAAGCGTACTCTACATTGGTATTGATATCAATGGTAGTCTTATCTGGAATGGCGTTGTTTACAGTACTTGCTGAACATGTCACCACTAAAAAGTATTGAAAATGCAACACTTTATACACTGCGGTCATACTAATACGGCAATTTGGGGTTGGTCACTTATTCAGGTGTTAAGATAACTTTCTCCTCATGTTCAATTTCTTCAATTAATAATAGATAAACACCCATCTTGTCATCTTGGATAATTAATCAATGACAAAACCGTATAATTATGACTAAACTGTAATTGACATTTTTAATATAACTGTAAAAAACACATTAAAATCTCACTTTATATCTGTTTTGGCAAAGCAACACAGATTGTTAACTAGAGGATGCAATCTTGAAGCAAACATATTCGAAAGATCTCATTATTTGTCAGTTTTTTAATTGAAGGTAATTTTACTATAACACCAGAGTGGTCGACAAACCCCAAATTGCTGTAGTAGTATGATCACAGTGTTATATTTTAAAGTTTAATCTTAATTACTTAGGCCAGTTAATGAGTTATTGATAATTGTCGCATAGGTGCTGTGTCATTCCTTGAATATAAATGTGCGACTTCTTGTTGAGACTGAAATATAAATAATGACCTGCTTAGTCCAGCTTGCCCCCGAAAAATGTGTGGTTAGGTGAACTGACAGTATCTACCTGACCGTGGCAGATGACTGGGACGTTAAACCTCATACCAAACAAAACCAAGCAAAACACAAACAAAATAACTTGCATATATTTTTGTATATATGCCCCCCTATATGTGTGAAAGCAATGAGCCTCTTGTGGGATTGTGCATTTTTACTAGTATAATTGATACATTGTTGCTAATGTCACTATTATCACTAAAACATATTATTGAGAAAAAGGCAATTTGACTTACAGGTGCATATGGGGTCTTCTCCTGATAATATACCACCAGTTGTACAAGTTCTGGTAAGACTTCCACTAGAATATGTATAGTCTGTGTCGCAAGCGTACTCTACATTGGTATTGATATCAATGGTAGTCTTGTCTGGAATGGCGTTGTTTACAGTACTTGCTGAACATGTCACCACTAAAAAGTATTGAAAATGCAACACTTTATACATTGTGGACATACAACTACGGCATTTTGGGGTTCTTCACTCATTCTGGTCTTAAGATAACCTTCTCCTTATGTTAAATTTCTTCAATTTATTATAGATAAACACCCCAAAATGCTTGCGTTCTGATTGATTTTTTTTTATCAAATTCACATTTTTCAGCTTTAAAACTATATTAAACTTTAACGTTTGATGTCTAGGCATGAAATAACTAATTATGGTTTTGTCATCGTGGATTATTAATCAATGACAAAACCGTATAATTATGACTAAATTATAATAATTGACATTTTAATATAACAGTTAAAACACATTTAAAATCTCATTTTATATCTGTTTTGGCAAAGTAACACAGAGGTTTATAACTGAAGAATGCAATCTCGAAGCATACATATTCCAAAGTCCCCTTTTTTTGTCAGCCTTTAATTAAAGGTAATTTTACTATAACACCAGAGTGGGTGACAAACCCCAAATTGCCGTAGTAGTATGATCACAGTGTTATATTTTAAAGTAAGTAAGGTTGCAAAGATCAGGAATCGATACAATCAAGTACCACACCTGACCCAGGATACCAATGGGAAAGTGACAAACTCACAGAAGACACCACAAACGAGAGCCAAGAGATCAGCCCTTTCCCAGCAGGTGACCACAAAGCACATATAAACAGACGCGCACAAAATATAGCAAACACAAGACAGAACAAAAACATAAAAGATCCACAAAAGAAGTACCGCCTTGGAACAGTCTTAAAATATTTTACTGGAGGGCTTAAACCGGTTTAACGGCGCCAACCTCACCCTTAATTCAGATGTGGATCAAGACACATAAATATTTGGTTTGCATGAAAGACCCCTAACTTATCAATGCATCATCTCCTAAAACATATAAATCAAGATATAACAAGGAGATAAAGCAAGGATAAGGACTCAACAGTAAATTAAACTGAATACCGGAGCAAAAGAAATCCAACAGGTAAACCCCGGTGGGCCCGACAAACAGCCAAAGCATCAAGCCCCTACCATCTCATCAATAGATAAGTCTTTAAGTCGGAACCATCTTAGAGTCTGAAGTCCGACCCACCGGCGTGCAATTAAAGAGGAAAGCAAAGTTGCCAACCGTGATTGGGTTGACTACCAAGCATGCAGTCTGTTGCAATACATTAATGTTATAGCCAATCTTTTTATAATCTTAAGATTTTAAAATCTTAATTACTTTGGCCAGTTAATGAGTTGTTCTTATTTATCGAATAGGTGCTATGTCATTCCTTGAATATAAATGTGCGACTTCTTGTTGAGACTCAAATATAAATAATGAACTGCATAGTCAAGCTTGCCCTATTTACAGTACTTGCTGACATATTACTACTAAAGAAGTATTGAAATGCAATACTTTATATTTTAAAGTAAAATCTTAATTGCTTAGGCCTGTTAATGTCTTTTGGATATTTATCACATATGTGCCATTTCTTTACTTCAATATAAATGTGCGACTACTTGTTGAGATTCAAATATAAATAACGACCTGCTTAGTCAAGATTGCTCTGAAAAAATGTGTGGTTAGGTGAACTGACAGTATCAACCTGACCGTGGCAGATGACTGGGACGTTAAATCTCATACCAAACAAAACCAAGCAAAAAACAAACAAAATAACTTGCATATATATTTGTATTTGCCCCGCTATATGTGTGCATGTAATTAGCCTTCAGTGGGATTGTGCATTTTTACTAGAATATCTGATACATTGCTGCTAATGTCACTATAATCACTAAGACATATTGATAAAAAGACAATTTGACTTACAGGCGCATACGGGGTCTTCTCCTGATAATATGCCACCAGTTGTACAAGTTCTGGTAAGACTTCCACTAGAATATATATAGTATGTGTCGCAAGCGTACTCTACATTGGTATTGATATCAATGGTAGTCTTATCTGGGATGGCGTTGTTTACAGTACTTGCTGAACATGTCACCACTAAAAAGTATTGAAAATGCAACACTTTATACACTGTGGTCATACTAATACTGCAATTTGGGGTTGGTCGATTATTCAGATGTTAAGATAACTTTCTCCTCATGTTCAATTTCTTCAATTAATAAGAGATTAACACCCATCTTGTCATCTTGGACAATTAATCAATGACAAAACCGTATAATTATGACTAAACTGTAATTGACAGTTTTAATATAACTGTAAAAAACACATTAAAATCTCACTTTATATCTGTTTTGGCAAAGCAACACAGAGGTTGTTAACTAGAGGATGCAATCTTGAAGCAAACATATTCGAAAGTTCTCATTATTTGTCAGTTTTTAATTGAAGGTAATTTTACTATTACACCAGAGTGTGTGACAAACCCCAAATTGCCGTAGTAGTATGATCACAGTGTTATATTTTAAAGTAAAATCTTAATTACTTAGGCCAGTTAATGAGTTATTGGTATTTGTCGCATAGGTGCTGTGTCATTCCTTGAATATAAATGTGCAACTTCTTGTTGAGACTGAAATATAAATAATGACCTGCTTAGTCAAGATTGCCCTGGAAAAATGTGTGGTTAGGTGAACTGACAGTATCTACCTGACCGTGGCAGATGACTGGGACGTTAAACCTCATACCAAACAAAACCAAGCAAAACACAAAAAAAATAACTTGCATATATATTTGTATATGCCCCCAGCTATGCGTTTGAAAGCAATGAAGGCTCTAGTGGTACATCTGAGACTTTGCTGCTCTTGTGTGTGACAATCACAATCTAAGGAAATAGCTCATGTCTAAATCAAACCAATACATATGCGTAGCTTTCATGCGATTATTACAATTATATGCTTGACCATTTTAGAAATACACATGTTTTACCCAGTATTTATTAATGACTCCTAATTGTGTACTTTAGCAAACAGTGAAGACCAAGATGAAATTCTGCATAAATTGCCCCTATTCCACGCAGACCACGAATGCCCCCGAATCATCAAGAATCGATAAATGTTAGGATGCGTGGAGAATTGTAAATTTTTAAACCCATTTGTGTTGTTCTACAATTCAGTAACTGATTCAGGTTAGAAACAGCTACGAATACTCGTGGGATTTGGCTGCATTCGGCCTTAATAGTCTTGATACTCTGACAAATACACTACGATGTGCATTAAACTATTTAATTAGGAAATACTTCAATACATTTAAGAATCAGTCACAAATTAGTTAAGCGTACACCAAATGCATGTACAAATAAGGACGAATTAACAGAAATTGGGTACTCTTCTTTACAATTCGTGAGATTTTCTCTCACAATTGGTATTATTAGCGATGTTGGTATTACTATCCAGGTATTAAGCTATTAGAAAATACAAACTTGGTAATTCCTTAATATATAATATCATTAACAGGTGATGACCTACCAAATTATACAAAATTATATAATTTCATCAAACATTCTTAATATTCTGCACAATTCTCAAAAGGTAAAACGTTACACTTGTAGACCAATGCATTTTTTCCAGTATACAAACAGTATTCACAAAAATATTTTAGCTCAACTTTTGAAACAGAATAGGCCTTCATTATTTACAAAACTTCTTCACTTAAGTACGTTGCTATTCAGTAAAACATGTCAAGGCCCAATGGTGCATACAGGCAGTTTGTCTGACTCAGTACTGTCAGTCATGCAAGTCCTAGTAAGACATTCACTTTAATCTCAACATCTTTCGCGAATTTGCTTTGTCACCACTAAAATGTATTGAAAATGCACAATTTACATTTGTACATTAAAATATTAATTACTTAGGCTAGTTTATGTGTTGTTGGTATTTATCACGTATGTGCTATGTCATTCTTTGAATAATATTGTGCTTCTTCCTGTTGTGACTCAGATATAAATAATGACTCGCTTAGTCTAGCTTTTCCAGGAAAAAATGTGGTTAGGTGAACTGACCTACTTGACATGACCAAGGCTGGTGACTGGTACGTTAAACCTCATACCAAGCCAAAAAAACAACAACAAACGAACAGAATGACCTGCATATGCACTCAAATGTATACATAGTGAACATCTGGCATTAGACAAGGTGAAATAGTCTTTGTGCTGTTATTTCCATTGTGGTTTTAGAATCACGAATTTGATTCTAAAATGACCTCATAATCATAATGCTGACATACTAAACAATTCTGTAAAACTGGGCATAAATATTTATAATGAATTTAATAATATTTATTCATTTAACAAAAGCTGGCTCACCATTCAAACAAAATATGTCGGGACTTCAAATCTTGTGAATATTATCCTTATAAATATAGTCAAATTATTTATACATGTAGATGAGAAGGGTTGACAAGAACTGTAACACACCATAATTAAAACCCAAACATTGTTGATATAATTTGTACATCTGCATTTGAGAAAATATTTTAAAAGAAATATTATTTTAACCATTTTATGTGATAGATATTGTAATGTGTGTATCGCACACATAAGCTAGATCATATAATTTTCAATTTTAGATATTCTGATTTCTGATGGATTTAAATTGGGCTGATTAGGGGGGGGGGGTACCCCTATGATCACATACTACACAATACTAACTGTTGTAACCAACCAATGAAAAGCGATAGAAAAAAAAATACTTATAAGCCATTCAGTTAATTTGCATAATATCATCAAGATCTATGCTTATGTAAATTGAGCATACTGCTGGAAGTTTATGATTTTTACATTCTGCAAAATTTTGACCATTAAGATTGAAATTTTAGAAAACTCCATTTTACAGGTTTTATTTTTCTTGAGATTTTATGATTAAAACAAACACATGTGTGGACAAATTTGATATAAATTACATAGGTTGACAAGAACAGAAACTAGGCAAAATTGACAATTTAATTTGTTAAAATATTTTCAAAATGTTAAATTTAGGGGTACCTTCAAACAAAATTTGATGTGGACTTGTTTATTTTATACATTTAAGTACATGTATGGTACATACATAATTACAAATTACTAGGCATCATTTTGAAAATAAATTAGGTTGGAAAATCCTTAATCTTGTCGCCTAGGGCTACTTTTAATTAGGGTGACATTTTTTTAATTTTGAAATTTAAAATTATTTAAATTTAATAACTGAAATAGATGAAAGGGTAAATATCTCACTAATGGAACACACATGTAATTGACAATAGACGTATGACGGACCCCGAACAAAGACCAATCACAATATCTCACAATGAGACCTCGGCTCAGGTGAGCTAAAAACGGCAAAAATGTAATTTCTGAATCTTCTATATCAAATTCTGCATGGAATCGATGGAGGTGGGTTTTGATTTTGCCATCTTGAAAGATAATTAGAATGGTGACCCCTGATATTTATTCCTTTTTTTAAAAAAATGTATTATGATAGACCATAAAATAAACTAAAATGTAAAATTTGCAATGCCGGGTTCGTACTATATAATAAACCCTAAAATCCTATCTATTAGGATTAACCAAAATATATCATGCATTTTTTGTCACGGCTTAGGAAAACAAATTTGGCACATATTTTGGAAGGCTTGAGGTCTAAGCAACATTTCAAATTAAACGAAAGAAGTGAAAGCCGTGAAGATTACAACTATTTAAGCTTGATATTTGGACTTATGTTATGCTTTAATTTGTTCAGAAAATTGATCTATTGCTGAAAACTTCAATATGATCAGATTAGGTCAAACTGAGCTGTGACATATTATTTTTTTCATAAATTGACAGTGCATGCATAAAATAAACCGAATGCGAAGTATTGAAAATATTTCAATGAGGGAAGAATTTAGTAGCATATGTCCTTAAAATTCGCAGTATCTATTCCATTAAATCATCAATATGTCCGGTTTTAATCGTCAACATTTGTTTAAACTAAACAACAATCAAGACAATCTGCTTAAATTAGAAATATCCCGTAACTTTGCCCTATGTACCTTTCAATAGATTTCACAAGACGTAGCGACCTTATACAGATGCAAACAAAGGAAACATGTACATGTATGAAGTTGGTAGCGTATAATAGAATAACTTTATTTCACACATGAGCCATGTGTATTGATATAGATGTTGAAATCTTACCGTAATGAAGTCTAATAAAGTCAGCTAACACTGCAGCTAGTTTGTCACCGAAGTCATTACGTGGGTCTGTGCTTTTTCTTATATCGTAGTGGACTTCCATTTGAATTACATCAGCTGGATGACCTTCTAAATTGCTGTATATTCCTGTAATAGGGCTGTTATATGCACCGAAATACGTGTAGTCCTCTGGCATATTTGGAAATGCTGGTGATGGAATTGCCAGTAAGCCATTATCCTGCATAGCCTTCGCAAGGCTGTCGTTACCACGTAGAAAGCTTACAAACTTTTCACCTGAATAGCCTGATAGGTGCTTAATTGAGGAATCATTCACCTTTCCCATTAGTTCTGCGTCATTCAACTTTAGGTGGCTGTTCAATAGCCTCATGCCTGTAATAGAGTATCTTACATTTATTTAACGTGTTTTGTGTATGTGGATATGGTATTTTCCATCTTTTTCACTGCACCTTTAAACATATTGATGTACTTGTCTCGACCACTTTCTGAAAACCTCAAAGCAAGGAGTATCATCCTCAAAAAAAGCAAACGCATTAAATAGAGGACATGAGTGCTCATGTATGATTAAATTTATTCAACGAATTTGGAAAAGAGCTAATAAGCGAGGCTTGCCGAGCATTTTTTTGCAACGAGTTTAACAAATTCAATAATACACGAGTAGGAATGTTAGATTCAATTTATCATATAACATTAATATTACTGTGCAATCGTCAAAATAAAAAAATAGCGTGAAAACTTTAGGATTTTGTCATTTAGTAAATTCTGCGTGGCGTTGTTAAAAGCGTCATTCCATGGCGTTACTCGAAAATCTTTAAACCACTTAGTGGTTTATTGATGCTAATGAATGGCGTTTTGTCACTCCCAGACAAAAGGTCATATGATAAATACAATTACTGGACCGGTTATCGAAACCTTGCCCTGAGGTTATTAAACTTGATTTCATTCTCAAACTCAAAATGAAAAAATCAATAAGTAATGCTTATTAGATACCCCTCGCACAGTAAGGGTCAGTGAAAAAACTTAGTTTTGGCAAGTGATAGTTCAAACCAGCAGACCCTAGTTTTGAAAAAAAGATTTCAGTAGAATCTGTGAAAACAAGATTTAAGTAGAATCTGTGCAAATGATCTTAAAGCTTGCAATCTGGAACATTTGTTAAGATAAAAAACACAAAAGTATTCACACCCGAAAGCTCTATATGTCAAAGCTTATAAAGAAAAAAAAGTCTAAGTTCTCATAAATGTAGTTTTATTAAAAAATATTTTATCTGAACCAAACTCCTTCATGCATATGTTCAATGTGTCTATATTGTAAAGGCAACATATCAAATTGCTCCATCAAAAACTGTGGTAGGAGTTGATCGGCCCATGAAGGCACCATCAATGCATACACAAAAGCCTTGTTAGGGGAAAATTGTCTAAGTTCTAACAGCTGTCATCTTGTCAGAAATTATTATTCCCTAATCAAACTCCTTCATGCATATGTTCAATATGTCTTCATTGTAGTGGCAAAGCATCAAATTGCTCCATCAAAAGCTGTGGTAGGAGTTGATCGGCCCATAAAGGCACTATCCATGCATTTATACAAAAGCCATATAAGTGAAAAATTGTCTAAGTTCTCACAGCTGTCATTTTGTCAAAAATTTTTTTTTCTGAACCAAACTCCTTCATGCATATGTTCAATGTGTCTTTATTGAATGAGCAAAGTATCAAATTGCTCCATCAAAAGCTGTGGTAGAAGTTGATCGGCCCATGAAGGCACCATCTATGCATATACAAAAGCCTTAGGGAAAAATTGTCTAAGTTCTCACAGCTGTCATTTTGTCAAAAATTATTTTTTCTATACCAAACTCCTTCATGCATATGTTCAATGTGTCTTTATGGCATAGGAAAAGTATCAAACTGCTCCAATGAAAGCTAAGGTAGAAGTTGATCGGCCCATGAAGGCACCATCTATGCATATACAAAAGCCTTGTTAGGGGAAAATTGTCTAAGTTCTCACAGCTGTCATTTTGTCAAAAATTATTTTTTCTAAACCAAACTCCTCCATGCATATGTTCAATGTGTTAACATTGTATAGGCAAAGTATCAAATTGTTCCATAAAAAACTGTGGTAGGAGTTGATCGGCCCATGAAGGCACCATCTATGCATATACAAAAGCCTTATTAGGTAAAAATTGTCTAAGTTCTCACAGCTGTCTTTTTGTCAAAAATTATTTTTCTGAACCAAACTCCTTCATGCATATGTTCAATGTGTCTATATGGCATAGGAAAAGTATCAAACTGCTCCATTGAAAGCTGTGGTAGAAGTTGATCGGCCCATGAAGGCACCATCTATGCATATACAAAAGCCTTGTTAGGGGAAAATTGTCTAAGTTCTCACAGCTGTCATTTTGTCAAAAATTATTTTTTCTAAATTAAACTCCTCCATGCCTATGTTCAATGTGTTAACATTGTATAGGCAAAGTATCAAATTGTTCCATCAAAAACTGTGGTAGGAGTTGATCGGCCCATGAAGGCACCATCTATGCATATACAAAAGCCTTATTAGGTAAAAATTGTCTAAGTTCTCACAGCTGTCTTTTTGTCAAAACTTATTTTTTCTGAACCAAACTCCTTCATGCATATCTTCAATGTGTTAACATTGTGTAGGAAAAGTATCAAATTGTTCCATTAAAAGCTGTGGTAGGAGTTGATCGGACGGTGCATGGCCTATAATAGCATAAGCATAAAACCCTATACAAAAAGCTATTTAGAACTTCAAAGGGAAATAACTCTGATAGAATTTGCCCCTAGCCCTTACTTTTTTGTTTAAAGTATTTGTCTTGCATATATGAACATGTTTGCAAGGTTTGATGAAAATCCAGCTATGACTCTTCAAGATATTAAGGAAACAAAGTGTTACGGACGGACGGACGCACGGACGGACACACGGACGGACGCACGGACGGACAACGTGAAAACAGTATACCCATCACAAACAAAGTTTGCGGAGGGTATAATAAGCGCAATGATTTGCTGCTTGCTGACACAATTGATTTAACTGGGAGAGAGCGAGTGACTATAATTTGTCTTTTGCCGTTATTGTATCTTGAAGTAATATATCTCAAAGGATATTTTATGCTGGCTTAACAGACAAAACGTTTTTATATTTCATATGAATCTTATACCTGACGTTTCACATAACATTTCAATTATTATTTGCTACAAAAGACAAGAAAGTTGTCGAATATAATATGAATATGAAATTCGTCAGTTAAACACTTCTTAAGCGGCCGCTAAAAAGTAGGCAAAGCAAAGGTCTTAAAGGCATATGGTAGCTTAATCAGGTCGAAAATATTGCTAAATACTCTCTTGGAGTATTCTGCAACTCATCGACCTTCAGTAAGTGATAAAAGGTATTAAAAACCAATTTTTGGTCTTCTTTTGAATGATTGCTTAAGACAGATTTTACTGTACTCACCTAGTTGTGTCATATTCGGATTACTGCTACCCATGCCATGTAGATCAAGAACGAGGCAACCATTGCCGCCCGCCTTCTCAATCAAGTACGTTATGTTATTGCGATACAAGTTAAATAGCTCCACTGCATATGGATTCTGAAACGTGCCTTCATCCAAATCTCTATTCGGGTCAAGCATAATTCGTTTAACCCAGTTAACTAATCTCATTGGAGAGTGGCCCAAGTGTTGTTTTACTCCATCCATTATTCTTTTACTTAAATTGATAGTGTATGAATCAGTGATCGTTACTACTTTACACCTGTAAAATAAAACGAATCTAGTTAATTTATATAAAATACAGCTATTATTGTAGTGCATATGATCAGTAAAATAACTATTTAATTTAAAATTTTGAAGTATTGCTTTACACCTGTACAATAAGACAATTGCAATAAATCTACAAAACAATACAACTGTAATTACTTTGCATCTGTATGCCTGTATGCCTATATTTTCTTTAAAGCTTTAAGATTATGACTGTAATTGCTTTGCATTCGTAATTGTAGGGCTTAAGTTACTTAAAATTCAAAAAGTATGACTTATATTATATATGTTAATTAAATGATGGCAGCAATCATAAAAGAATATTTACATAAAATGGTTATTTTATATGCTAAAATATCGTACATGTACTTATTCATGTACATTTGCAAAAATGAATGCAATCTGAAAATACATACGCAAAAAGACTAAAAATACTTAACATTTGTAAAAATATGTCTATATTCTTTGCATTTGTAAACATGCTACCGTGCGGTAATTGTTCTACTCATAAACAAACAACGCAGGTCCAGATAGGACTGTTTCTGCGGGGTCTTCCCTGTGTGCTATTTGGACATGTGTGTTGGTATTTCCAGCCCTGATAATGACCATTTTATTTTTAAACTTTAGAACATTTACCTTAATTACTTTATAGAATTAACAATGAAACTGTATTACCTAACATAAGTGAACAAATATGACTGTTTATGTTTTACACGCGTAACATATGACTGTAATAATTTCATACAGGTGTATTCTGAAGGAACTTTTAACAATATTGATTCAAAAGTTTGGTTTGTTGAGGGATCATAGGTTAACGTTTCTCAATTACAATATAGTAATTTATTTGAAGACTGTGTTTATTGTAGCAAACAGTGCATACCCTGATTATATGTTGCCTAATGCGGTATTTCATCTAGGTCTTCACCATTTGTTAAAGTACTTGTTTACCGATATTCACATTGGAAATATATGGCCAAGCTCATGCAATTTTAGCGTTCTTAAATTCATTATTTTATCAGCCCATGAAGAGCTATCAAGTGGGACCAAAATTCTAAATGTTGACACGTGCCTACATACATGCTACATTTTTTTGTGTGTAAACTGCGAAGGTTCTTTCAAAATTTGCACACATGATACCTGGCGCTGAACTCCATCCATTTAACTATCAACATGTCTTACCTTGACCATTGTTTGATATGGTGATCTTACCACTTCCACTACCACCACCAATACCAAAAACACAAAATAACACTAATCAGAGGAAACATCCATAGTGCAATCAAACACGTATTACAGATTTATGTTGCATTGTTATAGCAACCACTGCTGGACCTGTTTTGGAACTCTCCAAGTAGCCTGACTCCACCGTGAGGAACAAGCATCGTTTGAAAATCGCTCCATGTTCTTTCAACGTTTGCATTCATGGTGCACAGCGCCAAACTTCGTCGCATTAAATATCAAAATGACCCTGATCATGTGTTTTGATATGGTGATCTAAACGACAAAGCAACAACAAAACAACAAGACAACAGCACTTACTTGCTGGAATCGTCCGATTGGCATGTATGGGTGTATGTACAATTATCCCAGGCATTGCTGTAGCAACCATTGCTTGACCTGTTTTGCAACCCGTCAGGAAACTTGTTTCCACCGTGAGGAACAAGAATTATCATATTAACATTATCATAGGGATCTATTTTGATACAGTCTTCGCAGTCAGCTACAGCTGTAAGTAAAAGAGAACCAGCCTCTTATTTAAAATTAATAAACGAATAGAATTTCCCATAAAGGGTTATACAGGTAAGTCAGGATGGTCCATTGTATATACTGAGGGATCCGAAATTTAACTTAAAAAGAAACATTGTTACATACATTTTGTATCTTTTCTCTGAATATCGATTTTGATTTGACAATCAGTGCAGATTCTGATGAAATGCTGTTTTCGGCGGACTTAAATGTGCTGCATGGAAATAACCCTCTTCCCAAGTTTTGACATCTTTTTGTGGCATCGAGAATAGACATTTTGATATATAGGAAACAAATTAAACATGTTTATTATATTGCGGTACTTTTAGTCAGGTTTACAGCAATATTTTCGAGTTATGACAGACTACTTGTACCACTTAACAAAAATATTAGGATAGTTTACTTGAACAAAAAAGTAGCCTGTTCAAAATCTCTTATGCATTCTTCTGACTGCCCAACACGCCAACAAAAATTGCTATCCAGGCTCGGACTATGAAGTTGAAACACTAAGAAAGCTTTCGGACCAGAAAGGATCATACTTTTCTTGATTCTTGACATTCATAATCAGGGATGATTTTGTTTGATTTGATTTGATTCTTTACGTCCCATCAACAATCTTTCAATGATAAAGGATCGGGTCTTCCTGGGTTGAACCAGTACTAAGCTAGGGTAAAAGTTCTTGCTCAATGACACAACGCAGTGACACCGGTGAGGCTCGAACCCGCGGCCTCTCGGTCTCGAGTCAAGCACTCTAGCACTGAGCCACTACGCTCCAAATCAGTGATGAATAAAAATGCATTTAAAACTGACATTGTGCCATCAACTATAGCTGAGATATTTTACCAAAGGCACAATCCTTGGTATTTTAGGTAAATTAGGTTTTGTTGTTGAAGTGTTTGGCATTTTCAGAAAACCCTATGTTTCAGTTGAACATCTGTCAGATTGATTAATATTCTTTGATCTAGATTGGCTACTTTTCAAAGTAAAAAAGACGGCAAAGATCCCGAATAGATACAATCAAGTACCAAACCTGACCCAGGATACCACATGGGAAGGTAACAAAAATAGTAAGTGAGTATGATCAGGAAATACCACAATCACAAACTGCAGACAACCCCTTGGCACCGCGAGGAAGAGCCGCTCAACCATCACGAGACACCAGGAAGACAAATTAAGCAAAGCAACCAGCTCTCTCTTCCCCATCAAGATGATTGCAATACTAGAACGGACATAAAGTAACATACAACAAAACATAGACTAATTACAGACTCCCACAATGGGAGTAACAATAAACAAAAAGTCAACAACAACAGAACCACTGCCTTAGAACGGACAGCAGCCTAAGTCATCGGGGGGCTTAAATGCATTTTACTGGTACCAAATCTTCGCCCTAGATTCTGCTGTTGTTGAAGTACAAGAAATGTTCAGCTCACATGGAGGCTATCTAACTAATGCAATGTATCATCATGGAGAAACACTCTAATCAAATTAACACACCATGATGAAACAAAGAAAAGGGCTCATGACTCACAGATAGTCAGAGCTAAAGAAAACCTAAGTTGAGCCACGGTGGGTCCAGCTACAGATAAGCATCAGGCACCAACCCACCGATTTAAGCTTTACGTCAGAGCCATCATAGAGTCTGAGGCCTGACCCACCGTCGTGCAATTAAAGAGGAAACCATAGCTATAAACCGTGATTGGGTTTAAAACTAGGCATGCAGACTGTCGCATGATATCCAAGTTATATCCAACCCTTATAAACAATAAACATCACAAACCATAGCCAAGAGGTCAGCCATTTCACAGCAGGTGACCACAAGGCAGCATTGAACAGACGCAAACGCATGACAATCACAAGACACAAATAACACAAATGATCCACAAAAGAAGTACCGCCTTGGAAAGGTCAGAAAAAATATTTAACTGGAGGGCTTAACCCCGTTTCACGGCGCCAACCTCACCCTTAGTTCAGATGTGGATCAAGGCACATAAAGGTTTGGTTTGCATGAACCCTAACTTATCCATGCCATATAAATCAAGATATAAAAAGGAGATAAAGCAAAGATAAGGATTTAACAGTACATAAAACTGAATAGCGGAGCAAAAGAAATCCAACAGGTAAACCCTGGTAGGCCTGACAACAGCCAAAGCATCATGCCCCTTTGATCTTACCAATTGATAAGTCTTTAAGTCGGAAGCGTCATAGAGTCTGAAGTCCGACTCATTGGCGTTAAATTAAAGAGGAAAGCAAAGTTGCCAACTGTGATTGGGTTCAAGTTTGATTTACATACCCTAATACATTTTTTGTTAAATATAAAATTTCTACATACTGTCGTGAATAAACTTCTTATGCGAAATTAATACCTGTTTTCCAGCGTCACGAATAGACACGGTGATACTGAAATGTGACATTAAGATTGGATACAGTAGAAAGGCAATGACTGAATGCGTTCGTGTGGAGAGAAATGCTGTGTAACCCCGTTAGTGTCTACACGCCTGTTAGTGCCTACGTCGACACTAACGGTTGCAGTCGAAACCGTTAGTGTCTACGTGTTTACACTAACGGTTGCAATTGAACCGCTTGCAACCGCATTTTGGATGCGAAAATCAATCAGATGAATTTAACGAATCCCTTTTCCTTAAGGTACAGGAGTTTTTGATAAGGTCTGGTAGGTTTGGTTGATACCAGTCTCTAAAGTGTTAACATTTTGATATGTCTACGTCTGGAGCCAGTCACTCTATAGCACTATGCTTTTGCCGCTAAATACTAAACAGGAGTCTTTCCTTCTCTTTCTCTCTCTCTCTCTCTCTCTCTCTCTCTCTCTCTCTCTCTCTCTCTCTCTCTCTACTATACTTGTGTGTTTAAACTTGTCCAAATCCATCATATAAAATGCA
This sequence comes from Loripinus fragilis, assembly GCA_964019695.1. NCBI lineage: Eukaryota > Metazoa > Mollusca > Bivalvia > Lucinida > Lucinidae > Loripinus > Loripinus fragilis. The sequence continues at coordinate 38,475,782 of OZ026530.1, read as the reverse complement.
GATTTTATAACATGCCTAGGAGATGATCTAAATAAGCCACCGGCTTACTGTCAGATCCTCCTATCTTAACATTGTATTTATGTATATCATGCACTTTATCTGAATAAATATTTTTAAACCAACTGCAATCGTTATTGTACACTGTCGACAATAAGCGGCACACGTGTCGATAATATATGCATAATCAACGCTTATTGTCCACAATGTCGGATTTTATTTCTTGACATTAAACACTAGGTTTATTGATTGTCTTCTTGTCAGAATATGGGAAAAACTGAATCTTTTAATTGATAGATGCTACTTCTTTTGGGTATATATATATCGTCTTTCCGTCGTTAGCCCAGTTTATTATTCAATTCGTGATTTACGTTATACGTCAGGGTTTTACGTAATAATCTCTCAGCAAATAATACTCAACAGTTAGCATCTTCTCAATTCATTGTCTTTATTATCTTAACTTGTATAGAAACATATTGTTAACATGAATGGACAGAAATTAACCAAATTTTGTATACACATTACCATTGACAAGATCTACGTTTCAGACAGTAAATTGCCTTTTTGCATATTTGCAACAGAGTTACGGCCTTGATTGACATCAGAAATCAGTTTTTCAATATCTTGAAAACGAATAGATTTATTGAAACCAATTTTTGCATACGCATTATCATAAACAAGATCTACGTTTAGATTGTAAATCGTCATTCTCCACAAATTTGCAGCAGAGTTATGGCCCTTGTTTGATGTCGATCTACTTTGGGATTTTGAACCGTTATTTTTCGAACAATTGCAACAAAATAAAAGCCCTTGATAGACGTCAGAATTCGGCTTTTGTTCAGTATATTGAGAACGAAGAGACTTATTAAGACCAAATTTTGTATACACATTATCATTGACAAGATCTACATTGGATTGTAAATAGTCATTTTTCGCAAATTTGCAACAGAGTTAGGGCCCTTGATTTACGTCAGAATTCATTTTTTGTTTAATACCTTGAGAACGAATAGACTTATTGAGACCAAATTTTTTAACACATTATCATTGACAAGATCTATGTTGGTATTGTATATTGTCATTTTTCGCAAATTTGCAACAGACAGACAGACGGACGGACGGATATATAATTAATGTCTGAACGACAATCAAACGCCGATTTACTTGAAACATTGAGTGACAAAACCAACGATATTGGCTCTGTGCGCATCCATCCAGCTTTCTTAATGCGGCCACCCAAGACGCTGATCAGACTATAGACGGATGTCCAGGATGTCCCGAGTCTTCACTCGGTGAGGACTCGTAATGGTTTGTTTTATCATGTCTGAGAAAGTATTATGGTAATGCATGTATCTCTTAATTTTCATTTTTTTTCATTAAATGTAGACAATATCATTATCGCCGCTTAGTGTAAACATGGCCCTGTAGAAACTAACGGTTGCAGTTGCAACCTTTAGTGTCGACGTAGACAATAACGGGTGCTACAATGCTGGGTGGAAACAATTATCTATATCAGCCGTGCCAAGTGATTTCCAACAATGTGGCATTTTGACAAGTGTAGACTAAGACGAGTCTGTGTTACCTCTTTTTAAGCTTAGAACTCCAAATGATGATCAGTCAGCAGCTTAACACTCATTGAATATTCAAGCGACTAGCAAAGGCCCTGATCAGACTGCGCGTATGCGTAGGCTGATCCGAGGCTTTGCTGGTCGCACATACCGCATTGTTGGAAATCTCGTGTTGCGGCTCATATCTATTTGCAGTTAACTCAAGTCATAAAGATTATAACCTGGATTATGCACATTCATATAATAAAGATATCCATAATGAGTGTGTGGGTGGGATAGAGAAATGCGTCCCGAGTATCATCGTATGGCATCACGAGGCTTGTCAAGTGATGAGAAATGGTGATCCCGAGGGACGGATGTTTCTATCCCACCCTCATACGACTAATGGATTTTTTCTTGCTCACCATTAAACAAAAAACGAAAAGGTTCCCATAAGTTCTTGAAAGTGCGACATGATATGATGACATCACTTTAACATAACTATGCGGTCATTTGACAACTATGACGCGTGAGATCTACAGTCCTTAAATGGCAGCCTGAGAAGGATAACACAGGTAGGATAAGATTTTCTTTCCCATGGTAAAATCTCAGATATCCTTATACGGTGTGCAAAGAAAATATATGCGTGTGCTACTTATAAAAGTCTCTGTGGTCAGCTAATAAATGAAAGAGATTAAAAAGTATTCCATCGACAAATCTCATGAGTGGAAACTGAGAAGAATTATTAAACAAAATTTCATGTACATATGTCTCTTGGTCCGATATATATCTTATTTGGTTCGACCTAAGCAGTAAGTTCGAGTTATCAGATGAATCACTTGTAAGTGAGCATGTACTTACTTTAATGTATTTCATATATACGCATTGAAATGAGTTCTGTAAACGTTTATACTAAGCAAGTCAAATATCTCGTCAAAGTCATATAAAATTTATAAGGACGGGTACTACATGATAATTTCGTACTTATTGTGAAACCCGTCTTTAGCGGCCACACAGAATAGACAAAACAGCGGTCCACAAACAGGTGGTAGCTTAGTGCAGGTCAAAACTATTGCAGAATGCTTCAGCGGATCATTCCACATTAATTTTGACCTGCTTTAAAGTGTATGTTCATGGTTTTGAACATTTTACTTAAATCAAAAATAAATATTTCATAATGTCCTTATTTATTTTTCATAAACCATCCCCTCATCTGCTAAGTTAATTATGGCAGTGTTCATTGCCTTAATCTAAACATCTGGGGGCTGCCATAATACAGTAATAGACAGTAAAAGATGGACATTAACCTCTTTTTCAGGTCCGCTAAATGATTCATGGAATCACCTTGCTAGTGGTTCCATTAATTGCTTCATTTCAATATTGGATAATTGATATTCTGTTTTAATAACAATTAATAGTCAGATTAATGCAAATTAGAATGTTACGACTATTAAAAGAAAAGTATTTTGTTGTTCAATAAGTTTCAGTTGATTTTGCTATGTCTTATTGTACCCAAAATGAAGAAAGTTGTTACAAAATATGTCGTCTGCTATAGTAATAATTAGTTTTTTGTTTGTTTGATTTGATTCTTTACGTCCACTCAACAATCTTTCAGTTATGCGGGACGTGTCTTCCTGGGTTGAACCAGTACTAAGCTAGGATAAAATTAGTAATAATTAGTGCTTTAAGCGTTGAATCTTAGAAATAATTAACTAAAAACCTTGGCCCATGTATCAAAATATAGTCCTTAATGTACATACTGCTTAAAATATTACTTTGAAACATTGTGATTTTTGCCATTAGCAAGGATTTAAGACTTTGGTCTGAAAGTGTGTAAGCAGGTCATAGTGATTCCAGTCCACTGGTTAGGAGCTCATTGACCTGCAAATGGCCAGACCCCAAGTGCTGACTGAAAGTAATTAAACACAGGCTAATTGAAGGTATTTCACACACATTAAATGAATAATTATTCCTACCATACTGTAAGCTCTATAATAAATGCATTTCAAAAAAAATGTGAATTTTCCCTTTAAGCGATTATCGCTCTTGAAAACATATCGTGTCTTTTGAGTTACCGCTGACGACAGGTTTTACTATTGTACATATATTTGCAAACATGTCCATTTACAGTGCCCATGCTTAAGTATCTAGAGGGCTAAAGGTCTACTATTTGGTCTGCGTCTTCATCTGATGCCATATATCAGAGTTTGATTCATGATTGTATACTAATGGTTATTTATAAAGTATGGTCGTCTAATATAACTTTGACACATGCGAGCTGATATAAAATAACAATGTTAACATACGTGAATTTTCACAGCAATGCGCTCCTTCCCCTGAAACAAGATAAAAAAAAACAAATAAACGCCTTTGCTGTTGCATGTGCATGCATGAAAACGACTTATAACGACACCGTTGATGCTCTGATTAGAATAAAATAAGTATTTTGATAATACTATAAACCACATTTCTGTCACACACTTTTCCACTTCATTGTCATAACAATATTTTATAATGATGATTATACAGCAAGTTAAAGTTTATTCAAAAAATTACATACACTAGAACAAGGATTACAACGTTATTTAGATATGTTTCATTAGTTGCAGTGTAAAATATCTGAGAACATCTGACAATTTGCTTTTAGACCAAGACTTAAACCATTTAATTTTATGTAAGTTTGAAATACGCATCATTATAGAATACTCACCTGCCAACAAGAACACCATAGGACATAATTTTGTAAGTAATTAAGGCAGACAGAAAATAAATACATAATCTTACCCGGCCTACATGTGAATAAAAACACCTCTAAAATGTATCTCCCCCTGTCAAATTGCTTACATTATGTACAATTCAAGGAGAATGAATTATAAAACTGCAAATGAAATTAGCTTGGGATATGTTTACCCTGTTAAGTTGTGCACAATACTGTACAAATCAAGGAGTTGACAATACAATTCTGCCCTGTCAAATTGTTACTATAATTTCAAAAACAAGGAGTTGAAATAACAAATATGCAAGTGAAGTTTACTCAGCATACTTTTGTTCCCCTAGCTGTTGAATTACTAACAATTTGTACAAATTCAAAGATTTTAAATTATACTTGTAAATCTGCAAATAAAGTTAAACTAGGACACTTTTAGTCTAGACCCTTTTAAGTTGATTTCAATGCTTTCATAATCATGCAATTACATGGTAAATCTGTTCTGTCAAACAGTTTACAATACGTACAAATTGAAGGAGATGAGAGTATAAAACTCCAAATGAAGTAAACCTATCCTCCCTATCTAGTTGCTTATAATAAGTATAAATTCGAGAGCTGAACTTATAAATACCCCGCCAGATTGCTTACAACAGGTACGAATTCAAAGGAGTATGAATTAAAAACCTCTAAATGAAGTTAATTCAGGATGCCTTTATTCTCCTCTCCCTTAAGTTGCTTACAACACGTACATATTATGGAACTGGAATTATAAAACTTCAAATGAAGTTAATTTAGGATGCTTTTATTGCCTTCCCTGTTAAGTTGCTTATAGCGCGTATATATATTCAATGAGTTGAGTTTTAAATCTACAAAATTTAATGAAGTTGGTTCGGGAAACTTTTTATTCTCCTCCTTACAAAGTTGCTTACAATGCGTACATAATTACAATTTTTACAGCTGCAACTGAAATTTCATCAGGTTATTTGAATTTTATTTTATATCGACGAATAATTTACAGTTTCGATTACCATATAAGGAAATTTGCATTTTAAAGACTGAAGTTAATAGCTTTTTAATCTTAATTTACTATAATTACAACTGTCATAACCGACAATTTCTAAGTAAAAACAATTTATATCATGATATGTATTAATCTAGATTTCAGCTTAAACGAAATATTAAAATTTGGAGAAATAAAATTGTATATACCATAAAAATATTAAAACCTTGGGAACCCCTAAGAAATAAGCTTACAAATAAGAAAAGATTATAAGATTGCTAAATAAACAAACCTGTGCAGGCGCACAAAAGCGCGACCACAATCGTCAAAAGCCACATAGTGTTCGGTAAATGAACAACCAGACTAGCAGTACAGCGCTTATATAGTTGGTGAGTGACAACAAATATCTAGTAATGCGAGATCTCGTTTCACCACATGATCGCACGTTGCAATTTTGAAATTTCTAACAGTGGTTTTGTTTAATCGAATGAAAACAGCTGCACCTGTGCCATTGGATAAGACGATATTGTTGTCACGTGATTTTGGCATAATCTAGTAAAGCTGATCAACAGTGAAGAAATGCTGAATGTATGTAATTAAGCCGCGGCATGAGATTTCCAACATATGGTATGTGTGACTAGCAAAGCCTCAGATCAGCCTGCACATACGCGCAGTCTGATCAGAGCCTTTGCTAGTTGCTTGACTACGCTACTAACCAAAGATCATTTGGAGTTTCGAAAAGGTAGTTAACTACAACCTCAAGTCTTGAGGCTTGTTAAAGCTATATTTAAGCCATTGCAGTTGCTGCTCGGGCACCTAATATAACCCTACTCAAAGAAAGGTATAACTTTTTCAGTCTGATAGATATACCACTTCTGATAGAATAAGTTTGATATTTCTGTCCCTCACTAAAGGGGGAAGGAAAACATGAATTGTTTTTGTGGCACTTTGAATCAACGAGCAGATTCTTACTAAACTCAATGCAATTTCATTATCATGATAATAGAAGTCATTTAAATAATCTTTCGGTGGGTGTAAATAATGTCCTTTAAAGACAAGCTCAGGGTATTCCCATTCTCACCTTTCCAGCGTCGGGAAACAGGAAATGTTGTCTGGGTCCTGTCTTTCCGACCATTTACGAATTCGGATCTATACAGTTTTCAGATACTCTTATGTCAGATTGATATTTCCACATTTTCTTGACAAAAATAAGTAACTAAATTGTGTCCAAAATATCTATAGACCCTTCATCAGAACAGTTAGTCTCAGTACCAAATACAGATGAATAGAACAGGCGACAGCAATGATGTGCAAAATTTTGAATGTATTACAATATATGCGAATACGAATATGGCCGCTGTCCAATACTTTATATGCATTACGCGTTAAGGCCGCAACACACCGTCAACATAACTGAAAAAAATCTGTCCAATATGTATGTTTTTCGAGACGCGCACGACTTGACATCGTGGCCTCATGGTTAGCGTGTCAGATTTTTGAATCAGAGGACCAGGGTAGATTCCCGGGTGGGCACTTATTACATTTTTTTTCATCTTCTTTTATAGCCTTGTAATGCAAAAATTACTTTATACAAGTAATATGGAATTATATAAATGAGAATAAAATACATTCCTTAACGTTTTATATTGAATTATCCTCAAAATTTACAGGGGTGGGGTTAAATTTGTCCCTTCTGAAAGATAATTAGTACGGTGACCCCGAGTTTTTTTTCTTTTTTTCAAAACGTAAAATGATAGTCCACGAAATAAAAACAAAAAAATAAGATTTTCAAAGTCAGAATATTTAATATATATAATTTACTCTAAATATCGAAATCCTTTTTGGGGGAATTACCAAAATATATTGTGCAGTTTCTTGATACGACTTTGGAAAACAGATACATGTTCACATTTACTAGAACGCTTGAAGTCATGAGCAATAATCAAAATTAAAATAAAGAAGCTGGGTGACGATAACAACTTTTTAGCTTAATATTAAGTACTTAGGTTATTTCCAGAAAATTGATCAAATGCTGAAAACCTCCATGTGAGACTAGGAAAAATTGCGCATGGTGACACATCCGTTTCATTTCATAAATTGACAGTCTAACATAAAACAAACTTTCTTCAGTTTTGAAAAGATTTCAACGTGGGGAAGTATTTAGTAGCAAGTGTCTTAACATACTCTGAATATGTATTTTTAGACCATTATTAACAGGTTTATGGATTTCAGAGCACAAAATTAATTGTTCTTTTTATATGCCAAGATATTGGTCCCTAATTTCAGTAAATTCAATAGCCATTAATATATGTTTCATGGTCATTCATATGTACGGATTAGGATTTGATTGTAATTATGATTGTTAATGGCTATTAAAACTCAATTCATGGTCAATATTACTTAACTGTAATTTAATGATCAAACTTGCTCTTGAATTTAATTAATGGTCATTACCATAAAAATGGCCATATCTTGGATGAATATATTGGTCCTTGAAATTTTACAGCTTTTTGATGCCCGTGAATTGCATATGTATATGTTTTTGGCCATTTAAATATCAAATATGAAAATTCAATATTATTTTATGCCATAGATAGACAGGAAGGTACTTGATGGCCATTATTTTTGTAATGGCCATTAAAGAAAACAAACACATGGCCTGAAAAACATCTCAAAACGAAAACTAATGGAGCATTATTTCTTTTAATGGTCCATAACTATGAAGAAGGTGGAAATCATTTGAAAATTAATGATATCAGTTGCTCTTTAATGGCCATTTCTACTAAAGTAATGGTCATTCATATGAAAATTAATGGCCTAACACACAAAACCAATAATTTTAAGAAACGAAACGTGATGGATGACTTTAACAGGATTTTAAATATTAATGGTATTTCAAAAAGCTTTTGATAGATTTTAATGAGTTTTGTGTGCAGTAGTGAGTGAAAACCAAGATAAAATGCCACACAATGGACCATCCTGACTTTATTGTATGTAGCTCTATGGAAAATTTCATTGGTCTGAAAGGAGTGAATTAGCCAGGACAACGATTCAGTGTTATGCTATGCTAGTTGAATATTTTAAGGCTACATGCAATGTACTTTAATGGTGACCCTGTCTACGGCATAACACCAGTCTGACAGGGTATACACTATTGGTTCGTGTGTATGCAGGGGGGGGCGTAAAATAATTAGTAGACAGATCTGCTTTTATTGCGTAGGATTTACAGATGTCACAGAGACATATTAATCAAATCTGTCAATTGTCAAAATATCCTATCACATTCGCAACGGCAACAAACTCTACGAGATAGTACTACTTGCTGTTTAGTTGACCCCTGCAGGTTCCTCAGCGGAATAGTGAGTATACCAATTTATAATGAAGACTTGACGCATTTAACTCCTCAATCACAAGTTGTAACTGATCATACTGGGTGTCTTTAAATTGAAATCACGGCACGACAACGCTTCCAAATTGAAATATTGAAAATCAAACGTTAGCAGTAAAAATAATTGTTACAAGTATGAAACTTCTCAAGATAGTATAGAAATGATAACTGGTCTAAGGATTAAAATAGTATGGAACTCCATTTTTGGAATTATGCTTTTGATCGACTGACTTGAGAGCTCTTTGTTGCACTAAATTCTAGTAACATATTTAAGGAATTTTAAGCTCACGTTTTATAACGCTTCGATAAGTTCTGCGTAGAATAATGCCAAGTGAAAATGACCAGATAATGGCACAAATATCAGACTATTTATGCTCAGAAAAACAATTGAGGGATTTTAAAGGCTTAAGCTTGTTTTATATCCGAGAAAATATGTATTGCCAAAATCGTTTTGAATCTAATAGAACTATCAGCATAACATCGGAATAATGTGAAAATAAAATGTATGGGGCCATTGACTAGGATACAGTACCACGCCAAATGTGACAGACCCTCAACCGAAAATATATATCCCAAAAATAGATTTTCTAATTATAGCTGAAAATGTGACCTGACCTCAAGGTTATAAAACTTGAGTTCATTCTCAGACTCAAAATTTAACGCAATGATTGGCTGCTTGCGGACACGTGTCCGCAAGCAGCCAATTTTTGCGCTTTATTTTGAGTCTGAGACTGTACTCAAGTTTTATAACCTTGAGGCCTGGTTATTGCTTACCCTTTGATTCTGACATATGCTTATTTTTACACCCCTTTAACACTCATAACACCTGGAAATGCAAATTCGTATTAGATAAGGTCATATGATAAACAAATCTTTATAAGAACGTTGCGAAAAGCTGTATTCGTGTCTTCCAGTGATATGAAATCTTAGATACTAAAAACGCTAGTATTTGGCTGGTAGTTTCTATTTGACGCTTTTAGCGGTAAAACGAAAATCGCCAAAATATGAGACCGCGAAATTCAATTACACAATAAACAATAAAGAGGCCCCTACGGGGATCTGTGCTCCCTTGATCCTTGAAAATGATGCATTGATCTCCCCTAATCCCTGAAAATAATATCCTCCGCTCCCAAAAAGTATTTTGTCTTTGCTTCCCAAATCCCTTAAGAAGTTCAGCTTCTCCTCAAATCTCCAAAAATATAAGCCACTTCTCCTTAAAAAGGTTTTCTTTCCGTAGGATTAAATTTACATGTTTCGTTTTAAAGGAGATCCTCTGATTGATTCAGTGATTTATTGGTTGATAAATCACTGTACGGGCTGTGCACGGACTGGCGTGACGTAATTATGCCGCAAGTTTGTGTTTCATGATGTCATCTATAACATATACCCTTGTAACGTTGGCAATAGAGGGCGAAACATCGTTTTTACAACTAATGGTCATTCAAAACATACGTAAGAGCGTGCGTTTCAGTCAAATCAAGTGTTGCGGGAAGTTTTAACACATTGTTCAAAATGGCGGAATCGTTATAGACTTTGAAGGATTCGTTCATAGCTTATATTTTATGTGTGCTAGAATCGAAATAAATTCTCACTGGCAGTAATTTGTTGCTTAATATGTGATATATTCAGCAACAAATTACTGCCAGTCTGTCGTTTCGCGCTCGTGATTTACTCACTTTAATGGCTGACTTCCAGCCAGTGATATTTTAAGCAACAAATCACTGTCAGCGCGAATCAATTTTTTATTTTAATCTGAGAAACCGCCAAAACTAAAATACGCCAATATTGCAGTCTTTTGATGTCGCGAAATTGTAATGCCGCAAATATTAAGTGGTTTACCGTGTTGACGTGCAAATCTGCAGGTCACAACCGGCTGTCACAACTGGGCCTCGACACAAGAAAACCGGTCTTCGGGGATTTGCGAATAACACAGGCGCCGACCAGCCTGCGCATCCGCGCAGTCTGATCAGCGCCTTTGTTATTCGTTTATTGGAGAGTATCATATCAAAACTTGCTACAAGCGAAATTTCACTATTCTAGCTAGTCTATGTAGCTGAGGAGGCTGGTTTGAATCTGACTTTGTGGGAAACCCCAAAGACAGGTTTTCTCGCAACGAGGCCCAACTCATATTGTCACAAATTTACTTAGCTGCATGTGATTAGCGGGTGTTTGACGGATAGATGAATTATCACTTCAAATATGCAATTAACCACCAGTAGTCAGAATGACACATTGAAAATAACTAATGTTCGAACCCCATAGATTCCTCAATTTGAAAGCAATATGATCAAATAAATTCACTTGAACTAACTGTATGTGATTAACAGGTGTTTGGCTGACTGATCAGTTATCTTATTATTATACCTCACGTGCATTTCCCATACAAAACTTCCATAGACGAACGACTGATAGTTTACACTATCACCTGCTGCTATAGCGACGGCGAATACTGTCATTTGTTTGCCATAGCAGCAGGTAATAGTCGAAAATATCAGTCGTTCGTCTGATGCGCAACGCCGATGCGCGTACGGTTCGTTCATGTCAGCAATGGCGGACATGAGGCATGATTTTGCCACTTTTAACTCCCAATTACTTCGTTGTTTATGGTCAGAAACATAAAGTATGGGTACTCGTTTTCTTAGTTAGGACAAGAGGAACACGTTGAGACCAAATTTGAGCCGATTTGGCGAAATTTTCTATTTTGCAACGAAACCGCATCTTGTACAGTATCCCATTTAAATGACGCTGCTTGGCATTAAGTTTGACGTTTCGACTTTTTATGACGTAATTTGTTTAAGGCCGAAAGTCATGATCGGTTCGAGCATTCAAACTGTTCAAAACAACCATTTTTGTGAAAGATGTGTTTTCATGCATGCATCTAGATAAGAGACTGTGCATAATTTTCCCTTTGGAACTTCCCTAACCATGGTAGGCATAAAACGGTAGAAAATAAAGAATCTAATGTTCGGTATAATAAAATAAATATTATATTCCCTGATTGGGTGATAGTCGAAAAAATCATCCCTCGGAATATGATTATCAACCTCAGCTGCGCCTCTGTTGATAATCGCATTCCTCGGGATGAATATTTTCGACTTTTACCAAATCAGGGAATGTAATATTTATATATTTACATTTTCAAAGCAAGCCTTTATATTTACATTTTCGAATCAATCCTTTAATGAATCTTTAGAATTTTGCAACCGTACATAACTGCATGAATTATCCAGGTAACAGAAAATGTTTCTGCAACGTTTGTGTTTGGTTGTGTGAAGGTTTGGTTTAAATGTAACCTTGTGGCAACGTTATCTAAACGTTTCACACAGGGTTGTCAATGGGATTGTAAGAATCAACGTTTAGGAAACGTTTAAACAACATCAACAAAAAATCGGTGATTGATCCCATTTGGTCATTTTGAATATTTACTGTTATTTATTGTCCAAATTCTTGCCTTTGGACTGGTCATAGATATATATGATTAATGCATACTCCTTCGACCCGCCTGAAATAATCTACCGTCCCAGCAGGCAAATAACGATGATTGAACGTTGATTCAACGATGAAATTTGATTGATTGGATTGTCAACCTTATATCAACATTCACTCAACTCCTTTGTAGGTAGTTGATGAAACGTTGACGCTTAATTGTTGAATAAACGTTGATATTGGGTTTAACTGACGATCTGCATGGTTGATATTCTTTAACTACTTCAACGTTTGTAGTCAATGTTAGCATCAGGTTGTATTATAATACTTCTTCGACCCCCAGTGTGTGTGTGTGTGTGTGTGTATGTGTGTGTGTGTGTGTAGGGGGGGGGGGGACTGTCATTTTCTCTTCAAACGTAGGCTTGGGCCCAGCATCTACCGTTCACCCCCAAAAATATCAGGAATTTCAAGCACCTCAAAAAAATATTTGAAATTTTGGCAACCCCCAAAAATATCCCGATTCTGTACCTTGACCTTAAGCAAAGACACTAAAATGCATAGAAATTACCACTAAATACAGTCTAATTTTGTAATGACCCCCAAAAATATCCACAAAATCTTCATACACCAAAAAATATTATTTTTTCTGAAAACCCCCAAAAAGTTGAAATTCAAAATTTTGAATCCAAAAAAATGACCTGAGCCTACGTATGTATGAAAATATCAGAGTACCCCCCCCCCCCCCCTGCGATTCGACCATACAAAAAATCTGTCCTACTGCTCTTAGAAACTGAATTAACACCCTAGACCCCAGCTTTTGCCATACTAACAGTGACACCTCTGATCAAACTATGCGTTTCTCTGGCTGATCTGAGTCCTTGCTGAGCACAGAGCCTGTCGATCGGTGGAAATATGTTAATTATATAGTAGATTGCATGCGCGAATCCAGAAAGTTTTGTCAGAGGGGGTCCAACTTTGAAAACTATTTTTTTCGTTGATGAGGGGGAGGTAGGATCCAAGTAGATCTAACACAATAAGCGGGCCATCATCGGCCCTCCAGCAAAAGGCCATCAAATGGCGTTTCGATGGCGTGCCCATGATGGCCAAACATTGAATGCTGGCTTGGTAGCTGCAATTTTATGAGGGCATCCGGACCTGTATTGCTAGGAAACCCTATATTATGGCGATTTGCAGGGGGTCTGCCCCCCCCCTCCTCTGGATCAGCACATGTGATAGCCTCGGCTTTTTCTCGGGTAAACATCTTAATGAGATATATATTTTTTAAAAAAGCATTGCCTGTTACGGACCCCTCCCCTCGAAAATGAATTAGAAAATCAGACGAGAAATCACAAGTGCTGTTTTAAAACACTAGTTTTCCCCCTCTTTTATGCAGGTAATGCATGTTTCATTTGTTCTCCCACAAGATAAATGTCCACTTGATCTTACTGTAAAGTGTCAACTGTGAGAAATCGGTAAATGCTGTTTTTTTTCAGTCATTTTGGCGAGCTTTTGAAGACTGTTATGGCTTGTTGTTGCCAATTTCGAACAACTGGCCAAAGCCTTTGCATATTATATATAAAGAATATGATATGTTGTGCTGTAAGGAGGTTTAAATTTGTTTTGGGTAAGTTTTAGGCCAAATGAAACGATATTATGGTTGTTGTTGATGTTTTGTAGCACTAAATTATTCCGTCAGCATCCAGATTAGCTGTTCATTGTTATTTGCAAGTGGTAAGTGGTCGACACATAGAGATCATGTCGGCGTCCACATTGTCACACTTTTGGTTTCCGATCGATAACATTTGAAGAGATGCATCAATTTTATTTAAACTTTACAGTAGGATCTAACATCATTAAATACAGGCAAAATTCGAAATGGGGGTAATCTGCAAAGTTTTGACTGAGTTATGGCCCTTTTGTTTTACTTTTTGGCTAAATTGTGGTTTCCGATCAATAACTTTTGAAGGGACGCAACAATTTCATTCAAATTTTACAGAAGGGTAAAGCATCATAATATACAGGTCAAATTCGAATTTGGAGGTAATTCGCAAACTTTTGGCTGAGTTTCTGCCCATTTTGACCTAGGTTTAGGCTAATGCAAAAGCTATGGCTTTTTTTTCAGGGCGTAATGTCTGAAATGTTATATTTTGTTTCTTGCTTACACGTTTGGGAAAAGGTAGAGGATATCAGAATCAGTTTCCCTTTGGGCATTTTGCCTTCTTTTTCAATGTTTCCTTATGTCACTCCTATATAACATAACAAATATGGACGCTTTTCGTCAGACTTTTCTCAACAACTACTTGATTTTTGATTATTAAATTTTGTGTACACTTTCAGTTTCAGATAGGCAAAGTGTATTGTGTAAATGAAAATTAAGGTGCTAATCCTCATTTTTACCTTCTTTTATCAAATTTTCAATTTTTTCCTTCTGTCACTCTTATAAGACATATGGACATTTTTCATCAAAGTTTTCTCATAAACTACTTGATTTCGGATTATGAAATCTTTGACAATTTTGTGCATTACAACCTCTGATGGCTATGGCCAGGGGTATGTGAGCTTTGCTCACTTCTTGCTATAATTACTATTTGCTTTCTTGTTAATGAATAGCCTCTAGGAAACAAGCAGTAAGCCCAGGCTCAATTAATAAGCGTGTTGAAATAGCTGTGTTGTTTCTTTGTGTATGTTTTTAAGACAAACAGTCAGTACTCCTTAAATTTCTCGTTACTCCTTTTTTACAAAATGGATGAGTACTGTATTCTTTTGAAAATAAAGCTTACTTAAAGCCCTGAAGGGCTCTAGATAAGAGTGTGTAATTCAAATTTCTCAATGAAAACATACGTTGTGGGTACTCAAAAGTACCGTCTCAATGAAACAATTCTTTAGAGCACCCTGAAAATATTTTTACGCTCAAAAATTGTGTTCACCTATTTTGTGGAGTATGGTAAAAATGGGTCAAAATTGATATTTTCAGAAAAAAAGATGTGTATTTGTCTCAGTTTGCTGGCAGTTATGAGCTTGAAGTACCTTTCAAATCAGACAAAGTGTCACCAGATAAGAAACTAACAGCGAAGACCTTTACCTTTACATGTCAATGGCTGCTGGCATCCCAAGTCAAGAGAAAATCAAGGCGTTATTATAATCTGCGATTCTCACAAAAATCTAAGGGTGAAACTAGTATTTTCTAAGTAATGACTGTGAAATGTTTTTGTCAGTACTTATAGGGGATGCATTTATGAATTTGACTTGATAAATATCATATTAACAGTGATTTAAGGAACTTTACAAGTCATATTACATATTATTCCCTTATGTACTCGTTTCCTGCAGGACAAGTGCAATATTGAAATATTTTTATCCCCTGTGAGAAAACCTGGCATTGTTGTATGCAAGCAATAAAGGTGCAGACTAGCCTGCACATCTACACAGTCTGATCAGCACCTTTGTAATTAGCTTTCTGGAAAGTAAATTGGCTACACTTTCTGTACCAAAACAGCAAGATTCCAGCCAGTCTCTGTAGCTGAGCAGGCTGGTTTGAGTCTTACATGGTCACAAATCCTAAAGACTGGTTTTCTTGCATTTAGATGGACAGTCAATGAGATAAATCTGCACAGCAATGTCATTCTTTAAACATGCATGAGTTCATGCATGTTTATGCATGAACCTGATGTTCACACATATTGTGACATAATAATGATAATATGGATGTTCATGCATTCGATGCTGTTTAATTTCTAATTTGGGTTTTAACCATCATGAACATCCATATTATCATTATTATGTCACAATATGTGTGAACATCAGGTCCACAAGCGCATCAGCTCAGACTCGTTTGAGCTTTTGGTGGCCACCTGTGAATGCAATAAATACAATATTCTTCAAAGTGGGACCAAATGATAAAATATGTGGGTATTAAAATAGCAAATGCCTAAGAAAAGTTTAGGGTATTCTTTTCAATTTTGTAAACATAAAAGGATTTCAGAAATATTTTATTTTCATTCTTGCTCCTAGATCCTGTGAGAGGCCACAATGTATATTTATTTTTTGGGAAAAAATCATTATTTTCTCTTATGTATATTGGCAAGAAGTCAAAGAAATGACTCTTGGATATATCACTTATTATAGTGCACATTATTTGTTTTAAATTTGTATTTTTGTATGTGCCACAATTTTTTAATAGCTGTGGTATTAACTTTGGTAATGTGTTTATCAGGCTCAGGCCTTAAGTAGAGAGTTCAATTGACATACCAAAATATAATCTTCTTATTTCTCAACCAAAACATATTTTGTGGGTGCTCAAAAGAACCGTCTCATTGAGACCGTTCTTTTGAACACCCAAAACATTTGTTAAAATTGCTGGGTATAAAAATATTTACAATTTTATGCTCAAATATTTTGTCTATAGTCTAAACCAATGAGGCTCCATTTACTTTCAGAAATTCAACAGGCACCAAAGTACCAGCCTTTACGTTTGGTCAGACTGGATCCAGCATAAAAAGGCGGAGTTTTTCTTACTGTTCCTTTACTTAATACATTCAGCGATACGGGAAGAAAGAGTCCACTAACCAATATTTCCTCAGCATGGATGGAAATTTCTTAAAATTTCTATTTGTCCTACATCACAATATGTTTTGGTAAATTCAATAATTAACAATGGAAACAGTCAAATATTCTACTCATCCTACAGCATAGGGCACTCGCCATGGCAAGCAGACCAGTGTATTCTTCGGCAGCTGCTCAGGTCATTCAGGAAGGACAATGCAGGATACCCCTGCCAAAACTATCGAAAAAGTCAAGGTCGTTGGATAATCTGAGCAGTTTAGCTCCATGGGATACACTACAATAACAGTTAATTCCAGCCAGCAAACCCTTTGAAATTTTCTATAACTACGCCGAATTCCTCGCTGTTTACTTCCAAATTCTATGACTCAAAGAAAACTGACTCAGAGCTTAGTGCACTAAAGATTTAAGGAAACAGAAGAGCTGAAACCAGCTTAGTGATTAGATTAATAGGTCAAGATAAGCAATGCTTTTAAGAATAAAATTGTTAATATTTTCTTACCCCTCAGTTTTAACAGCCATTTTTGGTACTCAAAAGAACTGTCTCATTGAGACGGTTCTTTTGAGTACCCACAACATATGTTTTGGATGAGAATGAATTAATAAAAAATATATTCACACACTCTTATCTGGAGGTCTGTTTGATGCATGTATACTATATTAACCCTTTACATTCTGGATACCGGTAAACAGGACCTTTAGCAAACATTGAAAACCCTAATAAAATACCGCATAAGGTGTATTTCCTCAGGATCTGCACTGTTTATTAATATTAAAACAATTTTCAGGGGGGGGGGGGGGGGGGGTCTGGTGTCAATCAGACTATGAAGATAACCCTTCATTTTTGGCATATGACATAAAGGTTTCTTTACATGCATAGGTCCAGATCAGCGAATTTGTTAATCTAAAATTTGTGATTATTTTTTTATCCAGAAGTTTATTTTATATTATTGTCGCTCAAAAGAACCGTCTCATTGAGGAGTTTTTTGAGTATGTACAGTATGGACCCGGACTAGAAGCAGTCTTACCAGTGTTTGTAGTGTTTGCTTACACATTTTTGAACCATACATTTCGCGACTAGGACATGATTTGCCTAAAGCAATAAACGCCAGAGTAATTTTACCATTTGCGGAAGGTTTCATTTTCATGAAATTTCGCAAAAATAAATGATGCAAAAATTTCCGAATTAACAGTAGATAGTTGCATGATACAGGCTTCACGCGTGTGTGCAAAATATCTAAATGACATGATTTGAAGTAGCCCACATGATAACATTTAATTAACGAACACCATTCAGACTGATTCCAATCCTCAAATCTACAGATTGAGACCAGATGTCCCAATCAGGTGCCATGTTACAAGTATTCTTTAACTGCATGTGATTAACAGGTGTTTCTGGCAGCAAACACATCATTTTTAAAATTCAAAATTAACATTTAATTCGAATCCTTAAATTCCTTCATGCTGATAGTCAAACTGGTTTATTGCAATTATCTAATGTTTGAACCCTGCAGTATCCCCGTTTGTCACTGGTGAAAGCACAACTAGTATTACTTTAACTGCATGTGATTAACAGGTGGTTCTGGCAGACAGATAACTTTTAAAATGCAAAATTAATAGAAATGTATTTAACTCAATTCACACTGGTAGTCAAACTGATTTATTCCAATTAAATAAAGTTCGAAACCTGCAGGTTCAGAATTTTATAATGACAAATTGTCAACTAATATTTCTTTAACAGTTTGAGATTAGCCGACGTATGGCAGACATATCAATTTTCACTGCAAATTGGCAATTATCTCATACTGGTAGTCAAAGGGATGTATTGCCCTTAACTAAAGTTTGAGCCCTGCAGTTTCATCAATCTTGTAAGGCAAAGGCTCACCTAATGTTACTTTAACTGCATGAGATTAACAGACGTTTGGTTTAAACAGATTCACATCTTAGATGGATATATAGAAATACAATAATTACAAACAGTATGAATAGGATTTCTCCAAAGCAGACTTTTGACAGACATATCAACAATTTTGATTACAAATTGGCAATTAGTTCTTTGATTACCTTCTCAATGCCAGTCAGTGTAATTTCCTGCAAGTAAGTTATGCTTGAGCCCTTACATTTTCTTAAAATTGTTAAATCCTACAGACGAACTTCCAAAATTGGAGTTTTCCTATTTGACCTTTTGTATGGTGGATTTTCCCATAAAGATAATAAAATAAGAATTGATTGTCCATTATATATGAGCCAGTGCACGAGATTTCCATCTGGGTGTTCACTGTTTGTCATAGTACCCGTTTTAGGGGTTTCCATTATACAAAGGGTTAGGCTGCTTAGGCTGCTGTCCGTTCTAAGGCGGTGGTTCTGTTGTCGTTGACTCTTTGTTTATTGTTACTCCTATTGTGGGAAAATGTAATTGTTCTATGTTTTGTTGTTCGTTACTTTATGTCCATTCTAGTATTGCAATCATCTTGATGGGGAAGAGAGAGCTGATTGCTTTGCTTAATTTGTCTTCCTGGTGTTTCGTGATGGTTGAGCGGCTCTTCCTCGCGGTGCCACGGGGTTGTCTGCAGTTTGTGATTGTGGTATTTCCTGATCATACTCACTTACTATTTTCTAAAGTAAAACCAGAACCTACAAAATATATGTAAATCTATCAATTTCACAGCTTTGTTTCGTGACGAAAAAATATACCGAAACTACTGTCGTGCCAACCAAGAGTGACAGTGACGTAATATTTTGTTTGCAATTTTAAAATAAATCATTAACTTGTACACTCCACTTGAGCTAACGCGAATCGATAGATCACTTGCGTATTAATCCTATCGTGTGGATAGGAATCTATCGATTTTAAGTCTCTGATAACTTTGTAAATTAAAGATGACGCCACTGTCAATGTTTTCTTTCTTATTGTTTCCTTATGTTTTTCTACAATACACTAGATTCTATAAGGTAGGGCTAATTTTAATGAACAAATCTTTTGGCTGTGGTTTACTTCAATGAGGAGGACCCTAAGCTACTTTGTGGTCTTAACAATGACTGCAGAATGTAAACGAACATTTCATCGTGAAATAGTTTTGGGGAAAACGAACTCTTCAGGGCATCACTATAAGGCTGGCATCTACAATATTGGATTCAATGTGATGACCTTGTAATTTTCGAACTGTGAAAACTGTTTTTGTTTCAACAGACACAGTACCACAATAGATCATGTGGAAGAGAAGCAAATAGTACCGATCCTAGGCCTCAATAGCCACTCAAGCGCCGTATCAAATATGTCGCCACACAACATGCGTTTCGCCATCGTCTGCAGGTCCAGCGGCCTGCCATCATCTGTACTTTCTCAATTTTGTTAATATGGATCCCAATCGGTGCTACATACTCTAGCCTTGGCTGGATAGTGTTTTGTATGCAACTTCCTTACACTCTTACGTTCAAAAGCCAAGTTTCTGAGAAGGAAACCAAGTGTTCTAGTTCAAGTTAGATGTTTGTGAAGAAATTTCAGAGATGGGTTGATTGTAGCGACCAGTCCATGTTATAAGTAATGGTTATATCAATATATTGTGCTGACTGCACATTTTTCAAGGCCTGGTTGTGTAGGGAATAGTCAAATGAATTTGTTTGTGGTGCCTTTGAGTGATCTTTATAATTGATATGCCAGACATTTGGCCACATTTAATTGTATTTGCCAATCAGCTTCCCACTCTTCTCTGCTAATGCGGTCTTCTTGCAGAATCAAACAGTCCTGGTGTGCATTTTTGTTCCTATACAGGAAAAAGTCGTTTGCGAACAGGCGTACAAAATATTTATTGATGTATGGCATAACAATTATAAAGATCGAACCTCAGACAGACCCCTGGAGCACACCGAATAACACTGGGACTGGATCTTAGGCTTTTGGTTTGTGATTGTGGCATTCCCTGATCAAACTCACTTACTATTTATCATTTGAAACTACCTTTCGATGCACACTAAGATCCAATGGTTTGACCTCTTATCACATAATACTCTAGTTTATGTAATAACCACCTATGGGAAACATTGTCATTTTTTTGCAAAATCCATGATGATCAAATCTGCCTGTCTGTGTCCACGATTCAGGTTGCAGGTGATATTGTTTTGTTTTACTTTCTTAATGTTGTTACTGTTTTTTTCTCTCTTCTTTTTCATTTTCTTTCTTTTTTCCAATGAAAGTTCTTTTAACGTATTTTACAATATGACGTTGCGCCTGGGTGTGATATACATGTCCCTTCATGCATTAACATCGATTTACCACTTGACTAGTTAGTTTACAAATTTAAGCAAAGTTATATAATGACGGCTGTAGCAAAACGTTTTTGTGACTTCGCATGTATGTGGCCGCAATCTTGACAGGCGTTCAAAATATTTATTGATGTATGGCATAACAATTATAAAGATCGAACCTCAGACTGACCCCTGAAGCACACCGAATAACACTGGGACCGGATCTTAGGCTTTTGGTTTCGCAACTTTATGATAGAGCAAACACATTATATAATGCAGCTCTTTTGACTAGGTGTTATGTGAAACATTTTCTTAGTCTTTTTATCGATTCTAAGGTCAACAATAAACGATATGTTATCAACAGTCCATTCATTAACGAAGGTATGGAGTTTATCAATTTGCATAGTACATGTATCTTTAAAGATAAATCAGTGATTTCCTCTGTTCCAAATAACTTAAATAATACACAAACCCTTATCATTTGTTATAAATATAACACACCTATTAGATTTACGAAATTCAACTTTAATAAGATTATAACCGATACGAACGAATATAGATTCCAATTCTCCCAACTCTGTCAAAATTCTACTTATTTATATACCCCTGCAGGGCATGTTATTACCAGTAATCCAAATGTCATTCCTGATGCTAGAGTTCGCAATATTATTTCTAAAGGCCCTAAATATAGATTTCCCTCTGAAATGCCGCAAGGAGATCGCTGCTTCATTAAAGGATGTAATCGTTAGCGTAACCGAAAAAATGTTGAACCTGATGCCTTGAACGACTGGAAGATTAATATTTTTAAAATTATTGATACTAGTATTTCTTTATATACTCGTAATACTTATCTTTTACCCCCAGAACCTAAATCTTTTTTTCGTTATCTTAAGCAATGCATCAAGGATTTTCATATGAAGTACGTTTTGGTTCCAGCAGATGGGCCACAAACAATGTTGTAGTTGTTTGACGATTGTATTATGTTGATACCCGCAAACGTGAGCTTATTAGAACTAATGCCTATAAACTGCTGGCCTTTTTGAGTGAGAGGGTTGTTGTCGATGGGTATGGTTGTCATACAGCCCTAAATTTTGGTGTCAAAACTAATGAAAACGAAAACAAGGTTCCTACGTTATACTGGTTACCTAAACTCCATAACAAACCCTATATAGCAAAATGTATTGCCAATTCCGTAATCAAATATATGAATTAAAATGTCACTTATTGCTTTGCTTTCTGTTATTCGACAGCAAACCCAACTATCCCTAATTGTTTTTGCTACTTAAATTATGGTCTTGACTACACACATCTTGCGTACAACTATAAAATTGCGTGCAACCTCCCAAACTATAGACAGAAATATTCAAAACTTCCTATTCCCTCACTTATTCAGTATGTGATCATAACATATAATCATAAATAATGACTTAAATAGCACACTCATAAGCCTGTGAGCATATTTCAGACGTATAAAATCCCACTGGCTAGCCAGAAATTGGCTTGTACTAAGCTATGTTTGGAATTTAAAGGCTCAAATTGAGTCAAGATAGACTACAATACCTAAGTTATAATTCGAAATGAAAGATTCATCGTGAAATTTAATAGTTATAGATCTTGCTCATAGAATGGATCACAATAAACCAAAATAATGTATGGTTTGCCCTCGTCAACTGCAATCAACCCGCAATGACTGTACTGTTAGAGTATAGTGGTTATCTTGCGTACAGGTGAGGGATCCAAGTTCATATGATCTTTATGTGGTTTGCATTAGAAAAAAACAAATATAAATAAACCATGCAAACATTTGTTTTCAAATCTGTCCACAGAAGTGTCATTTTGAGCTGTAAAAAATTCTGCATCTGAAGCTTGGTAAATTTCAATTTTTGATAAAAACTGAAATGCAAAATAATTCAGATTTTTCTTGCTTTTAACCTCTTAAATGTTGTATTTATACGGCTAATAAATGTTGAAATTGTTGGCTTTTCAACATTAATGAGCAGAATAAATTTCATGCTCAGTTGAATTGAGCATGACAAAAGTTTAATAGCCTCGGGCCAGACCCCCAAGATAAGAGGGGTTATTGTTAAAAGTTTTTATTTCTCAATCTAATAGTAAGTGAGTATGACCAGGAAATACTACAATCACACACTGCCGACAAACCAATGGAATGTTACCGTTAGGAAGGGCCACAGAACAATAACAGTCACATATATCCGGAAGACAAAGTAAAGCAACCCACTCTCTAGATCTCTTCCTCATCAAGACAATTGCAAAACTATAAAGAACACCGAATACTACATACAAAACAATGACCGAATACAGAACCCCCACAAACTATGGGAGCAGCAATAAACACTGAATTAACAACAGCAGAACCACCGCCTTGTAACGGATGCAGGCGAAGCCACTTTGGGTCTTGAATGCATTTTACTGGCACCAAATCTTTGCCCTAGATTCTGATGCGGTTAAAGCACAAACATTGTTTAGCTCGCATAGAGGCTTATTAACTATAACTAAAATAAATCATCTCACCACCTTAGAGCGGACTGGTGTTACAGCCTCTGGAGGTGTATTGGCAGACTGAAATGTCCAATTAAGAAAAAAGCATGTGAGTGGCAAAATCACAGACCAACCTGCAGCACCTCGAGTAAGAGACACATAGACCTAACTGGCACATGACAGCAATAACACGATTAAAGTAAAGCAACCAATTCTCCCTTCCTGGTCGAGCTGATTGCATAATAAGAAAGGACACTAAATGCTGCATTGCAAACCAAGAACCAAACATGAAACTCCAACAAACAATTGGAGCAACAAAAATATGCAATGTATCAACAGAACCGCCGCCTTTAACGGACAGCAGCCGAAGACACTGGGGACTTGAAAATTATGTTCATCCTTGTCATTCTGATGTATACCCCATGGATGTTGTAAAATATGTATGGAACTGCCCATTTTGTATTTCAAGCGATCACAGGTAGAACTTAATTAGATATGATGCGTTTTTGTCATGAATATTTGTGCATCCTTGCAAACTTCGCAGACCCTTATGTAATGCAGCAGATGTGGCCTTTCATCTGGGTCATTACTGGTAACCAAAGTTCCTGTTTACAGCTATTCACAATGAAAATCCCCAGGTTAGACCATCACTTTATATCATGTTATCGTTAACAAAATAAAAGCATATTTTCCTATATTAGATGCAGAGACGTTCCTCAACCTTCTCCATATACAGTAAAACTTGTGTAAAACGACCACTCAAAAATAGACAAAACAAATAGGCCTTAAGCTGGCTTTAGACCCCCTCCCCCCAGGGGAAATTTTGTACACTATAATTTTCCGAAACTAAATTATATAAGACACAAAATAATAGATGCTAGCCATCTGACAGTGGCAGCGTTAACGTGTAACATCACGTTATATACGTTACCCCCCACCACGAAAAAGCATTAAGCGTCCCTGAAAATGTCTCAACCATGACATGTTGGTACATATTTGCATGCTTAAACAGGTTTATGAACTTCTTATAACACAGTTACATGTTTAAGTATAAATTTTATAAATTTCTTGAGTTATTACCGTTGTATACGTTACTTAGTGTTTCCTGCGTTATTTTCGAGCATCAGTATGGTAGTTATTGACTAAACCTGTTTTATATCTGTCACAGAATATAGCAAATCTGTAAGGCTGCTACTTAAAAGATTTAAAGTTCCTTATTATGCTCGCTTACACTATATTTCAGGACCATGTTACGTATGTTACCCTCATAATAGCATTAAACATTCAAGCTTATGTCTCTAACAAGCGGTGTTTTACACTAATTCAAAGTTATAACCGATCAGTCTTAAGATCTATTTTCTAGAAAACTACATATGTTTGACAAGCAAAATGTTAAGCACCTAGTTCAAGAGCAATCTGATATCAAATTTATCGTGTTATTCCTGAAATAACATGTTCTCTTACCGTATCTAACGGGTTGGGGCGAAAATAATTTATAAACCTCGATTATTGTCTGCTTTGAAAAAATGCAAGCGATTGGTTAGCACTTTCGATTAGTGTATACTTGTTTGCATGCTGGCACAGATTTATGTACTTCTTTTAACATAGTTGCCTATTTTAAGTATTCATTTAATAA
Organism: Loripinus fragilis; assembly: GCA_964019695.1. NCBI lineage: Eukaryota > Metazoa > Mollusca > Bivalvia > Lucinida > Lucinidae > Loripinus > Loripinus fragilis. The sequence continues at coordinate 38,450,780 of OZ026530.1, read as the reverse complement.
GTGTCTTGAGCTTTAACTGTTATATGGTTTACAGAATGATACATATGTTATTCTGAGTATCTGTATAGCAATTGTTGACTATACATGTATTAAGTCTGTCATTGAATTTAGAAAATTTATAAGGCTGAAATAAATTGAAGTTCCTTAATAATTTATGGTGATTTACTCAATTATTGCAGTGTGATCTATCAACCTTCGCTGTTTGCTCACATATACAGGAGATATATTTGTACATGCATTCAAATTGGAAGTTCTGAAAGACAGTCACTGTGAAACAGCTAAGTAAGGTATATGGATGCTATTCGGAATTATGGCTAGAAGGAAAACAAACTGAATTGCATGCCAGATCTTTCTTTATGCTTTGTCCCCAATGTTCATTGCACACGATCACACCAACTACGCACAATATGTACCTGTGTAACTGATTACACTCATAAATGTGTCTGATACACATCGCAGATGCAAATAACTTCAGGAACAAAATGGGTTTAGTGTGTGACAATCATTGTTTCTTTGCTTGAGAAATGCTTTTGACATAATTATCAGGCAAACAATAAACCCTGTGCCAAGTCAAAGGAGGTATTATAGGCTTCAGCAGCTAGAACTGTGCTTCGTATTACAAATGGAATGGTGTATTACTCATCACATCTGAGCTCAATATGTTGAATTAACTTTTCAATGCACTGAAATGAAATATAAAATCTGATCAGATGCAAAGTATAACTAGCACAAGAGGCAGTTTCTGGCTATATCAATCATTTTAGTTCTAGTTTTGAAGACAATGAACTGTACTTTTTGCCTTTCAGTGTTCCTGCTAAGCCTGGCATAGCTAAGGATCTAATTGACGCGGATGACATTGGCAGGAAGGCTGTTGCAGTCTTCATTGACTAACGTTAAGTTGAAAATATGTCTTTCACAAACCCATAAAATGCTACACTAAAAACTTTTAAAGATTGCGAGGTGAAGAAGAAATTGTCCAATTTACAAAACGTAATCAGCCAGATAAGAGCTTAAACGACAGTCTTTGGTCAGCATGGCCTTCTTTCTGTTGGGACATAATGATGTTGACCTTGAGTTGAGACTGTCGTTCCGTCTGGTACCTTTATCATGGCTACTGTCAACTCCTGATGGAATGCCCACCAAAACTGACAAGTCCAAACTTCTGCATGGCTTGCAATAACACATTTAACAAACATTAGATTGGCTATGTAGTGCTGCACATAACTTTGATGGTAATACCATACTACAGAGAAAAATAGCTTTTCCTGTGACCTTCAAGGATCAGACGGAACCAGTATTCAAAGAGGCACTAAAGGCAGAGCATGTTGGTTTTGTCAAAAGGAGCTTCTTCTGAATGTCAACAACATTGGCCAGAATAAGGGGGAGAGATCTACATTATATACCCTGTTTAACATATTGTGACACTACCAATGTGCTAATGTATTAGTACCACGGAAAGGTTGTTCCTATCAAACTGATAAAGAACCCCACCCCACTAGTTCATCTACATTCTAAGCAGGTTAAGAAAGCAAATAAAGGATTGCTCTAGGCACTGATCAGTGACATGAAGCCCTAACATGTGTTATTTATATAAATGTCAATAAGCTGCAGTAAAACATGTAAAAAAAGTACAAAAGTCATACACATATACTGACTATTTCAAATGGCATGAACATGAGCTTACTTCCACCCTGCTTCTCTGTCCTTGAGATGTACATACAAATATTAAACTATCAAGTCTTTCCAATGAAAACAAGTAAGGCTTTCCAGATAAGGGCAAAATGTGTGGAAAATAAATGGGAAGGAATCGAGTACCTCTGAGTGAAGGAAAACTTGAATGTACCCTAACAAAAGAGCCACAGAATTATATTTCACATTTTTGTGATACGGAGTTACCATGTTTAAAAATTGACAGCTCAAACCTTATACTAGCAGACCTGAAGGTCCTGAGGCGCTCACCTGATCTCCTTAATAATGTTAAAATAGGTCAAGGGCAACTACAGCTTAATGGAACAAATTTTGTTTTACCATATATCAGGGTTTCAGCCATTTTGGTCAAGTGACCTAAACAATCTAATGAATAGTCCTTCAAACAGCCCAGTGATTTCTGAGAAAAAGATGTTAAGATAGGTGTATGGCGGTCCAAATGAGTGGCCTTGGATAAAAAGTCACAAGTCAGTTTGACATTTGGTACTTAACATAAAACAATTGTCTCATTAGGTTTATCAATTATGAATTCGGTTTAAACAGATATATAAAAATGAACATTTTAAGATTTTACCCCAAAAATACATTAGGTATTAAATTTGACATTGCCATAAAGTAGATCAAGGTCAACCTAGATTCATCATTTGTGCAAATCTGGTAGGGCCCACATCCCCAATGCTACATAAGAAGTCCCAAAGCCAATAGCCTTTTGGTTTCAGAGAAGAAGATATTTAAAGCGTTTTTACCTTATATCAGCGTGGTGGCCATCTTAGTCATGTGACCATAAAAATTTGTAAAAATTTTGGCTCACCAATCATAAGTTGTCATATGAAATTTAATTTCAATTGGCTAAATGGTTTCTGAGAAAACTATGTTTTAATATGTTGATGGGACTCCAATATGAGCGACCTTGGCTGAAAGGTCAAAGGTCAACCTTGACCTTTGAAACTTATTTATAGACACTAGATTGAACATATCAAGTGAGGATAATGACGTTGGCTTCCACAGTATTCAAAAAATCAACTTTTCCAAATTTCCCATTCAAATGCAATAGGAAGCAAATTTGCCATCTTTGTCATGTGACCAAAATATTTTGTATGAAATTTAGCTAACTTATCATAAGGAGTCTTCACATTAAATTTGATTTCAATTGGGCCAATGGTTTGTGAGAAAACTATGTTTTAATATATTAATGGGACCACAATATGAGCGACCTTGGGTGAAATGGCAAATAGTCAGGGCCCTTAGGGACAAAAAATAGGTCCCGTGCGAATTGTGTGCCGATTTATGGTGACCTATATCAAAACCTTAAGTAGAGTCTTACCTTTAATTTAAAGGTGGTCACCCATCTCAAATCCGCGTCTGAGGCTAGTTATGACGTCATAAATATGGCGACCATAATAAGAAACTGCCCGTTAATAAAAGCTATAGTTTGTGTTGGTATGGTCATATTTATCCAACACGAACGCTTTTTTAACATAATATCAACTATTTTAGTCATATGATGGTTACATCAATGCTTTACCTCACTTTGACAATGAATTATTTATCGATAACTATATTCTGCATGCAAAATACCGTAGATTTCCTATAAATACCCAGCTTATCGGGCCACCTTTAGACTGATGGCTGAGAATGTTATTGCTCCCCCTGGGGAATTTTGCAAGCTTATCCTATCTAAAAGAGGATTCCAAGCTGCGTCTTTTAATAGATGTTTGCACTATGTTCGCCAGGTCGTTAGTCTCTGACAGCCTGTTACATATGTTACCGTATTAAATTTAGAAAAAAAAAAGAAAATTAAAAGTTTGAGCTGCAGAAAGATTGCTAATTATTTAAATTACGAATATGGTCTGCATATTGACAACTTTAGCTACATCTAAATTCTTTTGGAGCACAATTACAGCTTCCTGTGGTGTTATGTACGTTACTTTAATTAGATTACCCTTTAAACATGAAACTTGTGACCAATATCATTTACTTTTTAGCTGATATTTGCATTTTCCAAAATGTTTTGATTATTTTGTTCTAGCAAACTCATTATGGTTAGAGAAAATTCAAAGTTTGCTTTTATACTTTAAATATAGTGTCTTATACGTGCAATTAAACAACCCAAAGGCTATACCCAATTTTAAGGAGCCAAATTTGGTAGGCATCATTTAAGTAAAAATATATGAAAACATTTGCTGCTGTTGGATATCTTGCATAATTGGGATTGTCTTGCTCATATTATTAAAATTATAGAATTTTGCAGGTTCAACAACAAGATTGAAGCACTTGGAAAAGGTTGTAACATATGTTACATGACATAACTAATGAGCAAGGACATTGACTTGATGTAAGAGATGATATTTCAGGAAAAAATGAATATATTTCGCATGTTTTCCTAGCTAAAGTCTCCAGCCTTTGGTGCCTAAGTCTTAGGTATTGATGATTATTAAGCCCCTGTACCTTTGTTACAGAAGTTATGAATATTTGTTTTCAATATTTCCTAATATGAATAATTCTAAAATAAAGATACATCCTAGAGGAACATAGAAAATAATCGTTTCACATTTAAACAGTACAATTTAGTAAATGTCCCTTTCTAATGTAAATATTCTAAACCAATCCTTATCCAAGTCATATACAATATCGATTATTATTTCTGCTTCTCTGGTAAAATAATTGCCCTCCTCATCTCATAAAAACCAGATTAATCATCAAACAAGATTTTGACTGCAAGCTGAGTATTGACCTGCTCCATCTCAAACTCTTTTAGATATACTCTATCGTTTGTACCAATTCAAGGTGCATCGAATAGGAGATGTTTGCACACTGTAAGCATGGGTGTTAGCCTGTAACAGCTTTTTACATATGTTACTTTATCAATTTGAGAATGAGAAAATTGAAAGTTTGAGCTACAGAAAAAAGACTTTATAACTAGCTAATCAATGAACATTCTAATAGTCTGCAAATTACTGGATGACTTTACTATATATGACAGCTTTTTACGGCTACATGTTGTATTATGTGCGTTACATGAACTTAATTATAATTTAAAAGTGGTAATTTTGGCTATCGTCATTGAGTTTAACGATTGCTCTGAGTCGGCTTCAAACCGTTTTAGATTATCATTATAATTTTACTCTTAATTCAATATTTCGGCCAAAGACTATTATCAAGAAAACATGCACTTCAATGTCAACTACAAGATGGTGGAACAGAGACTATGTTGTTGACATTGAAGTGCCTGTTTTTCTACATAAAGGCCTTTGGCCGAAATATTGAATTAAGAGTAAAATTATCATATGTGTTTAACATTGTCCCCTATGGAATATAAATGAATATCGTTTTAGATTAGGTTTAACAAACCTCTACTCAATTGACGAATACAAAAACCAAAGTTTGCTTTTCTATCTTAAAAATTTTGTCTTATATGAGCTAATGCACAACCCTACTCCCAGTTTTGCAGAGGAGCAAATTTTGTTTTCGCCGCTTAAATAAAACATATATAAAAACATTTGCAGAGTGTTGATATTTTACATTTTTCTTAAACAGTCTTGCTCATATATCATCAAGTTTCTAAGATCAGAACACTTATTAAAGATGTCAATGTGGCATTGGTGATGTCACAACCAGGGCTCTGATCGAATCCATGCACTTTCAGGTGCTGATATTAGCTAGTTCAATGTCTGGAAAGAGCAAGAAATCAAATTGGCAGGCATTTAGCTTTGCTAGAGACTCTTTCCACGAAGCATTCTTTCACCTCGGCTCAGTGCCCTTATAAAGCACTCTGGCGGATGCACTAAAGTAATATTTTTGTAAATTGTCCTGACTTCTTAGCTCTCGTCTGTGATGTCTAACTGTGAGTTTGTTACTTTCCCATTGGTGTCCTGGATCAGGTGTGGTACTTGATTGTATCGATTCCTGATCTTCCCCGTCTTTCTTACTTTGTATTAGCCAGTCACCGATATTGTTCGACTCACTGCGTTGACGTAGTGGATATTTGGGAGAAAAAAAAACTGAATTGCAAAAACTACCACTTCCAAGAGCTGTGTTTCTCGAAGGTGTCAAACGTGCGCAGTACTATTGCATCATTTGGAAAACCTCATCTGTCATGAATCCTGACAAATCAATGGCTGACAATTATGGTTAGAAGCGGGACTGTGATAAATATTGTCCCGTTATGATGACATTGCCCATGTGCGGATCCAGAGGGGAATATGGGGTCCGGACACCCCCAACCCTGTGGAAAATAACAAGTACGTACATAGGTTTTTAAAAAGTAGCATTTGGACCCCCCCCCTGGAAAAAGTTTGACACCCCCCCCCCCCTGGAAAATAATGAACCCCCTCTGGACCCTTGGTAAAGTATAAGTATAGTTTTCTCAGCAATAAAACCATTAAACCCCCTCTGTAAACTGTAAAATAAGCTGAGGACTAAATAAGACTGACAAAAATCCCTGGATCCGCGCATGTTGCCTCCTGCCCCCGAAACCACTCTGCAGCTGATAAAATGTAGTTGCAGCATGTCTGTATGCGAAACATCTCGGTGTAAGTACAAAGTAAACCATTTATATTGTACTGATTTGTGTTGCCATGCAGCAGAAGAGGACCCATGTAAAATATTGCCTGTGGTCAATATGCTTATGACTTTTGAACAACTATTTTCATGTGGATTCAGATATTTCTTTAGCCGTATCAACAAGAATGCCTTATTGTCCGATTTTGACCTTTGAAGACGATTCTACCTATAAGCATGCGAAAGATAAATCAGATTGTAACAGTTTTCTATTGGCCGTGCTATCGTAGTACAATGGGTAACTTGTAGAGGGTTTATCCTTATTTCCATATAACGAACTTACTACTAAGTAGACTCTTCTAACGTTTGATCCTTCAGGGGTCAAAATCGGACTATAATGAGTTTGGTTGATAGTGTATGCAAATGATTATTACTACTATCTTTTCTTTGAGTGTAAGATAAGCAGCTACAGATAAGCCAAAAGCTTTTGAGCGTGACTCTATTTACAATATTGATATGTTGTACTAGAAAAAAAGGTTTTCGGGCAGTTATTTACATTTACTATAAAAGCTTTGACATACACATATGTTCTACCGGGACTGGCTCATTTGACGTATTCTGCATCAATCGTTTGAAATAGAAAGACCCAAAGGTCATTGGTCAGAGGTCGTGGTATATCTATATATATATAAGCATAAGAGATTATATTTACACCGTTCATTATTATCGTGTTTTTCATTCACTCCACTGTCTTTTTATTCGTAAATCGTGACGGCATTTACGTCCCACCCTCGAACTGACGTCACACTATCTGAATATATTTTGTATGATACGATTTAAAAGAGTTTGTATTCAGTCACGATAAGGCTGCCAATTTTTTAAAGGAATATTTCCATGCGTTGGTAATGGACAAAACGCGTATATATATGTGGTATTTACATATTAGGCGTCATTTTAATGACTTCATCTTTTTGTTTTGATGCAAAACACTATGGGCGACATGTTAATTTTAATTATTAACCTCCTAAGATTAAATTTGGTGCATTTCGACTGAAATTGGCAAGCAAAATGCAAGAAAGTCCTGATCGCCATAGACTACAATGGGCATACTGATTAAATTGCACTGATACAATATACGTTATTTTGATGACGTCATAATGACGTCCAGACGTGAAACCCAAATGGGTGACCAGGTGATTTTCATTAGTTATCCCCTAAAGTTTGATTTGGTATAGGTCACCATAAATAGGCATCAAATTCGCACGGGAGTCCCGATCGCCCCTGACTAAAAGGTCAAACTTGACTTTTGAAACTTATTTATAGCCATTGTCTCATTAGTTTTAACATATCAAGTAAGAATAATGACTTCGGCTTCCACAGTATTAAAAAATCCATTTTTCAAAAAAAAATCCTATTTAAACGCATTAGGAAGCAAAGGACCTTGGCCAGTTTCCTATTCATTCTGCCCAAATTTTGACGGCCTCTGGCTAGGATAATGCATAACTGACAACTATAGTTTTGGGCTTAAATCAAACCTTTACATTTAGTGCACCTAGCACAATAAAATATTTTGCAAATATTGCATAATTATGCCAGGACTCTAGGGTTTAGGGGGTGGGGTATTTTTTGTGACCAAATTTTATTTCACAGAAAGTCACAGTTTCGTCGAGTATTTACCTAAATACATGTAAATATTATGTTTGCGGCATAAAACTTGAGACGAAAGTGATGCGTTTGCATAAAATTCGGGTTCAGAAGACTCCATTATTTCATCTAAAGAAGTGTGCTGTCATTTACTTTTGACTATTGCCTGAAATGTTTCAAGGTCAACCAGTTTGACTTGTGCACTGAGGTGTATTAAAACTGCACTGTACATATCACAGTCTAGGGCGTACTTCGAATCGAACTAAAGTTCCTACTATAGTTCTTACGTAATAGATTCGCACGAGTGTTTACACCCGAACGGCTGAAGTTGGAACTTTTAGTTGGTTGGCAAGTAAACAAAAATAATAGCCCTGTATGCTCCACTTCAATTCTTCATCGTAGACAAAAAAAAAGGATGTTATAAACTGCACAGCGCTTTCTAATAATCAATTACGAATAAGCGGGACCAAAAATTATGCCCAGCTAGGTCTATTTTACAAAAAACATATCATTTTGAGGCTACTTACCGATCTTGAACCCATCGTGCTAGATCTTGAACCCATCGTGCTAGATAGGTCTAGAGTAGGGAACCAGTCTATCTACTAGTGTAAAGATGCTCCGACCATCTCTAGTTGGTTCGTGGCGTCACCCTTGTAGCGACTATAGGTGTTCGAATCAAACTTTAGTAACTATAGTAGGGACTATAGTTCGATTCGAAGTACACCTAGCTAAACACAATTTTTGAGCATAAAATCGTTAATACTTCTTACACATAAGATTTAACCTATAATTTGGTGCTTAAAAGAACCGTCTCATTGAGACGGTGAACCGTCTCATTGAGATGGTCCTTTTGAGTACCCATGACATATGTTTTGGTTGAGAAATGAGACAATTAATTACTTTGTAAGCACTCACAACTGAAGCCCTGATACATGCCATTGCATATTGATATTTACATGTACCTACAGGCTGGCTTTTACAAAATAAGTTTCTAATACGTTTTTATACTAAAGTGTTTTTGAGCATTTTGACAGCGTTCCCCCCCCCCCCCCCCGTGACCAATCATGCCGTTTTTATATGATGTGTGAAATGTAAAACTACTGTCGTGCCAGCCGAGAGTGACAGTGACGTAATACTTTGTTTACAATTGCTAAGTCAAATACTAACGTGTACACTTCACTTGAGCTAGCTCGAATCGACAGATCACTTGTGTATTAAACCTATCCGCAGGATAGGATTAATACACAAGTGATCTATCGATTCTAAGTCCTGATAACTTTGTAACTAAAATATGACGCCACTGTCACTTTTGGCTGGTAGGATAGTACAACTGTATGCAAACGGATTAGTTTGGTCACGGGGGGATAGCACTTCAGTAAAACTTTTTCTATTTTCTATATATTGAATAGCAAAAACTGAGTTTTCAACCCATATTTTTCAATTGGTACTTGTCCAATGAGAAAACGGCTTTTGTGGATAAGTAGAGGGTTGAACCTACTATCCTTTTCATAGAAAAAATACCATTTTCTCTGGTCATTTTTATGGGCAATCCTTCAATAAGACTGTCCGAGGTCCTTTGACCTTGACGTTAAGTAGGTCAAGGTCAACTTAGGATCATTTTTTGAACAAACTTGGTAGGCCAAACACCTCAAATGCTACATACCAAGTATCAAGGTCATCGGCCTTCTGGTTCTAGAGAAAATTTTTAAAGGGTTTTTACCAAATATGGGCGTGGCGGCCATCTTGGTCATGTGACCAGGACCATTTGAACAAACTTTCGTTACCGCGTCCTAAGGAGTTTCCATATGAAATTTGAGTTTAAATGGGCCGGTGATTTCAGAGGAGAAGATGTTTGGAAATTGTTTGAAAATGTTGACGGACGGACCACGGACGGACGGACGCCGGAGTGACTGGTATACTATAAGGTCACCCTTTAGCCTTCGACTCAGGTGAGCTAAAAAGATAAAAATATATAGAAATAATGAAATAATGTAACATACGAGGCTTGTTCAGAAACTTTTTAGACAATCACCATTTTGTCAAACCGACTGAAAAGTATTTCAAACAAAGTACATGTACATTAAGTGCAGCATCCAAGTCCAAGTGCATCCAAGTGGACGTGGGCTTGATTATCTTACAGTTATCTTTAATTGCTATGGTGCAAAAGTTTTTTGATGACAGATACTCCACCACATCTGAGCACGCCATATAACGTTTGCGTTCATTGTACAGTGTCTATAATACTATCATTCATGTAATTAAGCTACAATGATAAATTGACAATTTAGGGATTCTTGGTTCATACACTATTGACATGTATGACTGTATTTGCAGAATCAACTAATTATCTGTATAGAATTTGGAGATATACGGCATGATCTGCTATATGTGAAAAATCTGAACAATACGTTGAGGAAACCCCCTGATTTGGACATGTCAAATTTATTTTTGATAGTAAGAAGTGAAAACGTTGAATAGTCCGTTAAAAGGTTTTTCAATGGAACACTTTTACCAGCTGAAAATAAGATATAGCTAAATATTTGGTTTTAATTTAATTTCAAAATTGTATTTAGGCGTCACACTCAGTAATTTCGTTATTGGTGCTCCACGTTTTCCTATGACGTCCAAAATTTGACATTTGAATTTCAAGAGTATCCTTGAGTATGTGTCGAATATACCACTCAGTTATCTGTAAACATTACAAATCTGTTATCAAATGATACACACGGAATAGCAGTTTTGGTTGAACAATGTTTGAAAAATATTTTACTTAGATCATATACGCCATGGTGATTGTAAAATTGAGTAATTAAAACGTTTTTGGCGTGCTCCGGTAATTGTTACCCATGGTTACTAAGTCAACAGAAGAATGTAAGTCGACGCAGTTAGTCCAAGATTGTATAGCAAAATAATTTTGTATAGCAAAATAAATTGCAAGAGAACAATACTACTTCAGAGCGAACTTCAACTGCCTACGCCAAAGATTGCATGTTAAGATGCATGTGTCTCAATAGTTTCTGAACAAGCCCCGTACGTAACACTTGGAGTGCATATTTGTTTTCAAAGGTCCATGTCTGTGATGCAAAAATAACTTACTTAAATGATGTACTATTAGCCAAGGACCTCGGACAGTCTTAATGAAGGATTGCCCATAAAAATGACCAGGGAAAAATTTCAAAGAAAATGATATTTTTTCTATGAAAAAGATAGTAGGTTCAACCCTCGACTTATCCATAAAAAAAAAACGTTTTCTCATTGGACAAGTACAAATCGAAAAATATGGGTTGAAAACTCAGTTTTTGCTATTCAACATATAGAAAATAGAAAAAAGTTTTACTGAAGTGCTTCCCCCCCCCCCGTGACCAAACTAATCCTTTTGCATACAGTTGTAGTTTTACATTTCACACATCATATAAAAACGGCATGATTGGTCACGGGGGGGGGGGGGGGAACGCTGTCAAAATGCTCAAAAACACTATAGTATAAAAATGTATTAGAAACTTATTTTGTAAAAGCCTGTAGGTAAATATCAATATGCAATATGGCATGTATCAGGGCTTTAGTTATGAGTGCTTACAAAGTAATTAATTGTCTCATTTCTCAACCAAACATATAATATGGGTACTCAAAAGAACCGTCTCAATGAGACGGTTCTTTTAAGCACCAAATTATAGGTTAAATCTTATGTGTAAGAAAATATTAACGATTTTATGCGCAAAAATTGTGTTTATCTAGACTGTGATATGTACAGTATGCAGTTATAATACACCGCAGTGCACAAGTCAAACTGGTTGACCTCGAAACATTACAGGTAATAGTCAAAAGTAATTCACAGCACACTTCTTTAGATGAAACAATGGAATCTTCTCAACCCGAATTTTATGCAAACGCATCACTTTCGTCTCAAGTTTTATGTCGCAAACATAATATTTACATGTATTTAGGTGAATACTCGACGAAACTTTGATTTTTTGTGAAATAAAATTTGGTCACAAAAAATACCCCCACCCCCTAAACCCTAGAGTCCTGGCATAATTATGCAATATTTTTCAAAATATTTTTATTGTGCTAGGTGCACTAAATGTAAAGGGTTGATTTTAGCCATAAACTATAATTGTCAGTTATGCATTATCCTAGCCAGAGGCTGTCAAAATTTGGGCAGATTGAATAGGAAACTGTCCGAGGTCCTTTGGAACTCTTACCTTATGGTTTACACTTTTCAGAAGCCATGTCATTTGTTTAAATTATCAAAGATGTTGATGGGATATATAATTATGTAATTGGCTTTTACAAGGTAAAGTTGTCATTACCAGAGTACTAACATATTGCAAAATCCTTGCAATATGAATCTGATAGAGGAATAATAAGCTGTATTGGAAAATTCTTAAAACCTTTTGATAATATACTATGAGTTGCTAGCTTGGCGGGAAACAGCTCTATAACTTCTACCTGATGGGGTTTCTTTGATCTTTTAAGTTGTTACTCACATATAGCACTGTAAGTAACAAACTTTTCATAAGTATTATGTTAACCTTTTTGATGTCTCTATAAAAGAAAAGAGGGTTTATGGTAGTTTATGTTTTGAGTTACTTCCTCAGCAAATGAGCAAGAGCAAAACGAATTACATAGACCTGTACCAACTTGCAAATAAGTACAAGCAGGTCGTGTTAGAGACCTTATCTCGAACGTTTAATTTGGAGGGTAACGTATGTAACCTGGGCTGTAAAAATAGTGTAAGACACCATAATACGGCACTTCACTTTATTTGAATAGCAGCCTTATAGATTTACTATATTCACTGACGGATGTAATACATGTATTGTCAATAACTGTCATACTGATACTTGGAAATAACATATGAATCAATAAGTAACATATACAATGGCAAAAACTCAAGACATTTATAAAATGAATGCTATAAATATGTAAGTGTGTTATAAAAAGTTCTTAAACCTGTGCCAGACCTAAAAAGCGTGAATATGTCATGTTGGAGACATTATCAGGAAAATTTAATGTTATTTTGCGGGTAACGTATGTAATATGATGTTACACGTTAACGCTGCAACTCTCAGAGGGCAAACATATTTCATTTTGTGGCTTATATAATGTGGTATTAGGAAATCATAGTGTACCAAATTTCCCCTGGGGGAAGGAGGTCTATAGACAGCACAAGGCCAAGAGAATGTCATTTGACATTCTTGTGTGATATGGGGCTACCATGTTCAACATCTAATAACTCAAAAAGTATATAAGATAGAAATATAATGCTTGCAGTTTTGAAAAGGTAAATACAAAATCTTTGATAAATAATACTAAATTACTGAACATAAACTGGTTTCAATAAAATTTAAGACTAACTTTATTAGATTAATTTATTATTTAAATGGGGGTTCAATGAAAAAATGTAACATATATGCGGCGTCTGATCAGGTTCTCCACTGTTTGCAAACTGAAGTTTCTTTTAAATTTGAATAAAAATAAAATCTATCACACAACAACCCTAAATTGGAAATGGACATGTTCAACTGATAAAAGTGGGACATTCCATTTGGCATAAATGGGTTAAAGTAGGCGTGGTTTAGGAAAGGTGAAAATCAGAGTTTAGTAAGGTGAGGTGTAGTTGGGGAACCAAGGACGAAAAAATGCTAACCCTTGCACCCGAAAGGTATACAGCTAAATTTTGTATGGTTGCAAAGGTAATTCTATGGTGTATCTGAAACCACTGTATAGCAGACTCGATTGACTTGCATAACGCCAGAGCAGTCAATTTTCTACGGAAGCCAAGCAGGAACATGAAAAAACATTATTATTAACAATGTCCTGTATTTTTATAAAAAAAAAGGGCGGAAATGAAAATAAATGATTTTATATGATAAAACATTGTCCGTGGAAACCTCCAGAAGCAGTGATCGCCATCGTAGAACACTGCTAAGTTATAATCAAAGCATGTAGATTAGGACACCCCAATTTGGCAAACAAAATATAGATGTTTATTTGCTACAAATTACATTAATCTGCATTTATTGCTCAGAAATGTATTTGATGTTTATTAATACATTGTGTAGAAGGTAATCTCGTAAAAATTGTGTGCTGACATATTAAGTATTGTCTACCCACTCATTAGGTATGATTTTCATGTTTTTTCCACAAAAAATATGTATATTCAAAAACATACGTTTAAACACTGCATACAGTTAGAAGGACGTTGGCGGCATCTTTTAAAACAAAAACAAAATATTTTCTATGAAAATAGGGGAGGTAGGTGAAAAATAAAAATATGGTACTACAATAATTTGGTACTTAGTATTTTAGTTCATTTCAGCTTGCTTGTAGTTAAATACTATGGACAACTTAATATCAAATCATGTCAGGAATATAATATTATCAAGGTTCAAAGGAAATTTGGCTTCCATTTTTACAACAAATTTGATATAGAGTGTCATTATTGAGAGCTGGGTATTTTTTTGTTAAAAATATTTTCATTTTTCATTGGTTAAACAAAGTTAAAAATTAAATCGTATAACTATAATAATATTACCATATTGCCCTATTTGTATCTTTTTTTAAGATGCAGAAGTGCACACAATGTTAAGTGTAAAGGAAAGTGCCCCAACAGAAATATTCAAGCTCTTGATCTATTTCCTAGATGAATAATTCTACTACATAATAAATAATTTAACCCTAGCATTTCGACCCCTTATACATTTCTAGAAAGTTAGGATCTGATAAATGTCCGTCTTGGATGTTATGACACGTATTTGCTCCCATATAAACTACCTACCTGTTGTTATATGAATTAACACGCTCTACTGGTTTCTACATAGGTATATTCTGTGCACTGTGTTTTACTATACATTTAATCAGCGTAGTGGAGGTCATTTACAATCGATCGCCTAACAGTGTACATGGTGTATTTTTAAATGTCTGCTAGCCATGAAACAATAGTTCAACACTTGATGCTCTCAATCTAATTCTTATTTATTCAAAAGAAAGCTAATAACAGTAGCTTTGTGTTGTTGTTATTTTTAAATTGACACAGAATATTTAGCATTTGATCCATACCGAGTTGACCTGTTACCTATTCATGTATGTTTTTTGGTTGTTTTTTGTACTGGGTCTTTTTCAGTATATGCAGCCTGTCTGCAAGGGTGTGCAGAATTCAAAGATGGATCCAGCAGCCAAATCAGCTGGGTCAAAAAGATTGTACTCTTCTGACACAGATTTTAAAAGTGTTTGATATGTCAGTTGCGTAAGAATGATCCTCTGTATAAGCTTACTGCTGCTGGTTAAGACAATTTCAAAACTGCTCTCTATGAGTGAAAGGATCATGTATATGACCGATTATATAATTTGATACAGAACAAAGACAGATTGCTGTCTCATGAGCCAATGTGTCATAAAGTCTGCAAAAGCACCTATACACACAAACGATCTGGTCAAATTGTTGAATGCAAAAGGTCGAAGATGTCTGCTACAAGTGTAAAAGTCCCTGATTTCAAAAGTTGTTGTTTCATTTGTGGTAAAGATAGAGATGTAAAAGGGATCAGAGATATGTGTACTGTTTCTACTAAGAGTAGAAGTGATGCTATACATGGAAGAGCAAGCCAATTGAAAGATGCCTATGTCCTTGATAACATAACCAATGAAAACTATGATCAAATTAACCTTGCTGCCAGTTATTACCGCTATCATAGAGTCTGTATGGATGGATTTATAAAGATGAAAGGCAGTGACATTAAAGACACATCTACCAGTTATAATCAAGCTTTTATACAGATAGTCAGTGAAATAAATGATAACTTACTGAGAAATGGGGTTGTGTTCTCATTGTCAAAGTTAACAGCACAATATCGCCAGCTTTTGCGACAGCTTAATGTCCCATCCGCAACGTCGTACAGAACACATAACATGAAAAAACGTTCATCAACCCATTTTGGAGATGAAATTCAATTTTTGAATCCCAAAGGTATTACAACTTTAGTTTGTGCCTAAAACATAACATTAGAGCACCTGTGCTCTGAAGTTTTAAAGCTGCGCCAAAAGCTTGATGACTCTGCAATGCTAATAGACCCTGAGAACAGTGATAACAATGACAACGACCCATCTAACAGTAATAGATACCTTTACTTGTCCACTAAGTGTCTAAGAAGACAGATCAAAGATAAGGCCCGGCAGCTAAGAGAATCAGCAAAGACCTCCAAAATTATTGATGATGAGAAGGTTCTGATAGAAATATTTCTTCCATTGATATATCAAGTGAATGTGCTTTAAATATCATTCCACTTGATCTGTTTAACTATTTAGGATGGCTTTTATCGGACGAAGACCTAACTTTTCAAACTTATGGCAAACTTAATGTCTCAGATTCTTTACATAGAACAATTATTAGCCTGGCTCAAGATATTATGCTCAATGCAAGCTCTATTGCTACGCCAAAACATGTAGGGCTAGGACTTCATCTAATAAAAGAGTTTAGGAGTTAAGCCTTGCTTACTGTAATGAATCACTTTGGTAACTCAATTAGCTATCAGTGTGCACAGCGGAATCTTACCACTATTGCAGACGATTTAGATAAACAGTTTGATATTGATGGGTTTTTCATTCCTTCAGAGTTAAAAAACGGTGGCTTTGTTCAATGTGCTCTGGATAACTTAGATTTCAGTGAACATACTGCAGATGGCTCTACTCTACATGCAACAACCCACACCATGTATAAGTATTTGAGAAAGGAAACAGGGCATCAGCTGATATCCAAGGTAGCTATTCCTCTCAAAAAGGGCAGAGGTATTGCTCTACAATCATCGCCCCTGTTTACTGCTTCTGAAAGAAGTATTTCTGTCAATGATAGACGAAAAGCAAGAAGCATCAAAGGTGTATCACTACTGGCCAAAGATTCTGAAACTCATTCTTCTACATATGAAACTGAGAATTTTGCATGGCACATGCTACGACTGATACAAACAAATTTGTTAGAAATTGAACATGATGATATCAAAGAGGATTACGACATGACATCTTGGAATAAATTCTTTGATAACCTTTATGAAAGTTCAGAAAAAAACATGATCGCATATGGTCCAATATTTCCAGACTCACCTACAAAACCAAATGTTGTAGAAAAATCACTGGACTACTTTTTGACGGTAATGTCAAAACTGGGGCAAAATAAAACGGTAGTAACTTACGACCAGGCTAGTTATGATATCGCTAAAGGCCTGGCTAAAATATATTCTGAAAAATATGCAAATCTAGTTATCAGACATGCGAGCTGAACATTTCTTGTACTTCAACAACAGCAGAATCTAGGGCGAAGATTTGGTACCAGTAAAATGCATTTAAGCCCCTCGGTGGCTTAGGCTGCTGTCCGTTCTAAGGCGATGGTTCTGTTGTTGTTGAATTTTTGTTTATTGTTACTCCCATTGTGGGAGTCTGTAATTGTTCTATGTTTTGTTGTACGTTACTTTATGTTCATTTTAGTATTGCAATCATCTTGATGGGGAAGAGAGAGCTGATTGCTTTGCTTAATTTGTCTTCCTGGTGTCTCCTGATGGTTGAGCGGTTCTTCCTCGCGGTGCCACTGGGTTGTCTACAGTTTGTGATTGTGGTATTTCCTGATCATACTCACTTACTATTTTTGGGGGTTCTCACATCGCTGAAAATTTTATGGGTGCTAATGGTTACTTCATGAAAGAGTCTGGAATGGAGGATATATTGGTAGAAAGCAAAGTTTGTGGGAGGGGAACTGCAAATAAAGTGATGTCTGGAAAGGATTATTGCCAATTTCTTAGATGTCATACATTGTTATCTGAAGCCATGATAAGGCTAAAATGGCTGGTATTTGAAAAATGACTTCTTGTTGAAGGCTCTGAGGAATGTCTTTCAGAGCTTGCAGACACACTTGACAACATATTTTTAAAACTTAACGAGTCAAATTTAGTCATTTGCAGTTCTGACGTGAATTTGATCAAAATCTCTCTGACATTACTCAGAGATAAACTCGAAGAATCTGAGGAATCTCTTGCACCAACAGCAAGATTTTGGTCTATGTACATAGTTATGACGCAGATACTGCGACGGTACATCCTAGCAGAACGTTTTGGTAGCTGGGACAACCGTCTGATTGAGGTTCAGAACATGATACCCTATATGGTGTCAGCCTGACATAGAAATTATGATGTCTGTTTGCCTCTATATTTGACTGACATGAGAGGTCTTGCTGAATCAGCTCCAGATGTACACACTGAATTCATAAATGGGAATTTCATTGTACATCGCACTACTGGTACTTTCAATGGCATTTGGGTTGATCTTGCTCACGAACAGACCTATAACAGGGATGGAAAAACATCCCTCATGAAAGGAACCTCCCAAAACCGAGCTGCGCGAGAAAAGTACCTCAAAACTGCCCGGTTTCTAAACGCCATATCACAGCAAATTGAAGACATGCTCCATACACCTGTGAGTGTGTCATCCCACCACAGAGAATCCCTAAACTCAAGTACAGTTACAGAAGCAAAGGTCAATGATATCATATATATTGTTACAAATAGCATGACTGATCCATTTGACCTGTAGCACAATGAGGTCATAAATATAGCCAATGGGATTATAGCATCAAGTCAAGACATCCTCATGGCTAGGGAACGAGGAATGGCTGCAATGGAAGAAGCAGAGGCGAATTGGTTTGATAAAATCAAAGCCAAAAAAGTAGTTACATTCGCTACACAAAAGCAAATGAATAAGCATAAAAACAAACCCATTACTAAGGTGTACCAACATAAAAGTATGGTAACACGTGCTCTCTACTTTGCGCAGGGCGCAAACGATGAATCTAAACTTGATGCTTTCAGCCATGAATTGGCACAATATCCAACCTCACTGTTTAAAACTGACAATCGTAGTCCCCAAGGTTACAGCATGCGCAAAGGAACAAAATCAGACTATTTAGCTGCATTATGCAGCTTAAATAGTGGGCATGATGCTATTCCGAAAGATAGCCTTGCTCCTTCTCAGCTGCAAACCATCTATGTAAAAGATGCCATGGCGTTTATTCAGCGGTTTAAAACATTAGGTGCAAAAACATTTCAGCAATTGTCAGAATTTCATTTGCAAAATTTTTGCACCTCAAGCCTACTGGGTGTAGCGTAGTACATTTTGTGGGAGACAGATATGATATCCCTGATGACGTTAGTCTCAAGTGTGATAAGCGGCTTCGTAGGAATCAGTCAAAATTTAGCCCTGAGTACATTCCAGTTGATAATATTGAAATTCCAGACTGGAATGCTCTTTTAAGAAATCCCTTAAATAAAGGACACATATTGCAAATAATTTCCAGTTCATGGTGTCAAAATAACAGGTTGCTTCCGGAGGGATTGCGTCTTTTTCTAGGAGGCACCTTTAATGACAGATCAAGAGCCAATGTTGTCACCAGAGGTCAGTGCAGTGTAATAGATCAGCTGTCCTGTTATGCACACGAAGAGGCTGACACAAGAATAATGGCTCATATACACTTTACCATTGCTGCTTTTGGTTGCCAGAGGGTTGTTGTGCTTGCCACAGACACTGATGTGATCATGCTGTGCATGTATCACTTTGCAGACTACCTTTATCAGAGTTGTAGATTGAAAAGAAAGAACAATTTCTACCTGTTCACACATTAATACAGACATTGTGTGAACATTCACAACGCTCGGGTCTTGCAACTTCTGATTGTCTTCTGATTTGCTATGTCCTGATACTGTTAGCTATCCATATAGGCGCGGAAAACGCAATGCTGCACATTGTGCCTTAAAGATGGTCTGCTGCTTTCCTCATCTTTCTGAATTTGGTAGAGAGAATACTTGGATGATTATCAGGAAGGTCCACTTTGTTACTTTATATGGAATTGAAGGATTCAGGTCTCTTGATTTGCTGCGTGCACATCTTTGGTCTTCTGGCAAAAGCGATATAAGATCATTGCCACCAACAGGATGCCTTTAATCTACACATGTTTCGTGCTTTGTATCAGCTGTCCTTATACAAAAGATCACATCTAGCTGATCCACATTTGCCAGTACCGACCCAGTTTGGTAGGAAAGTTTTGGATGGAAAATTGCTGCCAATTATGATGGAGAAGGCGTCTAAACCTCCTTCTATAAAAATGTTTACTGCAAATGTAAAACATCAAAGTGATTGAAGGCGTGTACTTGTTTGAAGGCATCAGTACCATATGTTCTTGGTTGTTTCTGTATTGGAGTACCAGGCAAATGTGGTAGGGTGGCAGCACCCCACGAAGAGTCTTCCGATGATGAAGGCTTCTTGAACTGAGGACGTACTCTATAGGACTCAATATAGCTTAAGTTAGCTGTATATCATAAAAAATAAAACATAAAATAAAAAAATAAAAATAAAACGTAAAAATGAAAAAAAACTTTAGTGGAGATATCTATTGCAGACACTTTTTGTTTTGGCCCGTTTCTTGCCAACCATAATACTCTTTCATATGACACTATTTTCATTAGATAAATGTTACAAAAAGACTGCAATCGCCTCCTGATGATGATCCATGGAGGGATTGAAATAGTTCTTTGAAAAATTAAGTACATGGACAAACATTAAGCATTGCTCCTAACATTATATGTTTGTCATCAAGCATTTTGTGGGTTCAGCGCAACACTTTAGTTTCTACTTATTATTTACTGTAAAGGTACGACAGTTTTACGGTGACCACACGATTAATTATTGTCCTGATAGTCAATAAGACTAAACTTTAGTTTGATAAGAAACTTATTGTAATTAAAAAAGAAGTATGTGTCTGCTGGAATACTTTACATGTACACGGACGGTTGCCCATACTTTAAAATGCATTGGTAGGTTTTCGATGGCAAAGACATTGTATTATCTTGATAATTGCCTAAATATTAATCCACAAATGCTCTATTATCAAAAATGCGAGTGTATAGGAAACTAATAGGTTTTTTGATAGCTGAACGGCTTCCCATCCAAAAATGCATTTTCCGGATAAATGCAATTCGCATTGCATTGCTATACAGTGGTTCCATATTAATAACTAGTCAGACTATCAATATGACTATCAATATTCAGCTTTATTATATACCTATAACTGATACGACTTTAGAACTGTCTGCTTTCTGGCCAACTGATACAGAAAGCCGGATCAACGAACTGAGGTTTTCTGAATCCATATCACTATCCTTTAAAACGAGGCTAACGTCGGTTGCCTGCTTTTGCGGCGACGTTACGTCAAGTAAATTGCAAGCATGGAACCAGAGACATAAAATATGTTGACACGACGTCAAGAAACGTAACGTTATGGTAAACGTTCCCGCAATTTTTCGGGATTAAAGACCAAAACAGGTTTTAAAATCAGAAAGAATGTCAGATAAAAGGCATATAATAAACATATTTTCGTAATAGTAACTTGATCTGGCGTACAGTATCACGTCTCGTGGATGAGGCCATACCATTGGATCACCCTCGACGTTACGCGTCTCAGGTGATCCGATGGTATGACCTCATCCACTCGACGTGATACAGTACGCCACATCAAGTTACTATTATGATAATGTGTATATATTACATGTTTGACGGGAAAATAACGTGATTTATCAAAGGAATAAAATCGGTAATTTTGTTTTTGCCTAGAAAGATTTATTTCCTCTAGGGAAATAAATCTTTATTTCCTCTAGGGAAATAAATCCCTTTAGCCGGAACTCCTTTTTCCTGACCACAGGTGAACCAAGGCATCGATGAGATGAAACGCATGTCATATTCAATTTCGTTTTATCATTTACAATTTTTAAACAAGCAAAACGCTTCTCTGCACTTTTGACGTCACAAGCATTAACAAATGACGTCATTTACACATGCGATGACGTTGCATAACGTTACCTGTCTTCCAACACTGAAACTGGAGGATCGAGGAACAAAAACAAAAATTCTAGAAAATCGCAATGAATTTAGTACCAAAATGTTTGTATCGATCTAACTAAGAAAATAACTACCCACACTTTATGTTTTCGTTCACTAATAAAAAAGTTACAAACGTTTGAAATTCTGAGGTGGACTCGATAAAGAAGATTTCGAAGATGGCGGACTTCCAGGGAACAGCTAGCTGATGTAATACTACTCGTGTTAGAATTAGACTGTCGTGATCCCGTTAGTTTTACCACATCGCATACCGTAGTATGTTCTTGATTTGAGCAAGCAGTTCACGCAGAATACATGTAATATACAGTTTATTAAATCGTTCCATTTAAAATATGGGATTTATAAACCTCGGGATGTGGTAAATCCGATAAAAAAAAAACTCGTGCGCAAGCGCACTCGTTTCTTTATCGGATTTACCGCCTCCCTCGGTTTATAAATCCCATATTTCAAATGGAACGATTAATAAACTCTATGTATACCTTTCGGGTGCAAAAAAATGCGTTTTTGCACGATAGGCCACTTTGGTTCCGAATCCCCGACTAGTGATAACATATTTTCACTAAAGAGAGACACACAGTCACCTGTTGTCAGTTCAATCACGTACTAAAGAAATTGACAGTTTCCGTATCTGGGTTCTTTGGTGCTATTTGGAAACAGCAGTAGTAACATTAGTTAAGGTCATAACATTTGTTTTTCACTTGAGAGACACCTGTTGGCAGCTCAATCAGGTACGTGAAATTGACATTATCCATATCTGGGTGCAATTGAGAAACAGCTGTAATTACAATAACGTTATTTGTGGGCCACAATTAGCCCTTTCCTTGCTAATGGGGACCTTTGTCATCTACTGATCACCTTCGCAAACAGTTTGGACCCAGATCAGGACCGACCGAACATCGGTCCAGATCTCCATCCAAACTGTTTGCCACTCTAATGTTTTTGCCAAATAATATAATATTGAAAATGTAATGTTGAAAAATATGTGCAGATGACAAATGAAAGACATGAAAAATTACCCAGTTACCCAGCGTGCAAAGAGTTAAGAACGCATACTCAAAAATTGTTTCTATAATTCTCAACAAAATATATGTTGTGGGTACTCAAAAGGTTGTTACGAGCACCCAAAACATATGTTCAAACTAATGCATAGGGCCAGTAGCGTAAAATGCTATTGTTTTCTTACCGATCAATTTAAACATGTGTTTTGGGTGCTCATTGAGACGGTTCTTTTGAGTACCCACAACATGAATGATTACATGGAGCCATTTGGATTAACTCAATTTGTCTCTGAACCTACACGGGTAACGTCTGAAAGCAGATCCCTAATTGATCACATATATTCTAACTCTCCTGAAAATGTCAAGTCTTATCTGTACATGTTCCTAAAATAGGATTGAGTGATCATTTTCCAGAATTTGTAACAAGAAAAGTGAGTAATCACACTCTGAAAGATAGTCATTACACTATATCTTATTGATCATTTAAACATTTTGATGAGACTAATTTCATAAATGATCTCCAGGCAGTACCATGGGATCTCATCAAGTTGTTTGATGATCCTGATGATATACTTGAAGCATGGACCGACCTATTTTTAGAAGTAGTAGATAAACATATACCCATAAAAAACACAGGGTTAAGCGAAAAACCCAACCTGATTGGCTAACATCAGATATACTAGATGCTATGAAGACAAGGGATAGGCACAAATCACTTGATAATGATATTGACTACAAATTGTGGAGAAATAAAGTTAATAAAATGATACAACAAGCAAAGAAACTCCAATATCAGACGTACATAGATAACAATAGAGACAAACCAGGAAGTATATATAAACTTTTTCAAGAGGTTGGATCTGGGAAAGGATGCAGGAAAACATCAATTTCATCTATCAAAAACAATGGGATACACACTGAGGATCCCAGAGATATTGCTAATATATTTAATAATTTCTTTGTTAATGTTGCTGCCAAAATCAAAGAACCAGTTTTAAACCAAAATCATGAAAAATTAAAAATCTTCTGTCGGTCTAAGCTATCTGAAAACACTACATTCAGTATTTGTCCTATAGAAAAAGAAAAAGTCTTAAAACAACTTTCAGCCATGGACACAAGCAAAGCAACTGGTACTGATAATGTTGGGCCCAGATTACTTAAACTTGCAGCCCCATACATTTCAGATGACATTACTTACATATGCAATCAAAGTATCAATACATCTACATTCCCAAGAAAATGGAAAGAAGCTAAAGTTTCTCCACTTCATAAAAATGGGCCACATAATGATGTTAGTAATTATCGTCCCATATCGATTCTACCTGTATTATCAAAAGTCCTTGAGAAACATGTGCATGATTGTTTATCAGGTTATCTTAATGAGAATAATTTATTATATAGGACCCAGTCAGGTTTTCGGTCACAGCATTCTTGTGAAACTGCTCTAGTGCACATAATTGATTCGTGATTAAATGCCATGGACAATGGAGAACTAGTAGGAATTGTACTTGTTGATTTTAAAAAGGCTTTTGACCTAGTTGACCATCAAATTCTTTTGTCGGAATTGAAACGATATGGCATAAGCAGTGAAGCTCTTACATGGCTTGATACCTATCTTACAAATAGGCGACAACTGGTCTCCCTAAATAATTGCAAATCTGACTTTGAAAAGGTCACCTGTGGTATCCCTCAAGGTTCCATTTTGTGGCCACTCTTATTTTTGCTTTTTATTAATGATTTACCACTTTACCTGGATAACGTTTCAGCAGATCTCTATGCCGATGACACTACTTTGTATGACATCCAAACTTATTTTGAAGCTATTGAGGTAAATCACCAAGAAGGATTAAACCAACTCCATATCTGGTGTAAAAACAATGGCATGGTATTAAATTCAGTGAAAACTAAAGTATTGCTAGTAACTACCAACCAAAAAAGATTAAGGTTACAGAACACAACTCTCAACCTTCAATATATGGATGAAACTCTTAAAATGATATCAAGTGATAAAATACTTGGAGTCTATGTAGACAACAATTTAAGTTGGTTTGATCAAGTTAAGCATGTTTGTAAGAAAGTATCATCCTATATTTGGCTACTTTCAAAAATCAAGAGCTTTCTATCACAAGCACATCGTGTGCAATTCTATAAATCATATATCCAGCCTGATATTGACTACTGCAATATTGTGTGGGGCAATTCATGTGAGTCTAGTAAAATGAAAATTTTCAGGCTACAAAAGCGTGCTTGTCGTGTTATTCTTGACTACAATGTAGAGGATTCCAATGAGGCAATGCAGTCTCTATAGATTTTATCTGTTTATGATCGTTTATTTCTAAGAAAAACAAAATTTATGTTCAAAGTTTATAATGGTTTAACACCCTCTTATATTTCTGAAAATTTCACACTTAGAAATGAAATGAACATGTCAGTAAATCTAAGATCATCAGCCTCAGGATGTTTTATTCCTCCATTGCCCAAAAAGGAGTGCTTTAAGCACAGCATGCGTTACTCAGGCTGTTTGATATGGAACTGTCTCCCTGATAATGTTAAAAGTAGTCAGACTGCTCAAACATTTCATAATAGATGTATCAAATGGCTTACACAGTGATGTACCCATTACATGATTTATTATGGATGAATCAGGAGCTTTACTTATATCTATCAATGGCAAGCTACTGGGATGAATTGAATCAAGAAAATGATCACTCAATCTTTGTCTCTTTGAAAATGATAATCATATTCTTTACTTTGTTCCTATTTCATATTTGTATATTTGCTTATTTCATTGTTGATAATTATGATAAATATCATTTTTGTATATTTTCATTGATAAAGTTTAGTATGATAAGAGTAGGGTGATGAAAGGTGATTTTACCCAATATGCAATAATTTTCCTTCAATCAGCCATATACATGTAATACCAAAGCTATCCATGTTACCAGTCTTTGTCACTCTACTCTTATCATGTGCTGACTCAAGATTGCAATATTACTGTACAGTTTAGATATTTGAATTGTAATACGCTTGTTCAAGCTTGCCCAGTGAAAAATTGTGGTTAGGTAAACTGACCATCCCGCATTGACCATAGATGTTGACTAGGACTAGCGACAAAGCAAACAAAAAACAATGAAAACTATAAATCCCAAAACTATTTATAGATGTGTAGTGTATAGACTACCTGCAGTGAGCTGATTCTTATTTTCTAATTCATGAGATGAGTTGGAAGATTACATTCAGCTTTAAAATATAGTGAAATGTTAAAGTTTTTGCTACCATTTCTTCATATACTTATTACAAAAATTATCAGCATCCTGAACTTTTTGATATTCTATGTATTATTTATACTGTATTTTCTTTTTAAAAAAAAATTGTGGTAAAAATTGTATATTATTGTAACATATATTTGTACATGTATCATATATGAGGGCCTCATGGAAGATTAGTATCATTGTTTGCTAAATGTTGTTACCCTCGTTAAATAAAGTCTTTACTTACTTACTTACTTACTTACATATGTTTCGGATGAGAAATAAAGAAAATAGTTTTTCAATACGCACTCTTATCTGGGGGCCTGCTAATGGATAGGAATATATTACAATTTTACATACAAATTGTTTATTTATCTAGACATATGCTTAACAACTTTAACATATGAAATTTCATAGACTTTCCCATTCTTATTAAATGGACAAGTCTATTTTAAACAGTAGGGGTCAGATTTTTTTCATTTTTATTCATAATTTTAAAAGCAAACTGTGAAAACCTTGATAGAATGCCTGATCTATGTTCTCTAATCTGTGTCTGCACTGTTTGCGGCACTCAATCTGACGACGCTTCCTATATATTTTTACATTATTTTCGTTTCGATATTGATAGATAATAATATACTGAATTAAAATTTCTTCTTTACATATATAATTATAATTCCTGGCTCACGTGCAGACATTTTGTCAAGTTCAATGATCACAAACAGGAGTTCAACCATCACTAATGAACAGAAACATCCACATTATATGGGCCTCGCATACCCGGTTCCAGAGGGGGGACAGGGGGTCCGGACCCCCCCCCCCCCCACCTGAAAAATCACGAAAATATAGGGTTTCTTTGCAATACTGGTCCGGATCCCTGAAAATCACAAAGCTACCAAGCCAGCATTCAATGTTGGCTCATCATCGGCACGCCAGCGAAACGTCATTTAATTGCGTTCCGCTGGCGGGCCGATGTTGGCCTGCTTATAGTGGTATTTGAATCCTCCCTCCCCTCATCAACTAACCCCCCCCGGCCACAAAACGTTGTCAACATTGGACACCCTCAGACAAAAAAATTCTGGATCCGCGCACGCCTGGGGTTTGAGATCACGTAAGGCTCATACAGCTACTGATAATGCGTGTATAAGAAAACATACAACAAAGGCGCTTGTGAGCGTTCAACAAAGTCAGGTTTTCTGGCCCATTATAACATGTATCATGACTACATAATTCATCCTATGCAGAACTCTGCTGTTCTTAGTAACGGGAGATTTCACCAACCTTTTACCTCTATTTTTCAAAAAAGAAATCTCCCGTTAATCAGAACAGCAGAGTTATGCATAGGATAAATTATGTAGAGTATACGTCTTACATTTTTATTTAATGTTTGTTTTTCTGTTTATAAGCAATATAGAATTATAAAAAGGCATACGCGATTGGTACTAAAACATAATGTGCTGGCCTTTTTTTTTAATTCTATGCGAAAAAGCCTCTATTTAAAGCTAACACTGACCTATCCAACGGGGCGAGGTGTAACTTATTACCTGTGTCTTCATCTACATCCATATTTTAAATTTTTCATATGGAAGCAGCTAAAGCCCTGGCGAGTTTGTACATGTGCGCAGGCTCGACTGATCTAGACATTGCGATACATACCAACTCTCACGTGATGGCTCAACGTATGTTTTGTACATACTTGTTCACAGACAAAGCACTGGAGTGCCAGTCTGCTAGACCTGTGGCCAAGATGCATGGGGGATCCAGAGGGGGGGGGGACAGGGGGTCCGGACCCCCCCTTGAAAAAATCACAAAAATAAAGGGTTTCTTTGAATACTGGTCCGGATCCCCTGAAAAATCACTAAGCTACCAAGACAGCATTTAATGTTGGGCCACCATCGGCGTGCCAGCAAAACGCTATTTAAATGGGGCTTCGCTGGCGGGCGAATGATGGCCCATTTATAGCGGTATTTGGATCCTATATCCCCTCATCAACTAAAAAAATGTGGACCCCTTCTGACAAAACTTTAAGGATCCGCGCATAAATATGCCACCGGCAGTGAGGTTTTGTGGCCTTGAGACAAACATTTTATCTTTATTACATAGTACTAGTTTAACTCAGGAAAACATCTCAACATGACAGAAAAAATGTTGAATGGGACGTAATGCACAAACGCAAACAAACTTCACAGATAAAAAAAATGTCAGGCGAAAAAATGAATTCAGTCCATATTTCGTTTGAGATGAAAATTCCCTTTGAGATGAAATTTGATACAGTGGCGAAGTGTTTTTCCTTTATTGGCTTTAATCGAAATAACGAGTTAAATTCCAAAAAGAGTTTCTAATTTTAGCGTGAACCTACATATTTACATGTTTCTTCATTCTTGAAGCATTATATCATTCTATTCAGTCTTCCTACAGTCTGACTATGGTGGATACGTTGTTACAATACATACAATATGCCTTCTGCTCTATTTAAGGTGAGTGTAAACAGTTATAGAAATGAAATCAGTATTTTATTTAGGACAGAAATCGTAAATATAGTTTGGACAACTATTGGGCTATGACGATACATAACCTACATGTGCACCTGTGGGAAATTGCCACATACCGTTTGCATTGGCGTAGATCCTATTACGCATTTACGCACGTGCGTAATAAAATAGTAACATTCAAGGGAGGTCACCTAGAGTGGTTAAAGTTGTTTTCCGTACTATAAGGAATTGCTCTAAAAGGAAAGAATTTGCTCCGAAATTCTTTCCTTCAAGAGAAGTTCCCATTTTGAAAAAGGACGCAATTGAAGAGAATCACTGCTTGATCCAGTAGTCTCCCTTTCATGTGCGTAACTTTCTCAGCGTTCTGGCAACGCCACTGGTTTGAGCTAACCACAGGACCTCGCATGGGATTTGAATCATAGCACGACTAGTATAATAATTTAACTATTGACTTAGTTCATCAGACAACTACGGAACATTCTCTTACACACTTCGCCTATAGAGTCAATGCTAAAAAAACGTGATATTCACAGTTTTGAAAGCACGAGGAACACGCGCGCTAGCTGACGTCATTTGTTACTGCAAAAGGACGTCAGTAATGGCGTTAGACGGTGTTTTTACACTTGAAAGCCATAACAGATACATGTTAACGTATGCGACACAGTCCACCTATTGGTGCGATTTCCTCAGTGCAATAGCGGAAAGTTGGAAGAAGCTGAAGACTTTTCGTCGTTTATTGTGTGTTAGAATCGAAATAGATCAGCTCTATTGCGTGAATTGTTAAGTAATAATTCACTGTTTGTCTGTCAGTTTGATGAAGATACATCACTCGCGCTACGCGCTCGTGATTTGATCTTCTTTACAACTGACCTCCAAACAGTAGATTATTACTCAACAATTCGCTGCTATAGCTGATCTATTTCTTAAATAAGATGCACATAATGTGGGTTCATGGGACTTCATCATATTGACGCACTGTGAAACCGGTTTAATTCCTCCAGTAATATATTTTTACTAACCGTTCCAAGGTGGTGCTTCTTGTGTAGATCATTTATGTTATTTCTGTCTTGTTTTTGTTATGCTTTCGTGCGCGTCTGTTTATTGATGCCTTGTGGTCACATGCTTGGAAAGGGCTGACCTCTTAGCTCTTGTTGGTGATGTCTAATTGTGAAGTTGTCACTTTCCAATTGGTATCCGTGGCCAGGTGTGGTGCTTGATTGTATCGATTCCTGATATTTGCCCTTTTTCTTACTTTCATCATATTGGAAACGCTTAACCTTCCCCTTACTAGGAGACATTATATACCCAAAAATATGCACCGTCTTGTAGTTCCATATACTGATACTAGGAATGGAGACTGTGTGGTAAAATAAACAGAAATATTCAATGATAAAAGGTGTGAGTTAAACATGCCATTTTTGAGATAAAATGTTACAGATCTGTTGGGGCAGTATAGGGAAAATGCAGGAAGTGTATTGCCACGCTTATTATAATTTGCACAGGTCTTACATGTATGCAGATAATACGGAATGAGGTGTATTATGTAATAGTTATACCACGGGTTGTCCGCCTGTACGTAGAGATAATCCACGAGCTTCAGCGAGTGGATTATCTTACATACAGGTGGACAAACATGGTATAACTATTTTATACCACCTACATCAGTGTATATCTTGCACATCACGAGATATTTCGTGCTAAAGTTGGTAAGGGTGGAATAAATGATTTGATTTCATAAAAGAGGGAATACTTTAATTGAACTAAAACTGTCAGATTTAAATACTTATCGCATATGCGCAAAATATCTCTTATAACAGGCATGCTTAGCTATCTAGTGGGGAAGATATCTAGTTTTTGGTCTGAGCCTTCACATCTACTTTCTAGCTGCTCCTATATATGATAAATTTCATAATCCCATGTACTGGCTCAAAAATTCTTTTCGTTTATAAGACGACCCAGGATTTTAGCCAGATTATACGCGATGTCCGTGAAGGTCACTGTCTCAATTCATAAATCCATAATAATATAATCATGTTACAACTTCATCCTCTTATAATGTTTGAAATCCATGTATCACTAACTAACTACATTTGAGCCAGTGCATGAGATTTCAAACAATGATGTATGTACGACCAGCAAAGCCTCAGATCAGCCTGCGCGTACGCACAGTCTGATCAGAGTCTTTGCTAGTCACTTGAATATTCCATGATTGTTAAGCTACTGACTAAACACCATTTGGAGTGTCTAAGCTTATAAGGAGGCTGCAGAGGCTCATCCGAGTCTACACTTGTCAAAATGTCAAATTGTTGGAAATCTCATGCACTGGCTCATAAATTTTGTTTACTAGTAATATCACAGTAACAATCAGCGTAGTCATTGTCACTCATGCAACCATGACGTTCTCCTGACGTATGTTCGTTTACCGGTTGACTAATTGTGTGAAACAGCCGTTGGCTCGATCTCTGCGCTCGAACTTCTTGTGATTTCCTGTACTTTTCTAACAGATCTCTGAAAAACATGAGCAAACAAGAAAATCCATGTCATTTCAGTCCAAACATTTTTGTCAAATCATCAGCCACGAGAAGCAGGTCATCACATAGTGACCACTAATGTAGAAAACAACCATATAAATAATGTGGTGCACTAACAGTCACCCCCTCCCCCTGATGGGCCCCTGTTAAAAGTATACAACCGCGTGAACACAGCATATAATTAGAGTAAGTATTTCAAACTGTCAGAAAAGCAAAAGTATGACAATGCACCTCTTTCAATTATAAATAGACGCGCATGTATCGTTGAATTGTAAAAAATCAGTTGAGTAAGTCATTTTTATGCAACATGTTCAAATATTAAATAATTGGATACTAGTCAATTAGGTGAGACCATAAAAAAAGGTTTGTTGATGCATCCCTCTAGGTACCAAGGTTACTATATACCATTTTGTAGGTAATTTTATGCTGAAATCAATAGGCAATGTTGTCAACCTGGCAAACTGTGCAGAAATTATGTAAACAAGGATTTTTAGGGCAGGGGTGGGGTAAAAATATTAACACAATAAAACAACCCTTCATAATTTAGATATGTATTTTCTCTTTAAAATGTCTTTAAATTATTTTAAAAGATATTCCTGATTTTATTCAAAAGTATAACTGTTGAAAATAATCGAGCATAGAAAACATCTGCCATCAAGAACCCTTGTTTTTTTCTGTATATTAACTATGTTACCTCATGTACGCTCGTTTGCAATAGAATGTTGCTTTAAAAACTGTCTTCCTAAGGAAGAAAGTATTCTCTTTACTCCCAATTTAATTAAGCAGAACTGCAATTTTGCAAAATGCATAAATTTATTATCTATATAATGTCTGGGTCAAAAGCATTGCCTTTATACGTGACAGCTTAATATTTAAGTTATTTAATTGATTTATGCAAAACTTATTGTCAAATTAAGCATTGTTAACCTAAATCATTTTTATCTTAAGATCCAACTGTAACTAAACAAAAAACTAATACTTATTCCTTAATTATTACAGCTAAATGAGGAAACCATTGTCATATTGTTACATACGTTATAATATCAAGTGTGAAGTAATACATTATTTTAGTCGCAGGTTCTATATTAAGTAATCTAAATTTTACTAATACGTGCAATGATCAACTCATTTTACTTTTAAACTATGCCAAATTCAATTCCAATTCAAAACATATCTTTATTTTAACAAAGCCTTCACAACACTTCAGTGATTATATGATGTTTGGCTTAACCTGTTACTAGAATAATTATGCATAAATACTCATATACCTCGCTGAAATATATAATGGCGTTAAGCTCTGTTTATGTTAGACACATGATTTTCTATTCATATAGAAGTTTTTTTTTCATATAGATGTCTTTGAACTAAATTTATCATTCCTCTCAAATACTTTATTTCTTAAAAGTAAGTAATGGTGCAAAGATCAGGAATCGATACAATCAAGTACCACACCTGACCCAGGATACCAATGGGAAAGTGACAAACTCACAGAAGACACCACAAACGAGAGCCAAGAGGTCAGCCCTTTCCCAGCAGGTGACCACAAAGCACATATAAACAGACGTCATCTCATCAGACGATGTTTGAGCCAGCATAAATTAAAACTCTGTGCTGAAATGTTAGAGTAAGATAAGATGTGGAACGTTAACGGTTGATATAGATTCATAGGGGCAATATTAACATCTACGACTGATATCAGTCTATGTTTATGTTTGCAAAGACAACTTGCATGGACATCAACAAAAGTCATTTTAAAACATCATTGCATTTGAAAAGCATACTACCGTAATTGTAGCATACATAACAACAGTGATTTAATCATGCACATATCGTTTTTCTCGCAAAAAATGAATATTAGTTTCTCCATAATCATCACATCATAGATTCCAGTTGTCTTTCAATATGATTTTTGGTGGACAAAGTGGCTCAGTTGGTATAGCATTAGACTGGAAATCGGAAGGTTTCCAGTTCGAGACTCACCCCACTTATGGAGTCACTGTGTTCTATCCTTGAACAAGGCACGTAATCTGCTGCTTAGTACTGGTTCAATCTAAGGAGACAGGAAATTGTCTTGACATGATTAAAAAGTTGTTGACTGGGATGTTAAGCTAACAAACATTTTTTTCATTATAATTTTGTATTATGATATCATAAAGACCTCCAATTTATACTACACTTCCTATTGAAAAATATGCATACATTCTCTCTTCTTTGTAAATGTAGAATTATGGTATACATGCAGATTACATGGTGACAACATCCCTGCATTATGAGGCAGTCCAAATGTTATTAATTTAGTGTGGTTTTCAGTAAATATGTAGTACCAGCCCATCTAAATAATTCATTATACAGGTTTATCAGATCAATGCTTTGTAATGTTAGGTATCTCATATTGTTCATTTACTTATAGCTTTTACAGATAGAATGTACAAATCATATAGTGAATGTCACAAACGAATGTTTGATTAAGATTTCAATATCAAAATATGTAAAGGATGTGGTAAAGGGCACTTCACTTGGAAGATTGGTACCAGATTAAAGCACAGTTCATTGCACCCAACATATTAAAAGCCAGAACAAACACTACAAGAACATATTCTTGGAATTCAACAAATGAATGATTTACGTTCCAGCAAGTGAAATGGCATCTTTTCAAAAGGGAGATAATAATTACAATGAAATAAAATCTTCATTGGCTAGCATTGAAGTTCTGAATATTAAAAGCACACAAAAATTGAGTCAATGGAATGCCAACAGATTTATCATATTTCTATCAATGTATATATTGCATTTTAACTGGCTTAAACGCAACATGTATGGGAACACACATAGAAAACCTTCAAAGATGCAACATTGTTCATGATACTTATTTTTTCCATTTTAAAATGATCCATTCATATGTAAGATACAGAATAATTATTTTTGGTAGTACTATAAACCACATTTCTGTCACATACATTACTACTTCAATGTCATTACAGCATCTAATTGCGACAATGTATTGAGCAAGTTATACTTTATTCAAATTAGTGCATACACTAGAACAAGGACTACAACATTCTTTAGATAAAGGTCATTACATGAAGTGTAGAATTATTATAGAACATCTGACAATATGCTTTGAGATCAAGATTATTTCATTATATGTAAATGTGATGTATGTAACATTATAGAGTTATAGTTTAATTCTAACAAACAAGAACATTTTAGGACATTTGTAAGTGATTCATTATAAAGGTACACAGAAAATAAATATTTTTTTTTAAATCTATGACCATCCTATGGTGGTAAGTTTGTTGTTATTTTCTATGTTGGTCGTTTGGTGTCAATTTTTGTCTCATGGTGGTTGTGTGGCTCTTCCTCGCGCTGCCATGGGTTAGTCTGCAGTTTGTGATTGTGGTATTTCCTGATCATACTCACTTACTATTTTTGTCCTGTTTTCACCTATGTATCAAGATGATATATAATAAAAATATAGCATAAGGTTTCCAGAGTGAGGTAGAGTTCGCACATACTGCAGATACATTATTTGTCCATTTAAGATTGATGTTTCTGACATACTAAATGAGTGTCAGACATAATATTTCCAAAAACTGTACTTATGCTTTGTTTTATATAAAAGATAGAAGAAAACATGCGCTTGGTTATTTACAATTCGTCTTTAACTACAGGGATGAAAATGTGTTATTCCCAAAAGTTTCACCCTCTAAGTGTTTCTTTGATAACTTTTAATGTAAATTTGTTTCGCAGCTAAGTTATGTGCATAGCTTTTAGCACAGTATCGTATTTTCTAAATTTCTTGAATTATTTATTAATATATTTGTGCCATGGTATCCATTACCCCCACCCGCCAATGATAAGTGCCTTTATTGTTTCAAAATAAAGCAATAAATGTTGCTTACACGCTCTTGTATGATATCTTTTAAATAGTACATGCATATATTTACCATTATAACGGTATTTAAAAGCTATAAAAAGAAAATATTTGAGGTTACCTATAATTGCTGTAAACAAAATGTGGAAAACCTTTTTGCTTACCATACTTTTCTATTAACATGTTTACAAATAACTGCACAGGTTTACAGCTTGACAACATCGTGCATCACATTCAGCACACTTTCAGCCTTAAAATGATATATAGGAGCCTTGGTACGTAGGGGATGCAACCAACATCTTAATTAGGCCACTTATTGCATTTCACCTATGGAAATGTGAAGGCGCGACTAACATCTTTTTTTAATCACTTTGAAATATTCATTTAGCAAGAAAACTTTAAGATTTTTTTCCATATCAGGCGTTGATTAAGGCGTCATTATATACCATTGCCAAATTATGAAAATAGATTTATGAAAACACATGTACAAAATGAAGTTGTATCGCCCCGAGACGGGACGACTATATTTTCTGATAGATATGCGTTTCCAACATGCTCAAATAAACACGGGTTTACGTTTAAATTTGGCATAAATGGGTCAAACAAGATTTAGGCTATTGCTAGCCCATTGTGTTCCAACTTTTCCTACTTACTTAAATTCTTGTTCCTGATAAAGCACACTGTCCGGATTCATGGTTCCAATCTTCTCCAATATAAACCATATCCTCCACACAGCAGCCGGTGACAAGTACAGTGCTCTCACAAAATCAGGCAACTGTAACGATTCAAGTTTCTCTGTTCTTGAGACATCACGGTAGATACTAGATAGTCTGACATGTCCAGTGGCACTCTTCAGAATCAAGAACCTCTCTTCTGGTGACACCTCATATGTCAGCCCCGTTTTCAGTACAACTGAATCTAGTGGAAATTATAGAAATACAGGATCTTAAATTAGTGCTCATGATTTATTGAATTAATTAAACGAGTTGAGGAAAAGAGATATAATACGAGGCTTGCTGAACGTTTGATCTCTTTTTCGCAACCAGTTTAGTAAATTCAATAATAAAGGAGCACGAATGTTACATTCTACTTATCACATGACATTGAAATTACTAAAAATCACATTTTTGGCGTGAAAACTTCAAGAGTTTGCCCTCTTTTATTTCTATTTCCAACAATGTGGTATTTTGACAAGCATAGACTTAGACGAGTCTGTGCAGCCTCCTTTAAATCTTAGAAATATCAAATGGTGTTCAGTAAGAAGCTTAAAACACTCATAATCTATTCAAGTGACTAGCAAAGGCCCTGATCAGACTGCACAGAAGCCCAGGCGGATCTGAGACTTTGCTGTTTGCACATACAACAATGTTGGAAATCTCATGTCGTGGCTTAAATTAAGTGACGATATACATGTACATGTACTGCATACGTTTTAAAGCGTCGATATCAACATTTTTTTTATTTAAACAACAAAATCTAGGGCTTTGTCTACTGTCCGTTATTGGGCAGTGGATCTGTTGTTGTTGAATCAGTGTATATTGTTGCTCCCTATGATTGTGCCGATTCTGTGTTCGATCCTTGTTTTGCTGTGGATGACTTAGTGTCATATTTTAGTTTTGCAATCATCTTGATAAAAAAGAAAGAGCCTGTTGCTTTACTTTAATTCTCTACCTGTTGTCGTGTGACTATTAGTGTTCTGTGGCTCTTCCTCGTGGTGCCATGGTTTGGTATGCAGTGCGTGGTTGTGGTATTTCCTTGCCATACTCACTAAGAAAACGTTGCATTTGTGAGAGTAATGGTATAAAATACTGGACAGAAAACCTCATTAAATATTATCAAATGAGCCAGTGCATGAGATTTCCAACAATGTGATATGTGCGACCAGCAAAGCCTCAGATCAGCCTGCGCATACGCGCAGTCTGATCAGAGCCTTTGCTAGTCGTTTGAGTATTCTATGGTTGTTAAGCTACTAACTGAACACTATTTAGAGTTTCTAAGCTTAACAGGAGGCTGCAGAGACCCGTCTGAGTCTATACTTGTCAAAATGTCAAATTGTTGGAAATCTCATGCCGCGGCTCAAATACCATATTTTTATGGCAAGGACATAACAACCACCTGAAGTCCCATTTATGAAAAGAGACGCAATTTATTATAATCACTTATTGCTTCAGAAGTCTCCCTTTGAAATGCGTATCTCAATTGGAATGACTCGGCCAATTCCGCGGAATTCCGTGAAATCAGAC
Organism: Loripinus fragilis; assembly: GCA_964019695.1. NCBI lineage: Eukaryota > Metazoa > Mollusca > Bivalvia > Lucinida > Lucinidae > Loripinus > Loripinus fragilis. Next base: position 38,413,611 of record OZ026530.1, on the reverse strand, counting down.
CTCGGTGAACATCGAGGATCTTCTTTGATAACGTGACGCTGACGTAACATAACGTGACGCCGATGTCACAGAAACCACGACAACATATTAACAAGTGTGATCGCAGCAAAACAAACGGCTATAAATGAAGTTTATGTTGTTCGCTATTGCCATATTTTATTGAAAAACTGTTTGTGTAATCAGAAATACGGATTTTAATAGGGCTATACCCACATATCGTGAATAACTTATTTTCCTTACACCAGTTCCAGCTAACAAAATATGTTTTTCGTACATAGTACTGCGTGTAATGCACCTTACGTACTCCCGAGGCTTGGGCCCACCGGGGTTTACCTGTTGGATTTCTTTTGCTCCGGTATTCAGTTAAATTTACTGTTGAGTCCTTATCCTTGCTTTATCTCCTTGTTATATCTTGATTTATATGTTTTAGGAGATGATGCATTGATAAGTTAGGGGTCTTTCATGCAAACCAAATATCTATGTGTCTTGATCTACATCTGAATTAAGGGTGAGGTTGGCGCCGTTAAACCGGTTTAAGCCCTCCAGTAAAATATTTTACTGACCGTTCCAAGGCGGTACTTCTTTTGTGGATCTTTTATGTTTTTGTTCTGTCTTGTTTTTGCTATGTTTTGTGCGCGTCTGTTTATATGTGCTTCGTGGTCACCTGCTGGGAAAGGGCTGACCTCTTGGCTCTCGTTTGTGGTGTTTTCTGTGAGTTTGTCACTTTCCCATTGGTATCCTGGGTCAGGTATGGTACTTGATTGTATCGGTTCCTGATCTTTGCAACCTTACTTACTTTGATTCGATTCTCGAATTTCGCGAGACTTTCCTGATTGTCTCGTATCTATGTTAGCTTTCTGGCTACGCCCACACATTTCAATTTTCTATATCTTTTGTATAATGGGAACTACTGGCATTCTTTATGGATCAGACTTCGTGCTTTCCAGTGTGATGGACATCATTATTCTTTTGTTATGCTGACGAGACCAGAGACATTAATCAGGCATTTAGTTAAGTGTATCAGAAAATAAATTTCTTATTTCTCAACCAAAACATGTGTTGTGGGTACTCAAAAGAACAGTCTCGATGAGACGGATCTTTTGAGCACCAAAAACATATGCTAAAAATTATAGGTAAGAAAATATTTACAATTTTAAGCTGAAAATGTTGTTTATCTAAACCTATGGAGACTGTGTTAACATGTTTTAAGTTAAGTGTACGCAAATCACTGGTCACTTGACATCGATGCTAATAGGAGTATTGGTCAAAATAAATAAATTGTTGAGCCTTAAAAATGTAAAAATTGTCTTATCCATCAGTTTTAACATTTGTTTTGGGTACACAAAAGAACCGTATCATTGAGACGGTTTTGAACACTCAAATCATTAAGTTTTGGTTGAAAACAAGAAGATCAAGTTTATAAGCTATAGACATGTGACGTAACCATACATTTCTTAAAGATCTCATCTGCTCTGCAGTTTTACGCATCTCGTTATTTGAACAGATCGCCATTGCCATTGAACCATGTTAAGCTTATTACTACATCAAAATGTGAGATTAATATAGAAAACATTTCTAAAACAATTAAAACAAAAGCCATGATACGAGGGTCATCCAATAAAGAATGAGACTTGCTATAGCGCAGTGAATTTACATGCTAGACTTATGAAATCTCATTCAAAGCTACTGCGTCTTTTTGGCTATCACATGTACCATGTTCGACGTGTTACATAGTTCCAATTTTTGTTGCTAGGCAACAAAGGAAGACTAGGTGAACACGCGTGGACAGCTCACTATAGGTGGTCACCATGGCAACATATTAAGATGAATAGTTTATTTTTCTATTAATGCTTGTATATGCGCATGTAATCTGTCTATAACCAATAGGGAAAAGTAATGCTCCAGAGTCTTCAGCTGTTACCATGGAAACAAAGCTTAAAAATTCAAGGTTCCAAAAAATATCTGGTATTTTTCGCTGACATCTTGACTTTAAAAGTTAATATCAAATAGTCAAAGGCAATTAAAGTGAACAGGGTTTTGTACATGTAACTTAATTACAATCAGCTGCACATAAACATACCTTTTGTAGGATATACATTGCTAACATAGTTTCCATAGCAATGCAAATTAGTGTGTCAATAAAAAATCGAGTAAATTGGTTGCTAGGCAACCAAAATAAAGGATATGCATATTTGGTACTTCTTTTATAGAATGTTATGCAACACTAAGACTGTTCAATTGAAGAAGTGATAAACAGAGTTTAAATTCGATCTGTGATCGAAAATAAACGACTTTGAATGAACATTAGTATGCAAAAAATAAATATAAACGCGGCCATGCATCTTCAAGTCCTTCCTCAAAACATCCTGTCACTATGGCAACTGATCAACCACAACCATATTGTTTCTGTACCTGAATTGCTGGGATGCCATACTATCATTATGGTGAATTTCAACTAAATGAACACACAGATTTTCAGACTAAGAAGAAAGTCTCATTCTTTATTGGATGACCCTCGTACATCCATCTACATCGTTGTGCATAAATCGAAGACTTAGGTCTGCCTTAGTATCAGCTCATTCTAAGAAGAATGTTCGCTGTACGCATGACGCTTGGGTCTTTAGTAACCCATTAAGTGTACAACAAAGACTTTGGTCGGTTTGTGCTCATGCCCAGGCTGATCTGAGTCTTTAGTTCTCATGTCGCGGCTCAATCATGAGTTTACAGAGTACATGTATTTAATAGTTACCTTTATCAGCATCTAACCAGAGATGACCCTCTCGCAGTTCTTGAACAGTCTTACTGATAATACCAATTCCTCTCTCTGCTGAATGTTGGCACCATGGCTTTTGATCAGTATCGAAATACACCCCTAGTTCAGACACAATATGCACCAGGAAGAATGATACAGCAAAATAACCCCCATTCTTGAATTGTATTCCATGCAGAAGATCAACGTCCGAAAATGGAGTCTTAAGAGAGCACATTTTATAAGCAAACTGAAGTCTTTGAAGAACATCGATGACACAAGCGGCACTAGCATGCCGCTTACGTTCTTGTTCACAGGATAAACAATGGTTTAAAAATGCAACTTTCAAGTAATAACCACTGACGAATTCCTCAAAACCAACTAAGAGAATAAACTGACTGAAAAGGAACTTCAAAACAATGTAGCACTTCCGGTGAGGGTCGGAAACATTGTTCCGGATTGTGTCAATTTCAGATGCGCAGTAAGACAGCCGCCATCGGGTCGGAAACAAATGGAAAGGACACCGCTTTGGAACAATATACATGTACCGCTTCAGGGAGGTCTTATCTCCAATGTGGGTCGTGTCAATTTAAGAGCAATTCTCTGTAACCACTTAAAAAGTTGTGCCTCGCATAGTCACCGATTTTGCTGAAACTTTCCTATCTTGGTCATGGTGACCCAAAACCCAGCAATCAACACTCCTTTCATCAATATGCATGCCTGTTGCCATGGAAACGGCATATGAACATTTTGGCTAAAATAGTGACAAAAAATCACTTTAAATTGATGGATTTCCAAATGAAATCATCACTTTATAATAAACCAAATGCCACAAATTATCCATATGTATGAATATATAACATATCTAGGTTAGAAATAATCAATCAAAATTACATGTGGAAAACCTAGGTTTTTATCCATGCTCTGCAAAGTGGGTGGGGTTTCAGAAATTTGACAAATGTGATTTTTGAGCATTTTCAAAGGACATTTTCATATTGAGTGCGGTCGGTTACAAATATGCCGCCATATTCCAGAAATATAACAAGGTTTCCTTAATTGATATATGAATAGACATGTTTTGGGAAAGTATGGTTCCTGAAGCGTTACCATAGCAACAATAAATGTACCGTCACAAAAAGCAAATTTATCTGTGACTGTATTTCTGATCTCATAAAAATCTGCTGAAGGGACATTTCTGATTTTTAAATGGGGAAATATGTTCCTTATTAAGATAATGTACCGAAAATAACATATTATGTTGTAAGTGACCTGCTGAAGGTCAAGGTCAAGGTCACAGAAGCAAGAAATTGACTTAAAATGAGCAATTTTGCCACATATTTAGGTCTATTTCTCTATTATTTGATGTGACTTGGTTTGCAAATTTAGTCTTCTTATACGCAGCTACACTGCCTATTAATATGAAATAATTTTATCCTCCATATTACCTCAAGGTCAAGGTCAAGGTCAATGAATTTTATTATATTTTTGGTTTTAAATTGGAGATATTGACACTATTCGTTAACCAATTTCTTTAATTCAGTTATATTTAGCTTCTTCTTTTAGAAATATGCTGCACAGTATAACATTGTTAAAATAACGTGACAATATGCCATAGTTATCAGTTTGAAGGTCAAGGTCACAGAAGCCAGAAATTACCATAAAATGAGCGATTTTCGCACATACTCAGGTCTATTTTTTGATGTGGTTTGGTTTTTATATGTATTCTTTACATAAGCAACTGCAATGCCTTTTAAACTGACATAATTTTATCCTCCATATTACTTCAAGGTCAAGGTCAAGTTCACTAAAACTTAAATATTTTTGGCTGTAAATTGGAAATATTGACACTATTTGCAAACCGATTTCTTTATTTCGGGTATGTTGAACTGCTTGCTTTAGAAATATGCTGCACGGTAAAACATTGTTAAAATGATACGACAATATGCCTAAATTATCATTTTAAAGGTCAGGGTCAAAGAGTAAAGAAATTGGCATAAAATGGGGGATTTTTACACATAATAATTTTGGTCATAAATTGGAGAAATTGACAATATTTGTTAACCGATTTCTTTTTTTTAGTTATGTTAAGCTTCTTCCTTAAGAAATATGCTGAGCAGTATAGCATTTGTTAAGATATCGTGACAATAGGCCTTAAATAGGAATTTGAGGACCAAGGTCAAGGTCACACAATAAAAAATTGACATAAAGTGAGCGATTTTTATCCATATTTTAGGCTATCTCTCCACAATTTGGTTTAATTTGATTTGTATCTTTAATTTTTATCTACACAACTAGCCTTTTGTTATGAAAAAGGCTTTATGATGTCTCTTCCTGACGATTAGCAGGCTTATATTATTGATGCTTTTAACACTACATCCAGATATTTTGACAATATTTTAAACATTGATAATGTTTATTTGACACTATGATAAGTTAAATATACCCATCAGAGCTCCAAGTTAATAAAGCTAATACCTCTAATACTGAAGCCGCCTTTTTAGACTTGCATTCGTCAATTTCTAATGATATTGTTTCAACCAAATTCTGTGATAAACGTGACGACTATGATTTTGAAATGGTCATTTTCCCATTTTTAAATGGTGATGTTCCTCTCTCTCTACATCCTATGGAGTCTATATCGCTCAACTCATTCGTTTTGCTAGAGCATCTAGCCATGTTGCTGACTTCTACACTCGCAATAAATTGTTAACTCATAAACTTCTCAAACAAGGCTATCGGTATCATAAACTTTGCAAAACCTTTTCTAAATTTCATAGACGATACTTTGATTTGATATCTAAATTAAAAATTGGACTTAAATCTCTCTTGCGCCAAGGACTTTTGATCCTGAATTCTATGGTGACTTGGTGTATAAATTGAAGAGGATTGTTGGTCCTAATAATTTTTCAGCGTGGCTTATTGAAATAATTTCCCATTATAAAAAAATGGCTATAACATTTATGTATTGCAGCAGACTTCATGCTTGGTGGTGAACCCAATCACGATTGGCAACTTTGCTTCCTGTTTAATTGCACGCCGGTGGGTCGGACTTCAGACTCTATGACAGTTCCGACTTAAAGACTTATGTATTGGTGAGATGGTAGGGGCCTGATGCTTTGGCTGTTGTCAGGCCCACCAGGGTTTACCTGTTGGATTTATTTTGCTCCGGTATTCAGTTTTATTTACTTTTGAGTCCTTACCTTTGCTTTATCTCCTTTTTATACCATGATTTATATGTTCTTTAAAAAAATAATAGGAGATAATGCATTGATAAGTTAGGGGTCTTTCATGTAAACAAAACATCTATGTGTCTTGATTCACATCTGAATTAAGGGTGAGGTTGGTGCACCGTTTCACTGGTTTAAGCCCTCCAGTAAAATACTTTTACTGACCCTTCCAAGGCGATGCTTATTTTGTGGATCATGTATGTTATTTCTGTCTTGTTTTGTTATGCTTTCATGCACGTCTTGTTTGTTGATGCCTTATGGTCACCTGCTGGGAAAGAGCTGAACTCTTGGCTCTCGTTTGTGATGACTAATCGTGACGTTGTCGCTTTCCCATTGGTATCCTGGGTCAGGTGTGGTGCTTGATTGTATCGATTCCTGATCTTTGCCCTCTTTCTTACTTTTTTAAATGGAAATAATTTTATCCTTCACATAACTTAAAGGTCAAATTCACTGAAATTTTAACATATTTTGTCATACAAAGAAAGAATTGACAACATCCTTATTCCAGTTATGTCTAGCTTTTGCCTTAAGAAATATCAAGCATAGTACAATACTGGTAAAACATTACTATGTGCCTTAAATAGGTCATAAGCTAAAATTTAACTTAAATTCAGCCATTTTCCCAATATTTAAGTTCTTTATTCGTAATTTAGTGTGATATTGTTTTGATATTCACTTTTGGTATACAAAGCAAAAATACTTCTCAAACTAAACAATTTTATTTGTTCAAGATTTTTGCAGTCTATCACACACATTCTGTCAGGATTGATATAGCGCTATGCAATTAAATTGATTAACCACTAGTGGTTTACAGATTTATTAGCATAATATAATGACGGTTTCACCTAAAAAATATGATCTTTGGTAATTTCATAGTCATGTGATAAACTGAATCTAACATTGATGATTCTATAGTATTGAATTTCTTAATCTTAGTGAAAACCTATTGACTGTTTAACAAATCTCACAGTTGATCCCTTTTCAATATTTGTTTTAATAAATTGATTTAAAAATGAGCACTCATGTAAGATCCTTTGATGCTGTTATGGACATCTATCATATTAAATTGACATTGACCAAATGTGTAAAAGCCACTAGTGGTAAATCAATTTTAATACATTTGTATATCACTCCCAGTCTCGACATCATATAATAAAATAATGAAATTTTCCTCAGTATGTTGGTTTCAGGTTTATATTGTATGTATGTTTATGACTTGTATCCCAGTTAGGGGTTTGGTCAATTAAAAATATGTAAACTCTTTCAAACTCTTTTAGGAGCTTGAAACTTTGTCAATAATTTCATTGGAGAGTTTTATCATCAGATACATGGTAAGTTTTCAGCGTAGTCGTAAAAGATGATTTCTGAGAGTACTGACAAATGACAAATGGCCATCTCAATTCCTTTTCTAATAGTTATCAGATTTTTGTTTACCTGTTCTACTGAAACACATCAAGACGAAGGTATAAAGTACAAAATTTAGCTGCTAAGTTGACCAAACACAAGTGATGTGGCTTATTACGTCATGTTTCCCTTGATATATGAAACAAATACTGTCAGAGGAAGAATTTTAGAAAAAAAACTAAACATGACTAGAACAAAGAAATGGGTTAACAAATACTGTCAATACTTCCAATTTAAAACCTAAATTATAAAAATTTCATTGACCTTGACCTTGAAATAATAAGGAGGATTTAATTATTTCAGGTTAAACGTCATTGTAGTTGAGTATATAAAAAAATATATACAAACCAAATCACATCAAATAATGGAGAAATAAACTTAAATATAAGCTAAAACCTATCTTTTTACGGTAATTTCTGGCTTCTGTGACCTTGACCGTGAGATTCAACTTGATAATTAAAGCAAATTGTCACGCTATTTAATGATGTTATGCTCCGCGGCATATTTCTAAGGAAATAATCTGAACAGAACTGAAATAAAGATATTGGATAACAAATAGTGTCTATATGTCCATATTACAACCAAAAATATGACAACTTAAGTGGTGACCTTGACCTTGAAATAATATGGAAGATAAAATTATTTCCGATTTAAAAGCATTACGGTTGCTATTGTAAAGATTAAATATACAAACCAAATAACATCAAATACTCGAAAAATAGATTTAAATGTGTGCGAAAATTGCTCATTTTATAGTAATTTCCGGCTTCTGTGACCTTGATCTTCAAACTGATAATAAAGGCATATTGTCACGTTATCTTAACAATCTTAAACTGTGCAGCATATTTCTAAAGGAGGAAACTAAACATAACTGAATTAAAGAAATTGGTTAACAAATAATGTCAATTATTCCAATTTTAAACCAAAAATATTAAAATTTCATTGACCTAAACCTTGAAGTAATATGGAGGATAAAAGTTTTCATTTAAAAGGCAGTGTAGCTGCGTATAAGAAGATTAAATATACAAACCAAGTCACGTCAAATAATGGAGAAATAGGCTTAAATATACGCGAAACCTGCTCATTTTAAGTCAATTTCTTGCTTCTGTGACCTTGACCTTTAGCAGGTCACTTACAACATAATATGTTATTTTCGGTACATTATCCATATTTCTTCATTTACATCCATATTATATCCTACTTTTTCTACTATTTTTTAAAGTTTGTAGAGACTACAGACTGTAACCTGGTGAGATACTTGTCCCATGCAAAGAAGCGGTGACTGTTGTAGTTGTTGGGTAATGATCTATGTTGTCTATAGCTGCTGTTGTGAAAATATGTTTCTTAAAAAAAGAAAGACAAACCATAAAAAAGAAAAAGAAAGATATTTCTTGAGAAGAACCTAAACATAATTGAAAAAATGAAATCGGTTATCAAATATTGTATTTTTTCCAACAATTTATGTACAAAAATATTAAAGTTTCAGTTACCTAGACCTTGACCTTGAAGGTATCTAGAGGATTAAACTATTTTAGTTTAAATACATTGTAGTTGTGTAGATAAGGATTTAATATACAAACCAAATCACACCAATTTATGGAGAGATAGTCTAAAATATGGGCGAAAATCGCTCAGTTAATGTAAATTTATTTATTCTGTGACCTTGACCTTGACCCTCAAATACCTATTTAAGGCCTATTCTCATGATATCTTAACAAATGCTATACTGCGCAGCATATTTCTTAAGGAAGAAGCTTAACATAACTAAAATAAAGAAATCAGTTAATAAATATTGTCATTATCTCCAATTTATGACCAAAAATATTATGTGTGAAAATCTCCAAATTAATGCCAATTTCTTGACTCCTTGACCTTGACATTTAAAATGACAAATTTAGGCATATTGTCGTGTTGTTTTAACAATGTTATACCGTGCAACACATTTCTTAAGCAAGAAGTTCAACATACTCGAAATAAAGAAATTGGTCTACAAATAGTGTCAATATTTCCAATTTACAGCCAAAAAATAAAGTTTTAGTGACCTTGACCTTGAAGTAATTTGGAGGATAAAATTATTTCAATTTAAAAGGCATTGTAGTTGCTTATGTAAAGATTAAATATACAAACCAAACCACATCAAATAATGGAGAAATTTACTTAAATATGTGCCAAAATCGCTCATTTTATGGTAATTTCTGGTTTCTGTGACCTTGACCTTCAAACGGATAACTATGGCATATCGTCACGTTATTTTAACAATGTTAAACTGTGCAGCATATTTCTAAAAGAAGAAGCTTAATATAACTGAATTAAAGAAATTGGTTAACGAATAGTGTCAATATCTCCAATTTAAAACCAATAATATTAAAAATTATTGACCTTGACCTTGAGATAATATGGAGGATAAAATTATTTCATTTTAATAGGCAGTGTAGCTGCGTATAAGTAGGACTAAATTTACAAACCAAGTCACATCAAATAATAGAAAAATAGACCTAAATATGTGGCAAAATTGCTCATTTTAAGTCAATTTCTTGCTTCTGTGACCTTGACCTTGACCTTCAGCAGGTCACTTACAACATGATATGTTATTTTTGGTACATTATCTTAATAAGGAACATATTTTCCCATTTAAAAATCAGATATGTCCCTTCAGTAGATTTTTATGAGATCAGAAATACAGTCACAGATAAATTTGCTTTTTGTGACGGTACATTGATTGTTGCTATGGTAACGCTTCAGGAACCATACTTTCCCAAACATGTATTTACATATATCAATTAAGGAAACCTTGTTATATTTCTGGAATATACCGGCATATTTGTAACCGACCGCACTCAATATGAAAATGTCCTTTGAAAATGCTCAAAAATCACATTTGTCAAATTTCTGAAACCCCACCCACTTTGCAGAGCATGGATAAAAACCGAGGTTTTCCAAATGTAAATTTGATTGTTTATTTCTAACCAAGATACGCTCTATATTCGTACATATGGATCATTGGTGGCATTTGGTTAACGTTAAAGTAATGATTTCATTGGGAAATCCATCAATTTTAAGTGATTTTTTGTCACCTTTTTAGCCAAAATGTTCATACCCCGTTTCCATGACAATGGGCATGCCTATGGATGGAAGGAGTGTTGATTGCTTGGTTTTGGGTCACCATGACCAAGATAGGAAAGTTTCAGCAAAATCGGTGACTATGCTTGCCATGACCCTATGTAAAAATTTAAGTGGTTACAGAGAATTGCTCTTAAAAAGCAAGTAGATAGTCCACGTGTATTAGAAGTCTTTTAATTCTATCCGTTTTCCTTAAGGTTTGAAAGTCAGGAGCTCTGAGAGAATCCGTGCCACTTGTCCAATAGAATGCAAGAGAGTATTCTGCTCTGTATCTGCAGATAGAATTGGGCATCGACTTGAGAAACCATCTTGGGAGTTTGGGAACAACAAAGGCACATACCTACCTGCGCATCCGCGCAGTCTGATCAGAGCCTTTGTTATTCGCTTATTGGAAAGTATGATATCAAGACTTGCTACAAGCAAAATTTCGATTTTCTAGCTACTCTCTGTAGCTGAGCAGGTTTGTTTGAGTCTCACTTTGTCGGAAACCCCGAAGACGGGTTTTCCTTCGACGAGGCCCAGACAGATGAATCAACCAGCAGTTACTACATCATAAATATACGTTAATTATTCGGACGCATTAATATATAAATAAGCCGCGACATGAGATTTCCAACAATGTGGTATGTGCGACCAGCAAAGGCTCAGACCAGCCTGCGCATATGAATGTTAAGCTACTGACTGATCATCATTTGCAGTTTCTAAGCTTAAAAGGATGCTTCACAGGCTGGTCTGAGCCTACACTTGTCAAAATGCCACATTGTAGGAAATCACATGTCATGGCTCAAATAAGGATCGTTGTCTTGGAGCAGATAGACGCTTATCAATTTGAGCTGATATGGCACAATTATTTAGGGAATAACCATATGAGCCGCGACATGTGATTAATAACAATTTGACATTTTGACAAGTGTAGACTCAGACGAGCATGTGCAGCCTCCTTTTAAGGTTAGAAACTCCAAATGGTGTTCAGTCAGTAGCTAAACAAACATAGAATACTCGAGCGACTAGCAAAGGCTCTGGTCAGACTGCGCGTATGCGCAGGTTGGTCTGAGCCTTTGCTGGTCGCACATACCACATTGTCAAGGCTCATATTCAAAATTTTCAGTTGGGTAAGTGGATCGTCGGATATACGATCGGAAATTTAATTTTACAGCGGCACGCCAGCTGAGCCATAAAACGCGATTTACGACAATAATTTACGACCCTAAATCCGGCGATATACCTCCACAAAAGGAAAATTTTGAATATGGTTATCTCCATTCTAAGGGAGCGCAGTGGCTGAGTGGTAGAGTGCGTGACTCGAGACCGAAGGGCCGCGGGTTCGAGCCTCACCAGCGTTACTGCGTTGTGTCCTTGAGCAAGAACATTAATCCTAGCTTAGTGCTAGTTCAACCCAGGAAGACCCGTCCCTTTATAACTGAAAGATTGTTGATGGGACGTAAAGAATCAAATCAAACAAACAAACAAAAATCTCCATTCCAATGCACATCTGCAGTTTCGTCTTAAACTGAGACTCTGCAAGCTGCAAAAAGACGCACGTCATCCAACGAAATGTGACGCAAATAATGATGTCAAACTATTTCAACCAGTATACTGGCGCAAAGTTTTGACGTTATCCAATCAAACGTCGCGTTTCAAACTCAAGTGAATGCGGAAGACTACTGAGGTATTGGACATGATGTTATTTCGACATACAAAACCAATAATGACAGGCATAGCCGATGTCAATATTGGTATTGTCAGGTCGACATCACTTAAGAAATAGATCAGCTCTAGTAGTGAATTGTTGAGTAATAATTCATTGTAAAAAAGATCAAATGATGAGCCACAGCGCGCAGCAAAGTGATTTATCTTCATACAACTGACCGATAAACAGTGAATTATTACTCAACAATTCACGTACAAGCACTTTTCTATTTCAATTCTAACACACAATAAACGACGATCACACACTTGAAATCTTCAGCTTCTTCCAACTTAACGCCATTGCACTGAAAAATTCCCGCCAAAGCATACTGTTTTTGTCAGCCTTATTCCAAAATAAACATTTGCAAAAAATAAAATCAGGAAAATCCATCAGAGTCAAACAGTTTGAATCCAGTTCAGGCCCATCGTTTTGTCAAGCCTGACCTGAATATATACTTTTTCACATAAACATCTAAGAGATTGATTCGCTGTGAGTTTTGAGAATTTGCTTTTCAAAATTCATCCAAGACACATTTTATACATGATATGCCCATTTGGACACTTTTATGGCCCAGTTGCCAAGCAAAAACAGACACGCATAGGCTGTTTCTCATTTGATTAATAGACTGTTTAATCCGCAAAACTTAAAAAGAAAATCTCAAACTTAAAAACGTATTTTCTTAGAAGATACATCCGTTTTAGTTCTTAAAATCAGGCAAATGGGGGTGGGGATGTATTTAGGCCCCCTGTGTTATGACTGCTTTAACGTGCCATCGTGTCTATTTGGCAATACCAGGGACACACCCGTTATGTATGAAAAAGCAACATTTGTTTGATTTATTTATATGCAACCGCAAAAATTGAAATTCAAATCTGTTCAAATAAACATGAAACATGTCTCATAAATCTGTGATAAAACTCAAATAAGGCACCAATGATATATATGGTTAAAAGCTTGGAGGAGTGTATCTCAATCAATGAAATATACAGCATAATGAGGGTTAATACATCATTACAATTCTTTGTTTCCTGAAAAATATTTTGGTTTAAACTCTTGTCTACCAGCAGAAAAATCATTGTTTGTTTCTTATCTTTGCAAACAGTTTAGATCCAGATTAGGTACTACATATTGTCAAGGCTGACCTGGGTTCAAAATTTTTCACACTCAATAAGATTTTTCAAATATTGAAAAAAATCGATCCAGGAAAAAGGTGTTTTACACAGGTATATCCTATACTTCCATAACCGGTGATGCTATATTTACCTGTTTTATGAAAAATGGAACGGTCCTATTATCATGCATCTATAAACCTATAGTACTATTCATAATACTATTTACATCATACTATTACATATATACATCATAATATTTACTACCATCCACCTTCAGCAGTACTATCTTTAAAAAACAAAACAACAACATAAAATGACATCAGTCAGAATCTTCTTGTTTTGATAAAAACTAGTAGCAAGCTGTAGCAAGTTGTCTCATTAATGACAAACTCTTGATTACAAAGAGCTCTCTTTTTTAGTTTGAAACACTCTGTACACAATGATTTAGCAAACATATGGCTATATACACAACATTCTAATGCACTTGCAAATGCAACGCGAAGTCTGATTGGATAACGTCATAAATTTGCGAAAGTTTATCCTGCGATATACTGTCGGAAACCCGACGTCATTACGTAACGTCGCTTTTCATTGGTTGACAAGTGAATATATGCAGCTGGCAAGCGGTTTTATGCAGCTGGCAGCCGCTGGACGTATAGGCGCAACAGAATACATTTTCACTGTCTTTTTTAAGGGAAAATGTTAATAGTGCATTAGAATGGGGATAACCATATTCAAAATTTCCATTTGGGGAGGTATATCGTCGGATATACCTCCGGGAATCATGTTTTACGGCTCCGCTTATGCGTCGCCGTAAAACAAAATTTCCTACCGTATATCCGACGATATACCTACCAAAAATGAAAATTTAGAATACAGTTATCCCCTAATTGCTAGAGAAAAAGCACATTCAATGCTAATGATTTTGCATGTTCCAATATACTCAAAGACAATCTAATTGGCATATCCTGATGAGATATAAAAACACACAACTATAAGCATTTACATTTATGTACTGTAAGAAAACAAAAAAACTCATTTAATTGAATTTATATGAATTGTTTGTTTCTGCTGCCTATATACAAGAACTTTGAGATTAAATCTGTTTGACCATTGATGTGTTAGTTTGTAAAATTCCATTCACATTTTGTACAGACACATCACGTGGGTAATTAACCCTTAATGCGCCAATCACAACAAAAGTCGTCTGCTTTTCTCGTCTGCTGAAATGTTTAAAAAGCCTCTATGACAAACAGTGTGGACCGAGATCAGACTGCTCCTATTGGAGCAGTCTGTTCTGGGTCCACGCTGTTTGCTTCTATACTCAATTCGTCAGTAATGTTAGACAATTATTTGCAGCAGACGAATTCAGCAGACGATATTTTCAAATGCATTTTTTCTTGGCGCTTTAAGGGTTAACAAACAACACAAAATTTGATACACTCCGACTTGCAAGGTTGGCTTAGATATCATCGAGTGCTGTTAACGCAATGTCTGCCATCAAGTGTGATTGTTTAATGCAGCTAATAGGACATCTTTTAAAATTGTGTGAGCTTGTCACATCTTACTAGTGATCTGTCCTACCCAAGTTACCCAATCTGTACATGTTGGGATTAATCTGGGTTGTTATTCATGGCCCCATTGTTATTGTGGATGCTACGGTAATTGTTGAGTCATATAAGTCAAATTATCATGGTAAGAACAGAAATACAATCAAATTATCTGTTGTTGTTGTTTTTTGTTGTTTTTTGTTTCGTTTTTTAAAATAATGTACCACATGATGATGATTATATCAAATACTCTATAAAATCAATCTGTCTTTTTCTACATTTATAAGATGAAAAATCTCTTCTCTTACACAAGATCATCACTTGTAAATTGGAGACGCATTTGTAAGTATTAAAACCAGTAAAACTCTGATAGTTCAAAGCATCTGCTAATTCATATTTGGGCCGCGACGCGAGAAAACCTGTCTTCGGGGGTTTGCGAACAACACAGGCGCAGACTAGCCTGCGCAGACTAGCCTGCGCATCCGCGCAGTCTGATCAGCGCCTTTGTTATTCGCGTTTTGTAAAGTACCATATCTAAGCTTGCTACAAGCGAAAGTTCATTTTTCTAGCTAGTCTCTGTAGCTGAGCAGGCTGGTTTGACTCTCACTTTGTCGGAAACCCCGAAGACAGGTTTTCTCGCGACGAGGCCCATTTAATTCCAGATACATTATTAAAATAGTGTGTTGCATTGATGACCTATTTTTATAATTCCTATGACAACCATTTTTGGACACATAAAAAGAAACATTCTTTTAAACATTGGATTTACAGGCTATAAATTATTAATGGACTGATCCATTTTATTTGAACTACTGATAATTCAGAAATGAAATCTCTGGTTTCAAGGAATTCCAATAATGAGATTCGACTAATATAAAATTCAAAATCCTTTTGTTGGAAATGCCACAAGAGCTAGCCTATATGAAAACAAAAACTAGTCACAGTTTATGAGATTTT
Source organism: Loripinus fragilis (assembly GCA_964019695.1). NCBI lineage: Eukaryota > Metazoa > Mollusca > Bivalvia > Lucinida > Lucinidae > Loripinus > Loripinus fragilis. Next base: position 38,397,802 of record OZ026530.1, on the reverse strand, counting down.
GATGCTCAATATGCAGTAACACAAAGTCGCCGTTTAAACAAGCATGCACAGATAGCTAATGAGACTAATTTATAAGTATTTGACAGGCTCTTCATATATGTACCTATGTCATGTAGCGGAACATTATACAATTATTGACTAATGAGCCATTGGATATGATGTGATATCGACCAGATAATATCAATATTGACCGAGGCGGAGCCGAGGTCAATATTGGTATTCTCTGGTCGATATCACATCATATTCAATGGCTCATTAGTCAATAACTGTTTTATTATATAACGTTTAGAGAAAGATGTACAGGTATCATTGCACCTGCAAAAATACTGAACTTATATACAAGTTTTGGGACAGTCAAGTATTTAGCAGAAACAGTGCAAACCTAGATAAGACCACCCTTTTACTATTTTATATATGTTGTGCATGAGTGTCATAATTTTAGCATTTACTAACAAGAATTCTAACACGCCTCGCCTGTAGAGCCAATGTTAAAACAGTGTGATATATCAAACATTAATTCACAGCGTTGAAAGCGCAGGGAAAATGTGTGATAGCTGACGTCATTTGTTACTTGTAAATGACGTCATTCATGGCGTTAGACGCTGTAACGTCGTTTTTACGCTTGAAAGACGTTATAAATACATGTAAACGTATGCGACGTGGTCTAAGTATTGGCGGGAGTTCTTCAGTGCACAGGCGGAAAGTTGGAAGAAGCTGAAGACTTCAAATTTGTTTTCGTCGTTTATTGTGCAATAAAATCGAAATAGATCAGCTCCAGTGCGTGATTTGTCGCGTTCTTGGCAACTACGATAGGATTACAAGCGGCGCTTTAGAAAAGCAGAACTGGAACGGAAAAAACACAAGCAATCTAATTTTAGTAACTAATATTCACCAGCAAGCGCGCGCCAGCCAGTGAATATGACAATATATTGACTGGCCACGTGAGCGCTCTAAGCCAATGAAAATCATTCTTTTAACTTAGTTATATAATAATTAAGGTTTAACAAAGCTGTCCCAATGATCAGACTCAATAGTCTTTGCTGCTCGCTTATGAAATATGTACCAAAATGTCATGAAATAATTCTTATATTGTCTTTGTACACTTAATGTTAAACAATTACATAATACCATATATCTTCTAACATATTTGTTTTATATGTCACTTGAATAAATTCATTTTGCAGTTCAAAACACAACTTACATAATTTCCAAATAACCATAAGGGCAAAATCTATGCTCATATATTAAATGAGTACGTGCATTAAGGGACTATTTTGGCCCCCTCTAGAGCCAAAAACTGAAAGTTGATTTTCACCTTATTGGTATATTAGAAGAATAGTCCAAGTGTAAAATTCTGGCATTTATTTTCCTTTTACCGGTTGCTCTGGTAACAAAAATGGCTGACAAAATAGGCTTAAAATAGAGAAATTGCCATTGTAGGCAAAATTTGAGGATCTTTTATGTTTTTGTTCTGTCTTGTGTTTGCTATGTCTTTGTGCGCGTCTGTTTATATGTGCCTTGTGGTCACCTGTGGGAAAGGGCTGACCTTTTGGCTCTCGTTTGTGGTGTCTACTGTGAGTCTGTCACTTTACCTTTGGTATCCTGGGTCAGGTGTGGTACTTGATTGTATCGATTCCTGATCTTTGCACCCTTACTTATTTTGGAGACCCATTTTTTAAGAATTAGATATCAGCACAAGCAAATACCCCAAAAAACCTTAAATATATTGCGTGCCATGATAATTCTTATCATCTGTTAAAATATGTTTTGGTATTTGCTTGTGCTCTATATTAATTCCTCTGTTACTTGTCTAAAATTTGCTCCAACATGGTCATTTTCCTCTTTTCAGCCTATTTTAGAGGCCATTTTTGTTACCATAGCAACAGTAAAGTCGAATCAATGCCAGACTTTAACACTTTGGCTATTGTTCTAATAAACTAATAACTTCCATAATTCGGCTTTAGGCCTATTTCAATGAAATACGGACCCCAAAATAGATATATTTTCCATTCTAGGGATACATTACCTAATTCACTTCATATTCTGTATAGAATGACCCCAATTAACTAAACCAGACCAAAAATCACTTGATTTTAGCGCGAACTTTCTACAGGATTACAACAAAAGTAATGGAATCTGGATCAAATGTATCAATTTGGGAAACCCAAATGGACTCTAGACGTCTGAAAAAAATGGAACACATCTTTCTCGTATTGTTTGACGTCCAATCAGCTAAATAAAGACGAAAAATCATTTATAGCAAAAAATTCTCCCTCAACTATTGCTTTAAATACGATGTCTTATATGTGTACATAAGTAGCACTATGACCGCCATTTTGATGACGTCATTACTCGGACCAGACGTGGCACTCAGATGGGCGAACTGGTTCAAATCGTTACATATGACCCAAAGTTTATTTTGGTATAGGTCACCAAAAATCGTCACAAAATTTACACGGGATGTCCATTGTCCATTCGACATAGACTATTATGCTCGTACCGACCAACGATAAATTAAAGGCCAATTTATGACATCTACCCCGATTTCCAACGCCAAAATTATGCACTTTTGTCGCTTTTTCATGTTTAACTCTCTTTTTTAAAATTCAATATAAACAGAAACAAAGTTCTAATTGGTCACATTTTAAGCTCATTATTTCTGACCAAGCGCTAAAAATGTCGAAATGATGTTTTGCCTAAATATGTGCATTTTAATTGGCAAACGTTTAGCGGTATTTTGGAACAGTTAGTCTTTACTACAAAGTATTGGGGTTAAAAACGCAAAAATCGACTATTGAATTATGAAATTGAAGTGTATGCGGTTACAAACTGGCCTACCTGACTTGAAAAACACCAAACTTTTGAAATTCTGCTAAGGGTATATTTTTACGCATTTCTAAAAACATTGCATTTTCCGAGATTATTAAAGATTTTTGAAATTCATCAGTAGCTAATGCTAAAATGTTTAAATGCACTTCATTTCATCTAAACAGTGTAGGCCAAACGCAATAAAACCGGATCAGTCCATTTTTGACAATAAAAATTTCAAGACTGCTTCACGCTTCCGTTTCAATGTGAAAGCTTAAAAATCAATTTGATGGCATTATGTTATTTTTGCAACTCTCAAGGAAGAACGGTGACGTCTAGTGATAATGAATAATCACTGAAAATTTCAATGCCGTGTCGCTGATAATAATGTGAATTGCAAGCTTAAAGCTGAATTTCTATGGTCAAGCTGCTAATTGCGTTTGTCTTATGTTATATTGCAGAAAAAATGAAGAGTCATATCAAAAGAAAACTTGATTTTTATACTTCTTAATTCACAGTAGTTAGTAGCATCTTCAAACAAACTAAAACGTAAATTGATAACGTCTCTGTGGAACATTTTATATCGTAGAAAAGGAGTGAATGTTTGGAATGAGGGTACCTTTTCTCTAACTTCGTCTGTGCAAGACCTATAATTTATTATAATGAAATAACTTGCAGTGTCTCTGCAAAGGATTGATTTAATTATTTAAAGCATGAATTTTGTATGCGTTTTACTTTTACTTTCTGAACTAGAATAAAAATATTTGTGTTAATTTATTTTGTTGCTTTACGTCCCAAGTCAACAGCTATGGTCATGGCGGGACAACCCTTCTTGAATGATTCGGTGGAAGGGAGGAGGAGAATGACCATAGAAATTATTTCATGATCAATCTCCACAAAAGTATGGGATCGGGCCAGGATGGAACTCGCGACCCCTGGATCTGCAGTCAGACACGCATCTGTAGCCAGACACGTTACAGACTGCCCTATGCGGCTGGGTCATAAAAATGTAAGGTGAAGGATATCAGGACTTGGTCTCAGTATATGTGGTAAGTTTTACATATTTGATATTTGGTGTTGTGGTTTATACAACATATCCTTTTGGAACTGATCTTCACATGCCAGTAACCATGCCAACAATTCTAAGACATACTGCAAAGTAAATAATTGTTTTCTTTGCTCATGCTGCTGAGCAAGACTAAAATTGTTGACTGAAAATGTTAATCTCCTGAATGAAAAAGCCTATGGCTAGACAATTTAGATAACTAAATAAAAACGAATGCATGTACCACGTGTCTAAAAACTAATATCCTTTGTATGATTGTTAGATTATTCAAGCTTGATATATGTGGCTCGCGCATATTTCGTCTGACCTGTATGAACATGCTTATGTCTCTTCAAGTTTGATGCTTGGTTACAAGTTTTACAACAAATGCCAGATTCATATTGCTTGTCCCATTAATGAACTAGCACGTGTGTCGCCAACGTTTGAAGCAAAATCACACTTTTTAAATGCATTTTTACAGAGCTTACAGTATGGTAGGAATAATCCTTTTACAGAGCTTACAGTATGGTAGGAATAATCCATCACTAAATGTTTGTGAAATCTATTCAATTAGCCTGTAACTTCTTTCTGGCTCCACTGAAGTCCAGCCATACTAAAGCTTTGTGAGCTCCTAACAAGTAGACTGGAAGCACTTTGACCTGCTTACACACTACCAGAGCAGAATGATAAACCTTTGATTATGGTAAAAATCACAATGTTTCAGAGTAATATTTTAAGCAGTGAGTACATTGATGAATATGTTTTACTACATAGGACGATGTTTAATCATTATTTCTAAAATATAACCCTTAAAGCACTATTCATTACTATAGCAGACGACATATTTTGTTACAATTTACTTATTTTGGGTACAATAAGACATAACAAGATCAACTGAAACTTATTGAAAAACGAAATGCTTTGATTTAAATAGTCGTAACATTCTAATTTGCATTGATCTGACTGTTCGTTGTTCATTCAAACAGAGTATCCATTATCAAATATTGAAAGAAGCAATGTATGTGTCCACTGAAAATCTGATTCCATGAATCATTTAGCTCAGTGAAAAGAGTTCAATGTCCAGCTCTTGTATGCCCATTACTGTAAGATGTCAGTCCCCAGATGTTTAGATAAACGCAATAAATATTGCTGTAATTAATTAGCAGGTGAAGGAATGATCTATGAAAATTAAATAAGTACATTATCAAATATTTATTTTTGATTTGAGTAAAATGTTCAAAATCATGACCATACACTTTAAGTAAAACTTGTACAACGATTGGAGCACATAATATCGTCCACAAGAGGTATTTCATGTGAAGTTTTTAAAGGAGCATTCGGCCAGTTTAATATGATTAATGAATTTAATGTAATCATGATTATGAAGGCTTTTACCTGTATGAATATGTTACTTTTTAAAAAGCGATGGTGATATTGCAATCACCTCCGTCCGTCACGCTATCTCCTCCTTAACCATTGGATGAAATCCAACCAAATTAGGTGTGTGAGTTGCTCATATAAATAGAGTGTGCAAAGACACATTTTTGGCCCCGCCCCCTGGGGCCTTGGGGAGGGGCACAAAGGTCAAATATCATTAAATTTCAATAACAAAGTCAATTTCAAATATTTTTAAACCAAACTTCGTGTGTCTTCTCACAAATGACAGATATAAAACATATTAGACAGGATTTTCATTCGGTCGCCTGGGTCATGCCCTAGGGGTTGGAATTTGGGAGATACAGCAGGGGCTGGGAGTCAAAAATGATTTTTTCCGAAATTCAACCAAATTTGATGTGTGACTTTTTCACATGAATGGCACGTGCAACAGCACAATTTTTTTTTTGTTCCCAACTCGTGGGGCCTTGGGGAGGCGCCTTAAAGGGCAAATATCATTAAATCTCAATTACAGTCAGTTTCAAAGATTTTTAAACCAAACTTTGTGTGTCTTTTCACTAATAAAAGATATTATACATTTAGGCGGAAATTTCATTCGGTAGCCTGGGTCATGCCCCAGGGGAGGAATTTGAGGGTAGTGGGGGTCAAAAAATTAATTTTTCTGAACATGGGCATGTGGCATATCAAATTAAAGTGGATGATCAGTAGTTCTAGATACACAGAATTTTTTTACACTGGGATCAAACTGGTGACCTTGGGGTGCGCTCAAAAGGTCAAATACCATTAGATTTCTTGAGAGTGTGGGGATTTGCGATTGCGCGCCATCGAATGTGTTCTAGTTATTATTATGAATATTATATTAACCAAGAGTGTCACATAATTATGGTTTATCTCCAGTATGATTAAGCTTATGTTTCTTCAAGTTACCTGCCTCCGTAAAACATTTACCATACGTATCACACGAATATGGTTTATCTCCAGTATGAATAAGCTTATGTATCTTCATGTAACCTGCTTGAGTAAAACATTTACCACAAGTGTCATAAGAATATGGTTTATCGCCGGTATGAACAAGCTTATGTTTCTTCATGTAACCTGCTTGAGTGAAACCTTTACGTCAAGTGTCACAAGAATATGGTTTATCTTCATGAATATGGTTTATCTTCATGAATAACCTTATGTTTCTTCAAGCCACCTGCATGAATAAAATATTTACCACAAGTGTCACATGAATATAGTTTATCTCCAGTATGAATAAGCTTATGTTTCTTCAAGGTACTTGCATGATTAAAACATTTACCACAAGTGTCACATGAATATGGTTTATCTCCAGTATGAATAAGCTTATGTTTCTTCATGTCACTTGCTTGGGTAAAACATTTACCACAATAGTCACATGAATATGGTTTATCTGCAGTATGAATAAGCTTATGCTTCTTCAAGCTACCTGTTTGAGTGAAACCTTTACCACAAGTGTCACATGAATATGGTTTATCTCCAGTATGAATAAGCTTATGTATTTTCAAGCTACTTGCTAGGGTAAAACATTTACCACAATAGTCACATGAATATTGTTTATCTCCAGTATGAATATGTTTGTGTTTCTTCAAGTTACCTGCTTCAGTAAAACATTTACAACAAGTGTCACATGAATATGGTTTATCTCCAGCATGAATAAGCTTATGTTTCTTCAAGTGACCTGCTTGAGTGAAACCTTTACCACAAGTGTCACATGAATATGGTTGATCTCCAGTATGAATAAACTTATGTTTCCTCAAGGTACTTGCATGATTAAAACATTTACCACAAGTGTCACATGAATATAGTTTATCTCCAGTATGAATAAGCTTATGTTTCTTCATGTCACTTGCTTGAGTAAAACATTTACCGCAATAGTCACATGAATATCGTTTATCTGCAGTATGAATAAGCTTATGTTTCTTCAAGCTACCTGCTTGAGTGAAACCTTTACCACAAGTGTCACATGAATATGGTTGATCTCCAGTATGAATAAGCTTGTGTTTTTTCAAGTTACCTGCATCAGTAAAACATTTACCACAAGTGTCACATGAATATGGTTTATCTCCAGTATGAATCAGTGTATGTATCTTCAAGTTACCTGCTTGAGTAAAACATTTACCACAAGTGTCACATGAATATGGTTTATCGCCAGTATGAATCAGTGTATGTCTCTTCAAGTTACCTGCTTGAGTAAAACATTTACCACAAGTGCCACACTTATACTGTTTCTCCCAAGTATGAATAGACTTACATCTATCCATATCAGATAAATAGATTAAAAACAACAGGTAAATGGCTCATTAACTGCATGAATAAGAAAATGTTCCTTCATGATAGACGAATGTAGTAAACATATTTGAAAGTGCCACCGTGACCTATGAAAACAAAGTTTCTGACCTGTATAAAAAGCTCATGATTCATCAAGTTACATACACAAATATATGATTTACCAATCTCGCTATATAGGAACATACATAGCCGTTATAACCGTCTCCTAAAACACCTCTGAATTAGGCTGTACACATGTAGTGTATAAACGTGTTCATAAAAGAAAACAAATACTGTTTTGAAGGATCTGTTTCAAAGATTAGTTTGTGGTTACTCAGATGAGCTGTCTACATGAACCTGTACATTAAGTATAAAAATCACATATTTCATTGAAATGGTAGAAACTTAGTATATGAATGTATGTCGTCTCATATCTGAACACCTGCTAAACTTCACACTCTTCCATGTCCATCCACAATGCTCTTAATTCTAACAGTTCATCAGCATTTGAGTCTCAACGTTTCTTAGAAATCTAAAACAGAAAAGGTATAATTTAGAATCATACAATAATCATCAAGTTATGTGTATCATAATTGGGCAGTAAATGTCGTTCTCAATTGTATATCAGATATTCCTTGCTCATGTGTATCAGTAATTGTTTGCGCTAAAATTACTCTTCAAGTCACAAAACTGGCCTCGAGGTTATAAAACTTTAGATCATTCTCATACTTGAAATAAAGCGCAAAGATTGGCTGCTTGTGGACACGTGTCCACAAGCAGCCAATCAATGTGCTTTATTTTGAGTATTCTTGAGGCCAGGTCGTCACCTTAACCCAAAACGTCAATAACTCCATTTTACAAACTTTTCAGGAGAGGCAAAAAACATTTTATCTTCTTTCGCTTTCCTCTCATGTTATTGTGATAAGCTGTTTTCAAATGCATTTTCTGTTAGATTTCATGTGAAGAAAAATTCCAAAATCTTATACAGGGTTCATCCTAGGATGGGCCGGATCCATTTTGTGAGAAAACTGTTAATGTTTTGCTAAAATGGACTTTATTTTTGGCTGGGCCCCATATACAAGTTATTCAAATCTCATGTCAATTATGCTCTAATGTGGATATTAAGGATTCTTGGGCCCATCAAATTTTGCAAAGGGCCCATACAAATTTCAAATGGCCCATGAAAATTTGGAAATTTGCATGTATTTGAATGGGATAAGGGCCATTGGCCCATTTTAAGGGCCCATCATCATATTGGGCTAGGATTAACCCTGCTTATAATTTTATAATTAAAGTGAAATTAAAGAAAATATGCACTTATTGGATATTAACAACTGACAATTTTGGTGCAAAAACTCAATAAGTGCACTTAACCCATTTTTGCGCTGAAAATTTTTAATGCAAAACTCCAGATAAGAGTGTGTAACTGAAAATTATTTTTCTTATTTCTCAACCAAAACATATGTTGTGTGTACTCAAAAGAACCCTCTCAATGAGACGGTTCTTTTGAGCAACCAAAACACATAATTAAATTGATGGATAAGGATATAATCGCAATGTTACGCTGTAAAACTTTGCTTAACTGGGCCTATGCTAACCCCCACCCCACAAGTTAGTCCATTTCACTAATGCAGGGTGAACAGGTAGTCAAATGTATTCTCATTGTTGCCGGGTGAATTATAACCAATCCACCCTCTTGCCGTGCAGTTAAGCAGTTATAAACCCGGTGGCGGTGGCCGGATCAATCTAATTTACCCGGCAGTCGTGTCACTAGCCTCGAGTCGGCCTTAAGCCAAATAAAAAAGAATTGTGTTTCGGGTAACGGGTCTGAAAATTTTAGGTAAGGTAGGATAGGCACACATATCTTTTTAGGGGGAAAAATATATAATTTTATGGATTTTGAAAGGCATTGCGCATTTCAAAATGCCTAAAATTATATATTTTTTTCCAGAAAACCTAAGAAAAATCTAGGCTTCACCAATAATTCTTTCTAGGGTCGGGTTATCCTAAATACAGGTTATTTTTCATTTGGCCTTACTCGTCAGCGAGATCAATGTACTGAAGTCCTTGCCTGCACGGTAGAACAAGCTGGTAACAATTTATTCAAATATACCAAAATAATAACAATATAAATATAATACTTTACCAGGTTTCGACGATAATAGGCTATTTCTTTTTTCATTTTTTCTAGTTATAGATAACTCTTTCAAACATATTTATGATTATATCTGCAACCGCGGTTAAGAATATTGATCATCACGGGATTGACCGAAAACCGTAATCACAAGAAATATCATCGAAATCACTGGAGATTTACAAAATTATCAGAAAAAAATAAAGGAAAGAAACAATTGCGAAAGCCACCATTGCACAATCAGAGCTCTCACTAACTGCTGATTTGCAGTTCTGAACTCCCATTTTTTGGCTGGGACTCCTATTTTTTGAAGGAGGCTATATTCTTTTGTATGGTGGGACTCCCACTTTTTGGAAAAGAGAGTTCTGGGACTCCTGTTTTCAAAATCCTAGTGAGAGCTCTGGCAATAATTGCTTACGTTGTGAATATAACAAAGAAGCAGGTGTGGTAGTGCCTACTTGATTGTATCGATTCCTGATCTTTGCCTTCTTACTTACTTCAGATCAGAACTTTGATTTTTGAGTCCAATGTCATGGCCAAATATATCCGTATTCCTATCAAGGGGTATGTAGAGTATAGAGATGGCGTTTTCAAAGAACTGGCAATTTCTTTTAAGATATATTTAGTGTAGGCTACTCATTAAATTATATTCGATGTTGATGGGTAAGAGTAGTCTCTTTAAATGGAAATGTTTACCGTTATTACGGCATCCCGTGTTGAGAAATGTCAAGATAAGTAGGCCTTAATACGAACTCCTCTTTATTTCATTGACTACCTAGCGGTGCCTTTATTTGTTCTGTGGTCTGCATTTTCAACAATGTCTTGGCATCGTATGATACCTTTCTCGCACACCAGATCAGTATTTCTGCTGTAATTCTATCGAACATTTGTGAAAATACAAAAGAAATCTTGTGAACTGATCCATATAAGCAGTGGTACTTTAAAGACCATAGGGGAGACCGGGGCTGGTTGATGCATTTTTTAGTCTTTTTGGGATATCTCGTGAACGGAATGACCAAATATGATCATTTTTGTATGTGCTAAAAGCTCTATCTTTCCTCTATTCAAAACAATAAAGAATTCTTTAAATTTCGTTATATTTTTTGTCCATTTAAATCGATTTCGCTGACAGATGGAGTGCATCAACCTGCCCCAGTAGTGGGGCATGTTGATGCAACGCTTGGGGCAGGTTGATGCATTTTTCTCTTGTGTTAGTCTACTTGTCCACGCAACTGATTGTACAATAGAAATACTTAAGGACTTTGAAAACGCATCACCCAGATTAAATCCTTAATTTCACAAACCCTGAGAATGTCAGCGGGATAGTTGTTATTGCATATCGTAGTCTGACCAGCTTTTAGTGTGCTCTAGAAAATCCATGATTGTTTAGAGTTCAACATATTGAAAAGGTATCCGTTTTAAAACGGGGGTGGTCGATTTTGACGGACACAAATTCAGCTGCAAGTTAACCCGCGTTAGTTTTGATTCCAGACTCAACAGATATGCATCCTGGGCTTCTTTCACGAGTGCACATTCTTCATTGAATGATTCTAAGTGAATTGACAGTCCGGTATGTTCAAATTAACAGTTAGTACTTAACGTTTCAACCAGCAGCGAAGGCTTAGGCGAGTCTGCACATAAACAAAGTCTCACCAGAGCCTTTACTTTTCGCATACATAAAATATGCATGTAGAGGAAGGCTCAGACCAAAATGTGGACTCCTTCCACCGCTGAATACGCCAGCCAGGCATCTAAAAGGTGCGTTAAGTATCATAATCTCTCGTACTGGCCAATTTAATGATCTTTAATCAAATATTATATCCATGGTATATAAATGCAATGCCATGATGGGGGTACAGGATGCGTTTCAGCTTTGAAGCTTCTAGTAAACAATAAAATTCCAGCCTCATGCTTCCTAAGCTATGTTTGTGCTTATCCCTTGTTCCCCTGAAATAAATTAGCTTGTACCCATGTTCTTAAAAATAGAAGAAGAAAAAAACATTTTATGTTCCCTGTTCCCCAATAGTGCCTTTTTTCCCCTCAAAAGGTGTCATTTGTTCCCCAGTTCCCCAGAACTAAATGCCATTTTCCCTATTTCCAAAAACCCATGTGAAGGCCTCAATTATTGACAGTGATTTAATTATTTATTTATTTTTGATTTCCATACTACTGATCTAAATTTATTAGGTGAGATAAATACAATTGAGCTAATGTTGATGTCATCATTTGAGAGAAGAAAACGTATTCTAAGCAAACAGTGCAGACCCTGAAACTGCACATACGACATTTCATTGGGGTCTTCACTATTTGCCAACGTACCCCTTTAGTGGTTTCTGTCTTAAAAAGGTTAAATATTTCGTAAAACTTCAATCAAAAATGAAATATGTTATGAATGTTTCAATATGGATGGCTCAAGTCATGAGAAACCCTCCTTTTGCAGAGCACAGTAGCTCAGTTGGTAGAATGTTACACTGTGGATGGAATGGCTGCTAGTCCAAAACTCACCATCGGTGAAGGCACTATGTTATGTCCTTGAGCTGTTTAGCACTGATTCAACCCAGGCAGATCCGTCTCGACATGACTGAAAAATGTTTGTATACTTTTTTGTTGCTTAATGTCCCAGTTATCAATTTTTCAGTCATATAGGTACGATTTTCTGTCTTACTGGCTTTAACTAGCACCAAGACAAAGATCAAGTGTCTTGCTCAAGGACTCAATGCAGTGTCTCGCGTGAGTCTCGAACCCGCTACCGTTCGATCTCATTTCTAATACTATACCACTGAGCCACCACGCTCCTAAACATGACTGCGAGTGTGTGTGCGTTAGGGGGTGGCAATAATGAAAATATCTCCTGCCAAAATTATTTCGTTGCTGTGGATAGAGAAAGAAGCTATTTTACCAGTCGTTTTTGCAGCCTCTAAGGTTTTTTTTCGAGGCGAATGTGGTGCATCCACAACCGGGGATACCTGTGAATGCTCGAGCATAAAAAAGAAAAAAAATCAAAAGTTGTGTCAACTAGTTTTAAATTCCTTCATCAGTTGTTACTTGCAGCCTTCATCAGTTATAGCAAGCTTAATCAACAGTTGTGACAGCATAAACAATGCGTGTTGTCTTTTAAACATAATATTAGTGCTTGGAACAGACTGTTGTACAGAATGATTAGCTGCATAATTTGCAGAAATGATTGATTATTGAATTCAGATGTTGTAGTCCAAATAATTGAGTTAACTTTTGGAGAAACATGCATTTTTAGTACCCCCCCCCCCCCCCCCCCCCCCCGAAGAAATTGCCATTTAAACGGCATTACCAACTTCAATCACCATTACAATAACTGTTCTGACACATAATATATATAATTTTGTTATTAACTAGGAAATGGAAACTAAATAAATTATTCTATAACCTACCTTAACAGAGTGAAGAAACACGCCCTTAAACACGTCCCACCATGTCTTTGGTGGCAGATCCTGAATCAAGACTAACGATCATGAAATTAGAGTTTCAAACTTTATGTGTAGCAAAGCCCCACAAGAGTCCGGACAATATCAGACAATCAGATACAAATAAACATGATTAGCCCATCATTGGTTTTGATCTAGTTTCTATTGATATAAAGCTGCAGACCAAGTTTCGTTAATATTAGCCAATAAATGTAGTTCCTTATGACGTGATACTTACATTCCGCAAATCGGTTTGCAGAAGTATAATAGTTGCCTAGCAACCACGCAATTATGGAAAGTATGAGTATTAGTATTGCCTAAATTATCTAAGCTCTGTTGCTAGGCAACAAAGGACACATTTGGTACATGCGTTTTTTTTAAAAAAAGATGCTGTTTTAAAATATAGAATATATTTGATAATTAAAGGGCAATTCAAAATTGTTATTTGTGATAAAAAACGCAAAAAATGACTATTGAATTATGAAATTGAAGTGTACATGTATATGGTTACAAATTGGTCTACCTGACTTGAAAAACACCAAACAATTGAAATTCTGCTAAGGGTATACTTTTTACGCATTTTTAAAAATAATGCATTTTCCGAGATTATTCAAGATTTTTTGAAATTCATCAGGAGCTAATGCTAAAATGTTTAAATGCACTTCATTTCATCTCAACACTGTAGGCCGAACGCAATAAAACTTGATTAGTCAATTTTTGACAATAAAAGTTTCAAGACTGCTGCACATTTCCCTTTCAATGTGAAAGTTTAAAAATCAATTTGATGGCATTATGTTATTTTTTTCAATTCTCAAGGAAGAACAGTGACGTCTAGTGATAATGAATAATCACTGAAAATTTCAATGCTGTGTTGCTGATAATAAAGCTTATATAGCAGTGTGAATTTTGTATGTAAATTGCAAACTTAAATCTGAATACTATGATTAAGCTGTTAATTGCGTTTGTTTTAGTTTTTTTATGTAGAAAAAATGAAGAGTCATATCAAATGAAAACTTGATTTTTCTTCTTCTAATTTCACGGTAGTCAGTAACATCTTCAAACAAACAAAAACGTAAATTGATAACGTCTCTGTGGAACATTTCATAGCGTAGAAGAAGTGTGACTTTTGGAATGAGGGTACCTTTTCTCTAACTGTGTCTGTGCAAGACGTACAATTCATTTATAAATGAAATAACTTGCAGAGTCTCTGCAAAGGATTGCCTTATTTATAAAAGCATAACTTTTGTATGCGTTATTATTCTACTTTTTGAACTAGCATAAAATGTATGTGTATGTTTGTTTTGTTGCTTTAAGTCCCAAGTCAACAGCTATGGTCATGGTGGGACGGTCAGTTCACCTTACCACATTTTTCCTGGACAAGCTTGAACAAGCCGTTAACCAGTACTTCGTGCACATTTTGTTTGCTTGTTACTGACAACGACTCTTCTTGAATGATTCAGCGGAAGGGAGGAGAATGACCATAGAAATTATTTCATGATCAATCTCCACAAAAGTATGGGACCGTGCCTGGATCAAACTGGCGACCCATGGATCTGCAGTCAGACACGCATCTGTAGCCAGACACATTACTGACTGCCCTATGCGGCTGGGTCATAAACATGTAAGGTGACTGATTAGAACTTGGTCTTAGTATTATGTGGTTAGTTTTACATATTTGATATCTTGTGTTGTGGTTTATACAACAGATCCTTTCGGAACTGATCTGCACATGTCAGTACCATGCCAACAATTCTAAGGCACGCTGCCAAGTAAGCTTCAATAATTGTTTTCTTTGCTCATGTTGCTGAGCAGGACTACAGTTGTTGACTGAAAATGCTAATCTCATGAATCAAAAAGCCTATGACAAGTCAATTTAGATAACTGAATAAAACGTATGCATGTAGCACGTGTCTAAAAATCAATATCCTTTGTATGAATGTTAGATTATTCAAGCTTGATGAGTGCGTAGCATATTAACGATATGTGACTCGCGCATGTGGCGTCTTACCTGTATGAACATACTTATGTCTCTTCAAGTTTGATGCTTGATTACAAGTTTTACAACAAATACCAGACTCATATTGTTTGTCCCATTAGTGAACTTGCACATTTGTCGCCAACGCTTAAAGCAAAATCACACTTTTTAAAATGCATTTATTACAGAGCTTACAGTATGGTAGGAATAATCCATCATTAATTGCTTATGAAATCTCTTCAATTAGCCTGTAATTACTTTCTGGCTCAACTTGAGTCCAGCCATACTAAAGCTCAATGAGCTCTTAACAAGTGGACTGGAAGCACTTTGACCTGCTTACACACTACCAGGGCAGAATCATAAACCCTTGATTATGGGTAAAATTCACAATGATTCAGATTAATATTTTAAGCAGTGAGTACATTGATGAATATATTTTACTACAAAGGACGATGTGTAGTCATTTTTTCTAAAAATATAACCCGTAAAGCACTATTTATTACTACAGCAGACGACATACTTTGTAACAATTTTCTTAATTTTGGGTACAATAAGACATAACAAAATCAACTGAAACTTATTGAAAAACGAAATGCATTGATTTAAATATTCGTAACATTCTTATTTGCATTGATCTGACTGTTGATTGTTTATTCAAACACAATATCCATTTTCCAATATCGAAAGAAGCAATGTGTGTCCACTGAAAATCTGATTCCGCAAGTCATTTAGCTAAGAGAAAAGAGTTCAATGTCAAGCTCTTGAATGCCCATTACTGTAAGATGTCAGCCCCCAGATGTTTAGATAAACGCAATAAATATTGCTGTAATAAATTTAGCAGGTGAAGGAATGATCTATAAAAATTAAATAAGTACATTATTAAATTTTTATCTTTATTTGAGTAAAATGTTCAAAATCATGACCATACGCTTAAAGTAAAACTTGTACAACAAATGGAGCACAGAATATCGTCCACAAGAGGTATTTCATGTGAATTTTATTAAAGGAGCATTCGGCCAGTTTAATATAATTAATGAAGTTAATATAATCATGATATAAAGGCTTTACCTGTATGAATATGTTACTTTATTTCAGATGGATCTCTTTCACAAAATAGCTACAATATAGCTTATTTTATCCCCAAGGCTTTTAAAAAAGCGATGGGGATAATGCAATCACCTCGGTCCGTCCGTCACGCTATCTTCCCCTAAACCATTGGACGAAATCCAACCAACTTTGGTGTGTGAGTTGCTCATATGAATAGGGTGTGCAAAGACACATTGTTTTGGCCCCGCCACCTGGGGCCCTGGGGAGGGGCACAAAGGTCAAATATCATTTAATTTCAATTACAAAGTCAATTTCAAATATTTTTAAACCAAACTTCGTGTGTCTTCTCACAAATGAAAGATACAAAACATATTCGACATATTTTTCGTTCGGTCGCCTGGGTCATACCCTAGGGTTGGACTTTGGGAGATACAGCAGGGGTTGGGAGTCAAAAATGATTTTTTTCAGAAATTCAACCAAATTTGATGTTTGAGTTTTTAACATGAATGGGACGTGCAACAGCACAATTTTTTAGGTTCTCCGCCCCTAGGGCCTTGGGTAGTCGCCAAAAGGGCAAATATCATTAAATCTCAATTACAGTCAGTTTCAAAGGTTTTTTAACCAAACTTTGTGTGTCATTTCACTAATAAAAGATATTAAACATTTTATGCGGGATTTCATTCGGTAGCCTTGGTCATGCCCCAGAGGAGGAATTTGAGGGTAGTGGAGGTCAAAAATTAATTTTTCTGAACATGGTCATGTGGCATATCAAATTAAAGTGGATGATCAGTAGTTCAAGATACACTGAATATTTTTGAACTAGGATCAAACTGGTGACCTTGGGTGCGGTCAAAAGGTCAAATACCATTAGATTTCTTGAGAGTGTGGGGATTTGCGATGGCACCCCATCGAATGTGTTCTAGTTATTATTATGAATAAAATAGTAACCACGAGTGTCACATGAATATGGTTTATCTCCAGTATGAATAAGTTTATGTTTCTTCAAGTAACCTGCGAGAGTGAAACCTTTACGTCAAGTGTCCTGTGAATATAGTTTAGGTTCTTCATGAATAACCTTATGTTTCTTCAAGCTACCTGCTTGAATAAAATATTTACCACAAGTGTCACATGAATATAGTTTATCCCCAGTATGAATAAGCTTATGTCTCTTCAAGTTACCTGCTTCAGTAAAACATTTACCACAAGTGTCACATGAATATGGTTTATCTCCAGTATGAATAAGCTTATGTTTCTTCAAGTTACCTGCTTCAGTAAAACATTTACCACAAGTGTCACATGAATATGGTTTATCCCCAGTATGAATAAGCTTGTGTTTCTTCATGCTACCTGTTTTAGTGAAACCTTTACCACAAGTGTCACATGAATATGGTTTATCTCCAGTATGAATAAGCTTATGTCTCTTTAAGGTACCTGCTTGAGTAAAACATTTATCACAAGTGTCACATGGATATGGTTTATCTCCAGTATGAATAAGCTTATGTGTCACCAAGGTACTTGAATGATTAAAACATTTACCACAAGTATCACATGAATATGGTTTATCTCCAGTATGAATAAGCTTATGTTTCCCCAAGGTACCTGCTTGAGTAAAACATTTACCACAAGTGTCACATGAATATGGTTTATCTCCAGTATGAATAAGCTTATGACTCCTCAAGCTACCTGCTTGAATAAAACATTTACCACAAGTGTCACATGAATATGGTTTATCTCCAGTATGAATAAGCTTATGTTTCCCCAAGGTACTTGCATGATTAAAAAAATTACCACAATAGTCACAAGAATATGGTTTATCTCCAGTATGAATACGCTTGTGTTTCTTCAAGGTACCTGCTTCAGTAAAACATTTACCACAAGTGTCACATGAATATGGTTTATCTCCAGTATGAATAAGCTTATGTTTCCCCAAGGTACTTGCATGATTAAAACATTTACCACAATAGACACAAGAATATGGTTTATCTCCAGTATGAATACGCTTGTGTTTCTTCAAGGTACCTGCTTCAGTAAAACATTTACCACAAGTGTCACATGAATATGGTTTATCTCCAGTATGAATCAGTGTATGTCTCTTCAAGCCACCTGATCGAGTAAAACTTTTACCACAAGTTCGACACTTATACTGTTTCTCCCAAGTAGGAATAGACTTACATCTCTCCATGTTAGATAAAATAGATTAAAACCAACAGGTTAATGGCTCGTTATATGCATGAGTGAGAAAACGTTCCTTCATGTTAGACAAGCTTCTGTCCTGTATAAAAAATATTGTGATTCATCAAGTTACATGCACGAATAAATGATCTACCGAAAGCGGCAAGCAAGTCCATTTAAGTAGTCTCGCTATATAGGAACAAACATAGCCTTATAACCATATCCTAAAACACCTCTGAATTAGGCTGTACACATGTAGTGTATTAACGTGTTCATAATAGAAAACAAATACTGTTCTGAAGGATCTGTTTGAAAGATTAGTTTGTGGTTACTCAGATGAGCAGTCTACATCAAACTGTACATTGAGTATAAAAATCACATATTTCCTTGAAATGTTAGAACCTTTATATATAAATGTATGTCTTCTCATATCTGAACACCTGCTAAACTTCCCATTCTTCCACGTCCATCCACGATGCTCTTAATTCTAACAGTTCATCAGCATTTGTGTCTCAACGTTTCTTAGAAATCTAAAAAAGAAAATGTATAATTAAGAATCGTACACTAATCAACAAGTTATTTTTTATCATAATCAGGCAGTAAATATCGTTCTCAATTGTGTATCAGTTATTCCATGCTCATGTGTATCAGTAATTGTTTGCCCTGAAAATACTCCTCAAGTGACAAAACTGGCCTCTGGGTTATAAAACTTTAGTTTATTCTCAAACTTGAAATAAAGCGCAAAGAATGGCTGCTTGCGGACAAGCAGCCAATCATTGCGCTTTATTTTGAGTTTTCTTGAGGCCAGGTGTCCGAAATAAAGAATATGTAGTAGATTTAAAAATACATGTACCTAAAAAGACAAAAAATTATTGATCAGACTTCAGGACTCTTAGGAGTGACCTAATTTTTCTATCTGTAAGACCATCGAAAATAACATATTCCCAAGGTTGGCAGGAAGGTGGTCAATACTCATATTGACAGGCCAGTGGCTATAACCTGTTTAACTGGTCATTGCTGTTCGATTGGTGGTGAAGTTTTGGTCAATTGAAGTGGTTGATTGGTCGATAAAGTCACAGACATACTTATGTACCCGTATATGCATTGGTACTTTAATAATTGTCAATGTTGTTCAGTTGTTATTGCCAGCTTCCGGTTCTTCCTGATCCACTAAATCAGCCATAGAAACGAGGCATAAAAAATAATTAACTGTTCAATTTTTCAATTGTCCACAAATCGACTAGTATTGACCACTTCTATAGTATTGACGGGGCGTTTATTACAGGTAAAAACTGCCGCTTAAACAGCTTCTGGTTTCTACCCCCCAACCTTGCATAGTTCACACTTAAAGGTCACTAATAATAGGAACAAACATATGGGCTATTTATAATTGGTCAGAAAGTGATAAGGGTCATTTCCTATACTCAATTTAAACATGACTTCAACTATAACGTTTTGATAACTCATTATTGTTGTTTACAAGAAAGGCTGGGTACAATGCATACAACTCATACTTGAATTCACATTACACATAACATTAAACTAAACAGCCAATTGGTCAAATATGTGAACTGTTCCGATTGTTGACTTAACAAGAGATACTGAAATTGGTTCTTTTTTTCATTTTACTGCTTAAAAGTCAGGTAACACAATTTATTAGTTTATATGCATGCTGGCCTAGTAGTAATTTGGATAATGCATTTTGTCTCTTTTTTAATGTGATTCACTGACCATAGTGGTTAAAAAGCTATCTTAATACTGCCAATATTCACTGATTCACTTACATACAAGCAACTTCCAAGATAGCAAAGATGTAGTTCATAAACTGGAATTCGGCGCTGTAGATGTCATGCAAGTTTAAACAATTTGCAGTAAATTGACAGGTATTTTAATACTGATTGGCAGTTCCAGATGTTCAAAAGAGGCAAAGACAATGGACATGGTACTTGGTAAAAATATCTCTTAACACTGCCAATATTCACTGATTCACTTACAAACATGCAAATTCCAAGTTAGCAAAGATGTAGTTCATAAACCGGAATTCGGAGCTGTAGCTATCATGCAAGTAAATACAATTTGCAGTAAAGTGACAGGTATTTTAATACTGATTGGCAGTTCCCAATGTTTAAAAGAGGCAAAAACAATGAACATGGCCCTTGGCAAAACATAAATTTCAAATAGTTATTCTTATTTTCAGTAACATATATTGTAGGGTCACATTGGAATTGGAAATAAATGAGACATTCATAATTAGCTGCTTTTTAAACAGAACACTCCATACCTAAGATAGTCAATAATGTCAGCAAAGATATGCAGCGGACAACATTTATCATATTCATTTTTGTGTCAGTGCTAAAACCCATTATATCCAAAGGTCCTCTGCTGTAAAATTTTAAACGCTGGTTTGGCATTCCCCTACTATGATAATGTATTCATAGCGAAGATCTAGTAAGGAATTTAAAGTGATTGCATTCATTTTTCCGTGAACAGACAGTGCACTATGAAACTTGATTTGGGGCTTGATTGTATCGATTCCTGATCTTTGCCCTCTTTCTTACTTTAAATGCAACGAGTTGACCTTAAACATGTTTTTATCTAAAAACTAGAATTGTCAGAGAATATGCATATAGCCCTGCTGCAGCACTTTCAAGTAGTTAAAAGGCCAAATTCTAGATATATTTAGCAGGAAAATCTAAATATATTGAGCAGGAACTTTTTTTGTTTGATTTGGTTCTCTACGTACCATCAACAAACTTTCAGTTAAACAGTGACGAGTCTTCCTGGGTTGAACCAGTACTAAGCTAGGATAAATGTGTCTTGCTCAAGGACCACAATGCAGTGACGCCAGTGAGGCTCGAACCCGAGGCCCCTCGGTCTCGAGTCAAGCACTCTACCACTGAGCCACTGCGCTCTCTTATTGAACAGGAACACATTCTGACATCAATAAAGGGTTATAACACTGTAACAAACTCGAACTTGTCAAAATGAATGCATAAATAAAATTTGGAGAGATTCTACCAATTTGTTCTCAAGAAATTTAGCAAAACAATTTTTGGCATAAATCAAGGGCCATTGCTATTGTATATATATGTAAAAATGACATGTACCAATCCAAAGCTAGATCTTGTCAATATGAATGCATCTATAAACTTTGGTGAAATTCTACCAATTTGTTCTCAAGATATTGAGCAGAAACGAAAATTTTGCATAAATCAAGGACCATAGTTCTGGTACAAATTTGAGGAAAATAACGTGTAAGAATTCAAAGCTAGATCTTGTCAATATAAATCCATATATAAATTTGGTGAAAATATGTCAATTTGTTCTCAAGATATTGAGGGGAAAAGAAATTTCTCGAAAATCAAGGACCATTACTCTTGTACAAATTTGAGAAAATGACGTTTAACAATCGCAAGCTAGATCTTGTTAATATGAATGCATATATAAAATTTGGTGAAATTATGTCCATTTGTTCTCATGATATTGAGCGGAAACGAAAATTGGGCGTTAATCAAGGGTCATAACTGGTACAAATTTTGGGAAAATGGCGTGTAACAATCCCAAGCTAGATCATATCAATACACAAACAAAACTGGGATAACCTCAATAAAAGAATTCTGAAGAAATTGAGTGGAAACCAAATTATAACTGATGGACGAACGAACAAACGAATAGAAGGAAAGACTGAATGGTAGACAACCCAAATCCTATATTCAAAGTGGGACTATAAAAACATTAGGTGCAGAAGATATTGGTGATCTAAACATAACTTTAATGTGAATAACACTTTAGCTAGGGCAGTTTTCTTCAATCTTAAATGACTTGTTTTGCATTATAAATGGTCACACCTTTTTGACAAACTCCTGGCATTTTTCAATTGGGTATATTATTTTGGAATATTTGCTCTTCCCCTGGTTCAATTTGGATCTGTACGGGCATCACAATACATCTCCGGAAACGCAGAATAATGCCACTACAAAGTATTATACTTAGAAAACCCATTCTTGCCATCAATTTTTAAAATACCCAAAACTCGTAATGGGCAAGGAAAGTCAAACTTGGTCGCGTTTGAATATAATTTTAGGTGGTACAGGACTTATGTTGACAGATACCTGCCTGTTTTATAAAAGTAAGAGTTATCTTATTTTTTGGGCAAGCATTGGCGTTCACAAAAAAAACTTCTCTTCATTTATCATTAAAATTTCGATAACCTGGTAGTGACCAGTTCAACCTACAATGAGTTCGAGTGATACCCGGTCAGATAATTATGGTCAAACAAGTTAATATTCATGTGTACTCCATTGCCGTTAGATATATGTAATTCTAGACAGCTATTTCTTTGCACGCGAGAGTTTACTGTTTTATGGCATAAATTCGTTCATTATGCCATGACAAGTAATATTTTACGTCTTTGATACTTTTATTTAGATGGTTTGTCGGTGCAAATCAGGTTGCTTCATCTTGCTTTCTGTTTAAATAATCTCCCTAAAATGAACATTTAAGTGGAGAAAAGTTTGCTTCATTACTTTTATACAATTTATGCTATTTCGTTGGTATTTTGTTGGCATATTCAGTATTTTCCTTAAAGGAGCTTAAAAGGGAAACCTTGTATGATCCAAAACTCATCATTTCATTCGAGACAGTAAATACTATTTGGAAGGTGTTTTTTCTTTCTCTCTCTTTCCTTGTGCTAATCTTGCTCTATTGAAGACGTTTCAAGAAGGGTACTCTACTTACCAAGTGCTAAAGGGGGTTAGCTGAAATAAAAGATAAGTAAAGTGGTGGGATGATTTTGTACAGTGCGAAAAGAAGGTAAGTTTAGATAAAAGATAAAAAAAAACAGATTATTGTGATATATTGGGACACATGTACGACCTGGCAGATATGACTAAACGTACCACGGTAGAAGCAGGACAATGCCAATAGGGAGGGCATTCCAGTGCATGATAATTCTAGGCAAAAAGCTGTATTCTTAGAAAGGGAATCTGCTTATGTCAGGGGGTGGATGAATTTAGACTCCTTGCGGTTAGGTATCAGGTACTCATATAAAGTCAAGGAGTTGTGCCATGTGCCAGATTCGCTACTCCCCTTACTGATCAGGCAATACAGGCTCAGGACATCTCGCTTACCTCCAAACTGATTAAAGCCAAGTAAACTGACAAAAAATCATCAAGTTAACCGCCAATATCTGAATAAGTGAGCCGTTACTAGCTTTTAAAAAAGCTATCCTTGTGAGTTTTACAGTGTTTTTATAGTGCTGGTTAAATTCCAGTTTCGTGGCCATGTCACATTACATACCATAGGTCCAATTTAGACGAGTTGCTTCAGCGTAGAACTGTGAATACTTTCTTATCTTCTTATCTATAAGTCCAATCATTTGTTTTGGTGCTCAAATATTGAGGCCACTGCTAATGATTTCTCTTGAAATAAGAAAAATAAGTTGTGATATCGCATTATTATTTAGAGGTCTGCTCAATGTGAGTCTGCATTCAATGATTTGATTCTTACTTACCTGTACATCCTCACAGTCTTATCAGAATGCAAGTGAGGATGGCCTGCAAATACCACAAGCACAGACCCATCCACAGCACTATCTGGAAGAGGCATAAACAATAGCTACCACACGAACGCAATTGCACAATTGGAGATAAACAGCTCTATCTTCTTCAGCCAGGTGATTGCAAAAGTGGAAATTGCATTGCAGAACAAGGACATTATTTTGTGTCTTAGGTCCTATTTCAGATGGTATTCCTAAAATATTTGTTTTATTGTTTCAATATTCGACACTGTCTCTATCAGACTAGACACATTGGGTCATTGTTGATTTCATCATCCACATGCAAAGTTCTGCTATAATAACTCTTTTTTCATTTGTGTGTGCTGCTTGTGTTTCCACCATACAACCACTGTCACGATGCGTTGTGTGTTTCCATTAAATGTGCTGTTCTAAGTCTAAAATCAGCCTGCGCACCATTATAGTAAATGGGAAGTGTAAACTGGCAAGAGAGTACCTACGTGTACGCGAAAACGCATACGTGCGTACAACTCGGCGCCACCAGTATAGTTTCTTAAGCCATTAACTTTGATTTTCTGAAGAAAAAAATGGTAATAATAGTATTAACTCTTTGCCCCCTTTGGAATTGTATGATACTTTTTTGTTGTCTGCTGCGTTTTGTTTTGTTGCAGTTGTTGTGTTGTTGTTTTTTCATTTCAAAATAAACTTTTTTTCAAAACAAATATTTTAGGAATACCATCTGAGTGTCAAACAGATATGATCCATATTAGGTCCATCGTATTGTCGGGCCTGATCTGGGTCCAATCTGTTTGCAAAGGTTATCAGCAGATGACACTTAGAAGGCAATGTAATAATAGCGTGTCTGGGGAGCTAGTTTTAGCCATGTGAATGCTCTAAACCAGGGCTTCGCCCCCTGGCCCCAATCTAGAGTGTATATAGGTACGCCACTGGCTGGTACCAAAAGAGATGACAGCTGAGCTGTCACCTTTTTTATTAAACAGCTCTTTCATTTTTTTAAAATACAAAACAAACTATCTTTTATGTTCTATTAAACAAACTATCTTTTATGTTCTATTCATAGTAAAAATCAATACAACTTAATGGTCTAAAGCTTTTAAGGCATTTAAAAAATACTCTAGTGTTTTCAGTGCATGGAATTAATTACTCATACCTTTTTCATTGTTGTCCAGCAACTTAAAAACTTTCTCCCCTTTTCCTTTTTCCCTGTTAAATTCTCATATGTATAATGTATATCACGTATTAAAATGCATATTTCTTGACCTAAGCAGGCTTGATAAATCTACATTGTTATGTTTTCGGTCAGTTTAACTCAGCTAGCATTATTAAGCGTTTGGTTTAATGAATCTATGTGGGCAAGGAATGTTATCAAAAAGTGTGTACTTAATTATCTGGCAGCGATGATTCTTGGGTGCCCACGAAAACTCAAGCTAGAACGCAAAGAATCATGCCACTGTGGCCAATCTTTGTATGCATATTTTTTAAAAATAGCGTCAGGCATTTTTCGCTGTTTTTCGTGCCTCGTACGAACTTATTTGTTTAGTTGACTGTAACCAATAAATATGGCATTCCAATTCCTTCGATGCAAATGATTAAAAAATAATATAGTCGTAGTTCTACAAATAATCAAAAATACAGAATGAAAGCTATAAATATCTGGTAAACAGAGAGATAGGGGCCATGCATTGTATTACATTGTAGACAACCATTCTTGACAATTTTTGGCTTCACACTATCATTGTTTCATTGCCAACGCGACCGTACTATTGCATGGCATGTATTTTCTTCCATGCAGAGATCATGCTAGCTTTTCGCGACCATGAAATGATAACGACTATCTCGAATCAGACAGAACCCCATTTTTAACCTGTACGAATGAGCTTCTGCTTGTTTATAATAGGAATATCTGCTCATAAATATCTCGAAGGCCAAGTGCAATAGTGCATCATGTCGTCCACAGCACTGTATACTACAAACAGGCATGAAATAACTGTTTTATTACCCAACCCATTTGATGAAATACATAGCAGCTTTCCTTGAATGGAGTTACTGTTGACGATACGGTTTTGTTGCAAAACAGAAAATTTCACCAAATCTGCTCAATTTTGGTTTCAATAAGTTTTGCTCGTTCTAACGAAGAAAACGAGTACCAACACTTTATGTTTCTGACCAAACAATGCCTTATTTTCACGATTGTTGCATACAGTCTCCTTTCATAAACGAACCTTTTGCGCATCGTTGATGCGCATGTCGATAAGCGCCTGTGTGTTTTTAACAGGGAAGCATGTAACCAGGCCATGGTATAGTGCCAGTCAATAGTCAAAAATATTGACCGGGCAATAGTTCAATGACTCATGACATAGCATAAAATAGACAATTACTCCGTATATAGACGTTTGGGTAACAAACTATACTATGCAATAGTCATGATTATTTCTGAAATTCAGAGCAAAAGAGCACATTGTTCTTGTTACAGCTAAAAATTCAAAGCACCCGTAGATTTTAGCCACAACGTCATAGCCTATTTAATGGACACATGTCGAATGACTTTCCTTAAATTCGGTTTTGCTTTTGGTGACGGGCAAAAGTAGACAGTTCGATTGTCGAGAATATCAACATGCGCAAACAAAACTGAAGTACTTGCCTGCACAGTAGAACAATCTGACAGCAATTTATCAAAATATACCAAGATAATAACAAATAAAATACTTTACCGAATTTCTCTTTTTTTTCTTTTTTTTCTAATGATAGATAACTCTTCCAAACATGTATAATCATATCTGCAACCGCAGTTAAGAATCTTGATCATCACGGGACTGACCGAAAACCGTAATCATAAGAAATATCATCGAAATCACCAGAGATTTTCAAACATTTTAAACTTTTGAACGTCATAACGTCGTCACAATGTCATAATGTGTACAACGTTTTCGCGAACAAAAAGCGTCGACGTAATGATCAGTCCGGGCAGCAACGCTTTCCTGTGCAATGTCAGACAAACTATCAGTGCTTATTTTAAGTATTGTCAAATCAAAACCTATGTTCAAACAGCACTTGAATCTCATGATTTGAACATGGATTTTCGTTCTTTCGACAATGGCTACAAACAACTTTGCTTAACGAACTTTATGCAAGAAATATGTATTTATATCATGGATCTTTAATGTATGTACATTTTCAAACGCATGTGAAATCAAGGTATCTACTATGGCACAGTTGGTAGAGCACTAGTCTGGGAATCGAAGTGTTGCTAGTTCGAGTCTCACCGTCAGTGAACTCACTGTGTTGTGTCATTAAGCAAGACACTTTAGCCACTGCTTATTACTGGTTCAAACCAGGAATACCTGTACCGACGTGACTGAAAAAGTGCTGACTGGGACGTAAAGGATCAAAACTAACAAACAAAACAAGCAACGTACAGAATGTTTTACCACGAACTGGCTAGAACAAGTAAGATTAAACATCCCTTTGCATGCCAAAAGCTCCGCAAAATTTACAGTTCCATTTCACAGTGAAAATAAAAGACCGTCGATCGAGTAAATATGTTTTATTTTTCTTCAACGCCCATGTAAACTACTGATATTTCATCTATTTTGATACATGACGTTATAACACTCCCAGACGTGGCGTCATGCAATAACAACAAAAAATATTTGAATTTTTCGTCTAGCAATTTTGGCTATATTATTCCTTAGAAAGCATATAAAAACATTTAGCAGTATAAAGTATCTTCAATGAGGCACTCAAAATAAAATAGAATGTTATTTGTACACAGACAAAAACAGAACAATTTTAAACAAACTATCAAAATTAAATTGTTAACCTTGTACTGATAAGCAAATCAATCGCCAATGGCTAAATTTTGGCAAGACCAGATTACAGATGGTCAGCTGGTCAGTTCCAACACTGTTTCCAAAATAAGATATATCTAGGTGCAGCAAGACAATGGTTAATTTGATAAGTATAACATAGTAACGCATCTATCTGCTTAAGAAGACCCCTATTTAAATCTTTGCATGCAAGGAAATTATTCAGCTGACTTTTCTAAATATATTTTAGTACATAATTCCCTCATGAACACCATCAGAGTGTCAAACAGTTTGGATCAAGACCTGGCCTGACAATTTGGCGGACCTGATCTGGGTACAAAGCTGTTTGAAAATGTTATCAACAGACAACACTTAACTATAGCAATGTTCTTTCATCTTGACATTCACAAAATGCTGGATAAACTACACTCAAAATATAAATCCAATTAATGCCCAACTTGCCTTTAACCACCCCATTCAACTTCCATTAGGAGTCAGTGCAAATTGCTTGATTTGAACACTTTGAATAAATATGTTAACTAGCTTCTTGCTATAGACATAAACACACCACTTTACATTCTAGTTAACTGTTTAGTTATAAAGCCTGTACCAAAACAAAATGAAAAGGTTTTAGCATATATAAGTAAGAAAAACGAGTGCAGCAGATATATTTCATATAGATTATAATGAGTATTTATGTCAAATGTAATATTAATTAGGCATATCAACTTATACAAACTCATCTGGACAGCAGTTATCTCAAATATGTTGCTTAACCCTCACCATGCTGACTACACTCCTCCCAACTTTATATCTATCCAACTTGCAGGATTCCACTTATTAGTATGTATTTACAAGTAGATCAGAAAACAGTATGCATCCGCATCAACTGGCTTCAGGACTTAGCTGATCTGGATTTAAACTGTTTTTAAAAACGGATATATCCAGAGCACGTTAAGGGTTAAATGATTTATATCATTTTGCATTATCTACAGATTAACGTATTTTCTTTACTTTTCTCAGCAGGAAATTCGACAAAAACACATTGAATGACAATTTCCCTCCCCATGCCCTTAGTGTTAATCCGTGTTCACCCTGGCTGTTCCGCTTTTCCGTTTTACACCCCAACAAACCGTAAAATACGATTACATAATAAATACAAAACTGTTTTGTTTCCTAAATCATGCAATCATGATTCCATGAACACGCAAAAATTGAATTCATCTCTTAAATAACACTTCTATGTCTTAACTGTTCTGAGACATAAAAAATGCCCCCACCTTTTTACATTAATTAAGTTTACAAATGCCATGCTTTTGAGAATTAGGCATGATAAAAGTTAGGCCTGAACCTTCATCTTCTTCCATAATTCATGAACAGTCATGCTAGTCTCCACCCACTATGAATGAGTATATAAATAAACTTTCATGTTGGCACACAGAACAAGAACACTACTTGTCAGGTCCACTAGTGTAGTATCAGATATATCATATTGCCATCAGCAAAGAGAGAAGACCCTGATCAGGCAGCTCTTACAAGATCTGCCTGATCTGGGTTTGCTCTGTTTGTGAAAGCGTTAAAAGGCGTCTCTATGAGTTAAAGGGTTATCAGTGAAATATCGTACTTCTGGAGATTATAGACAGTTCTCATTATCAACTCATATAAGCATGTTCTGAGCAAGACATAAACTTTAATGGAGTCTGAAATTTAACTATTATCATAAATCAGAACATAATTCGTCATTTACTTTGTTCATGTTTAATTGTTTTGAATTGTACGAGGGTCATCCAAAATGTTCTGACAATGACTCCATAAAACAAAACCTTTTCCTCTATGATGTGTTTCATAAATCTTCACATATTATTTAGAATATAAGGAATTGAATCACAAGTTCATATCTTTTCCATGTTGCAATCACAACGGTTGCTAGGCAACTAAAGAACACAAGGTAAAGGGTCATGGACGGGACACTATATGCGGTACACATGCCCAAATTTCTTAGAAATTACAGACTCCTTTTTAAAACTTTTTGTATAAATAAATAAAGACATTTTGTGTTTGATTTTGAACGTCATAGATAATGATTTAGGTTGCAGCTATGGTTTCACCAGGGTTTTGATTATGATATATCACCAATTTTGCAAGAAATATTTTCCTTGAAAATGGGTTGTACTAACAGTGTATTATATTTGGTATAAACCATTTATTGAAAGTAAGTATTTATTATGTGTTTAAGAAGACTATAGAACAGATGTATTGAAACATGTTTCTATTAATTTGCAAATTTGTTGTAATTGCTTATATAAGTGTTCAAAATATACTATTATATAATTAGCGCTTAAAGTGAGGCAAAAATCTAATTTTCTGTTGTTGCTTAGCAACCAAGAGCGTTCAGAACAACTACGTTAATGTCATTATGGTATTTGCTTTTATGGGTCAATTGTGTAATCAGACAATATCACCAACCACTAATATAACATTCCAAAGATGCATACTGCATCTTTAACTAACTCTACCCCCAGCAAAAATCAGTTAAAAACGTGAAATTTTGCGGCCATGGGCTCTAACAGTGTTGTTTACATATTTTTATAGCATCAGATCAGGTCATATTAAAAACTCCATCTTTCAAAAATGAGAAGGCAACACCCATTGCCACATGCAATGGGTTTGCCACATGCAATGGGTATTAGAATTCTGATTTTAATAACAGTTTCTGAGATATGAGGCCATTGTCAGAACTTATTGGATGACCCACATACACATAAAATATGGTAATTAACAAATTAGTCACGATTGCCTAGCAACCACGCAATTATGGAAAGTACGAGTATTAATATTGCCTAAATTATCTAAGCTCTGTTGCTAGGCAACAAATGACACGTTTGGTACATGATTTTTTTTTTTTAAAAAAAGATGCGGTTTTAAAATATAGAATATATTTGATAATTTAAGGGCAATTCAAAATTGTTGTTTGGGATACAGAAAAGCAAATATTGACTTTTGAATTATGAAATTGAAGTGTACATGTTTTTGGTTACGAATTGGTCTATCTGGCTTGAAAAACACCAAACAATTGAAATTTTGCTAAGGGTATATTTTTTACGCTTTTTTAAAAATATTGCATTTTGCGAGATTATTCAAGATTTTTGAAATTCATCAGGAGCTAATGCTAAAACGTTTAAATGCACTTCATTTCATCTCAACACTGTAGGCTGAACGCAATAAAACTGGATTAGTCAATTTTTGACAATAAAAGTTTCAAGACTGCTGCACATTTCCCTTTCAATGTGAAAGTGTAAAAATCAATTTGATGGCATTATGTTATTTTTTCAGTTCTCAAGGAAGAACGGTGTTGTCAAGTGATAATGAATAATCACTGAAAAATTCAATGCCATGTTGCTGATAATAAAGCGTACATAGCAGTGTGAATTTTGTATGTAAATTGCAAGCTTAAAGCTGAATACTATGATTAAGCTGTTAATTGCGTTTGTTTTATGTTATTATGTAGAAAAAATGAAGAGTCATACCAAATGAAAACCTTGATTTTTATTCTTCTAATTTCACGGTAGTCAGTAACATCTTCAAACAAGCAAAAACGTAAATTGATAACGTCTCTGTGGAACATTTGATATTGTAGAAAAAGTGTGACTTTTGGAATGAGGGTACATTTTCTCTAACTGTCTGTGCAAGACGCACAATTCATTTATAAATGAAATAACTTGCAGAGTCTCTGCAAAGGATTGCTTTATTTATAAAAGGAATAATTTTGTATGCGTTATTATTCTACTTTCTGAACTAGCATAAAATCTATGTGTATGTTTGTTTTGTTGCTTTACGTCCCAAGTCAACAGGGAAGGCGGGTCATGGCGGGAAGGTCAGTTCACCCTACCACACTTTTTCCTGGACAAGCTTGAACAAGCGGTTAACCAGTACTTCGTGCACATATTTTCGCTTGTAACTGACAACAACCCTTCTTGAATGATTCAGCGGAAGGGAGGAGAATGACCATAGAAATTATTTCATGATCAATCTCCACGAAAGTATGGGACCGGGCCTGGATCGAACTCCCGACCCCTGGATCTGCTGTCAGACACGCATCTGTAGCCAGACACATTACCGACTGCCCTATGTGACCCGGTCATAAAAATGTAAGGTGACTGATTAGAACTTGGTCTTAGTATATGTGGTTAGTTTTACATATTTGATATATTGTGTTGTGGTTTATATCAGTTTGGGAACAGATCTGCACATGTCAGTACCATGCCAACAATTCTAAGACATGCTGCCAAGTAAGCTTCAATAATTGTTTTCTTTGCTCATGTTGCTGAGCAGGACTAAAATTGTTGACTGAAAATGCTAATCTCATGAATGAAAAAGCCTATAGCAAGTCAATTTAGATAACTGAATAAAACGTATGCATGTACCACGTGTCTAAAAATCAATATATTTTGTATGAATGTTAGATTATTCAAGCTTGATGTGTGCGTAACATATTAACGATATGTGACTCGCACATATGGCGTCTTACCTGTATGAACATACTTATGTCTCTTCAAGTTTGATGCTTGGTTACAAGTTTTACAACAAATACCAGACTCATATTGTTTGTCCCATTAGTGAACTTGCATATGTGTCGCCAACGCTTAAAGCGAAATCACACTTTTTAAAATGCATTTATTACAGAGCTTACAGTATGGTAGGAATAATCCATCATTAATTGTTTGTGAAATCTTTTTAATAAGCCTGTAATTACTTTCTGGCTCTACTGACGTCCAGCCATACTTAAGCTCGATGAGCTCCTAACAAGTGGGCTGGAAGCACTTTGACCTGCTTACACACTACCAGAGCAGAATCATAAACCCTTGATTATGGATAAAGTTCACAATGATTCAGATTAATATTTTAAGCAGTGAGTACATTGATGAATATATTCTACTACAAAGGACGATGTGTAGTCATTATTTCTAAAAAATATAACCCTTAAAGCACTATTTATTACTATAGCAGACGACATATTTTGTAACAGTTTTCTTAATTTTGGGTACAATAAGACATAATAAAAAGCAACTGAAACTTATTGAAAAACAAAAAGCTTTGATTTAAATATTCGTAACATTCTTATTTGAATTGATCTGACTGTTGATTGTTTATTCAAACACAATATCCATTTTCCAATATCGAAAGAAGCAATGTGTGTCCACTGAAAATCTGATACCGCAAGTCATTTAGCTAAGAGAAAAGAGTTCATTGTCCAGCTCTTTAATGCCCATTACTGTAAGATGTCAGCCCCCAGATGTTTAGATAAACGCAATAAATATTGCTGTAATAAATTTAGCAGGTGAAGGAATGATCTATAAAATTTAAATAAGTACATTATTAAATTTTTATTTTTATTTGAGTAAAATGTTCAAAATCATGACCATACGCTTTAAGTAAAACTTGCACAACAAATAGAGCACAGAATATCATCCACAAGAGGTATTTCATGTGAATTTAATCAAAGGAGCATTTGGCCAGTTTAATATAATTAATGAATTTAATATAATCATGATTATAAAGGCTTTTACCTGTATGAATATTAGTGGAGCAGGAAATGTCTGTTTTTTTAGACGATCATGCACTTCCGGATACAAGCATGAGACTTTCAGATTATGTTTTTCAAACCTTTCTTGTAAATATTTTCTCGTTAGTCATCGCAATATTTTTCATTTTCAAGATGGCTAACGGAAATTTCAAAATGGCTGCCAAATTCATATGATAAGCGGAGGGGAGAGTGACAAAAAGAAGGCACATGCAGATATAAGCATGAAACTTGGTAAAATGTTCATGAGCATAAGTAATTTGAATATTTATTCTTAGCCAATCGAAATTGGCCTATTTTCAAGATGGCGGTGCTAAATCCAAGATGGCAGCTGCAAAAAAACTCAGATCAGAAAATGAAGATTTTACATGATACAAAGTAATAAAAACATCTAAAACGGTATAATTGGATGAAATATTTCATGGAATAATATTGGATACCTTGAATCAGCCCTATCTGAGTATTAAAATGGACAGAAAGGGGGGGGGGGTAAGTAAAACTGATTAAAATGTTTGTTTGTTTGTTTGATTCTTTACATTCCATCAACAATCTTTCAGTTATATAGGGACGGGTTTTCCTGGGTTGAACCAGTACTAAGCTAGGATAAATGTGTCTTGCTCAAGGACCACAACGCAGTGACGCCGGTGAGGCTCAAACCCGCGGCACTTCGGTCTCGAGTTAAGCACTCTACCACTGAGCCACTGCGCTCCCATGACTAAAATGCAGTGTTGTCGTCAAACTAAGGTAAAAATGCAAATAGATGTCGTTTGCGCTACAATCTGGTTATAAGCTATGGATTATGTAAGTACTAGAAAAGAGGAGCAATCAAAAGCCACATCTCACTCTTAAACCGAAATGATAAATAATTAAAAAAAATACAAATAGACCAAAATACATTGAGAACAAATGGCCAATCGAGTGGGCAGCTATTTCTCAAAAGGTGACCACTCTGCAACCCAAACAGAACTTTAAGAATAATGAACAAACATACGGTGAATCATCACCAAAACTCTGACACCAAAACAAATACCTATTATAATTAATGTATAGGGGAGATTAAATGGTCAGATGAAATAAATCCGGGATCTTTAAAGGAAATGTGAATAAAGTACCACATCTGACCCAGGATACCACATAGAAAAATGACAAATACACTATTTAACATCACAAACGAGAGCCAAGAAATCACCCCTTTCCCAGCAGGTGACCGCAAGGCAGCAATGAACAGACCCTGCTTTAAGTAGCACTTCCAATTAGTTCTCTCTTGTTGACTTGTCACAATAGCTCAAGCGGTGCAGTGTCCGTTTCCAGAGCAAGAGGTCACAGGTTGAAATAAAACAGCCATGTCACACTAAAATAGTTTAAAAAGGAACCAATTGCTACATTGCTTGGTTCTGAGCACAATATGACTGTGTATGAATACATACATGGATGGATTTTCTTATCTCACTCACTACTAACACAACTACACATTTTGAAGTAATTACTTAACTAAAATGGACAACAATAGTTTGCTTTCGAGTACTTGGTTCAGCGAATCCCATCAGGTGTCTCGATCTGTGGTTGAGATGTATCGATAGATAGAAAGATTTGAGTTTTTGAATGCTGTACTGTGAAGCTCCAGTTGCATCGGGTGGTTACCTAGCTGTCTTGGCCCTATAATTATGATCAATATTATCAACATTATACTATAGTGTTTAACTCCTTTTGAAGTAAGGATGAACAAACTTCTCCTTTTTCCATAGATGGTATTCCCATTTGATTCCTAATTTGAGGACCCTAAAAATGCAAATTTCATATTGGTGAATGACGTGTATTGAAGTTTTCTGGCAAACGGCAGCAGCCCAACATATATACCTACCCTACCCTACCTACCTAACTTAACCTGGGTTTTCAACCTACAACCTCCAGTTCCGGAAGGGGATGCCTTACAACTTGAGGTATCGTGACAATGCAACAAGGGGGCGTAGGGACTCCCGCCATGAAGAATGTTCCATCACCACAAGGAAGTGCGTGAATGCCAGCATACTTCAAGCATACTTTTAAAGAACCCACTGTTCTGGAAATCAAAGTATTCTTCCTTTGAAACCTGTCTCTGTCAGAACAAGAAAAAATCAGTACCTTGAAAATGTCATTGTAACATAATCTAGACGATTGTGTTATACATGTAGTGAGATGGGCTGCATACCATTCCTCAAAACATTGAGCAGTGCAATTGTAGCCTG
The DNA here is from genome assembly GCA_964019695.1 of Loripinus fragilis. Taxonomy (NCBI): domain Eukaryota; kingdom Metazoa; phylum Mollusca; class Bivalvia; order Lucinida; family Lucinidae; genus Loripinus; species Loripinus fragilis. Next base: position 38,362,349 of record OZ026530.1, on the reverse strand, counting down.
ACATATCTGCTTTGCTGCCTCAAAATTGATCAGACGCAGGTATAGCACCATCTGAGACTGAAGAGTCATGTATTATTGCCTCAAGTGTCAAAAAAACAAGGCTTGCAAACAAAGTGGCATCAGCCTTTCCTGGTATATTTATCAAAACTTTGCAGTGTACATATTAACAATATCAGCGAGATATTACTGTTGACTTAGTAACGGGTAGAGTCCGTGCTGGATATGAGTAGAGGTACATAGTTGGTCACGTTATGGTACTTAATCCACCTCATTGGACAAATATAGGGGTTACTTTCATACTTCTAAAAGTAAATCAGTTTCGTCACCCTACTAGTATTGAGCACGGACTATAGTTGACAAGCAAAGAGTGAGCAAATGCATCCAAAACGTATGTTTTGGAGTCAAATATTGACTTATGAGCTTCTTTTAGTTATGCTTTAACATTCTTTTCTATTTTTATCGTCATCATATATTACTTGTATCATTATCATTTTTATCATTATCTCAAGTAATGATAGGCCTAAATGAATACATGTATGGTTCCTTTTTCATGCCACAAAAAATAGGGTAGGTGGGTAGGCCAACATTAAATTAAGCCATAACATTAAAACATGATGATGGCTTATATTATTCTATTGACTATTCAATAGTGCATAAAGAATCTGAGTGAACATATTTTGATGTATTGTAAAAAGGCCTAAATGAAGTAACCACACTATTTTAAGCCCAAAACCTTTATATGGTTGTTAGTTCAGGAAATTATTTTGTTGAGCATCTTTTAACGCAGAAACCCGCTTCAAAATTTTCATTATGCCTGTTTTAGTTTTTTTCCCCAATGGCCATTTTAATGTATATAATAGGGTAGGTAGGGGAACAGGAACCCCACTATATTCCTTAAAGCCTTATCATTAATACAAAATACATCGTACCAAACAACATGCATTGTCCAGTATTACAATCATGTTTACTTGGAAGATATGGTACTTCAAAAAGGAGAGCATTGTATTCAATTTATTTGCATTTTACCCTAATGACCCCCCCCCCATTTATACTATCTGACCATTATATCTTACCTACAATAATTATAATAGTAAAAACTAATTCATAGTTTATAATAGGAGTGTAGCTCAGGCAAGCAAATTGACATCTAATTGCTTTTCTACCATTGTTTGATGGCAACACAGCATTTTTAGTCAATGTTGCTTAATTCCCCCCATTTCGGCCCCATTTAACCCTTATTCTCAAATAGTATTTGGTAATTTCAAGAAAACCTTTACCCTTTTATAATGTATTTCATCCAACAATACCATTTTAGATGTTATTTTATTTCTTTGTATGATGTAAAATCTTCATTTCAGGATTTTACGTTTATTGTGGCGGCCATCTTGGATTTTAGCGCCGCCATCTTGAAAATTGACCAATTTCGATTGGCTAACGAGAAAAATTCCAACAACTTATGCCAATGAACATTTTTACCAAGTTTCATGCTTTTATCCGGATGTGCATGATTATTGTCATTTCCCGCTCCACTATATGTTACTTTATTTCAGATGGATCTCTTTAACAAAATAGCTACAATATAGTTTATTTTATCCCCAAGGCTTTTAAAAAAGCGATGGGGATATTGCAATCACCTCCGTCCGTCCGTCACGCTATCTCCCCCTAAACCATTGGACGAAACCCAACCAAATTTGGTGTGTGAGTTGCTCATATGAATGGGGTGTGCGACGACACATGTTTTGGCCAAGTCCCCTGGGGCCCTGGGGAGGGGCCAAAAGGTCAAATATAATTAAATTTTGAATACAGTCAATTTCAAATATTTTAAAACCAAACTTCGTGTGTCTTCTCGCAAATGAAAGATATAAAACATATAAGACAGTATTTTCATTCGGTTGCCTTGGTCATGCCAAAGTGGTTGGACTTTGGGAGATACAGCAGGGGTTTGGGGGTCAAAAATGATTTTTCCGAAATTCAACCAAATTTGATGTGTGAGTTTTTCACATGAATGGCACGTGCAACGGCCCAATTGTTTTTGGTTCCCCGCCCCTGGGGCCTTGGGGAGGGGCCAAAAGGCCAAATATCACTAAATCTCAATTACAAACAATTTCAAAGATTTTTAAACCAAACTTTGTGAGTCTTTTCACAAATGAAAGGTATTAAACATTTTAGGCGGGAATTTTATTCGGTAGCCTGGGTCATACCCCAGGGGAGGAATTTGAGGGTAATCGGGGTCAAAAATTACATTTTCTGATTATGGTCATGTGGCATATCAAATTAATGTGTATGATCAGTAGGTCAAAATACACTGATTTTTTTTACACTAGGATCAAACTGGTTACCTTGGGGTGCGTTCTAAAGGTCAAATACCTTTAGATTTCTTGAGAGTGTGGGGATTTGCGATGGCGCGCCATCGAATGTGTTCTAGTTATTAATATGAATAAAATATTAACCACAAGTGTCACATGAATATGGTTTATCTCCAGTATGATTAAGCTTATGTTTCTTCAAGTAACCTGCTTGAGTTAAACCTTTACGTCAAGTGTCCGGTGAATATAGTTTAGGTTCTTCATGTATAACCTTATGTTTCTTCAAGCCACATGCTTGAATAAAATATTTACCACAAGTGTCACATGAATATGGTTTATCTCCAGTATGAATAAGCTTATGTTTCTTCAAGTTACCTGCTTCAGTAAAACATTTACCACAAGTGTCACATGAATATGGTTTATCTCCAGTATGAATAAGCTTATGTTTCCTCAAGGTACCTGCTTGAGTGAAAAATTTACCACAAGTGTCACATAAATATGGTTTATCCCCAGTATGAATAAGCTTATGTTTCACCAAGGTACTTGAATGATTAAAACATTTACCACAAGTATCACATGAATATGGTTTATCTCCAGTATGAATAAGCTTATGTTTCTTCATGTCACTTGTTTGGGTAAAACATTTACCACAATAATCACATGAATATGGTTTATCTCCAGTATGAATACGCTTGTGTTTCTTCAAGTTACATGCTTCAGTAAAACATTTACCATAAGTGTCACATGAATATGGTTTATCTCCAGTATGAATAAGCTTATGTTTTTTCAAGTCACCAGTTTGAGTAAAACATTTACAACAAGTTTCACATGAATATGGTTTATTTCCAGTATGAATAAGCTTACGTTTTTTCAAGTTTCCTGCTTGAGTGAAACCTTTACCACAAGTGTCACATGAATATAGTTTATCTCTATTATGAATAAGCTTGTGTTTCTTCATGGTACCTGCTTGAGTGAAACATTTACCACAATAGTCACATGAATATGGTTTATCTCCAGTATGAATACGCTTGTGTTTCTTCAAGTAACCTGCTTGAGTGAAACATTTACCACAAGTGTCACATGAATATGATTTATCTCCAGTTTTAATCATTGTATGTCTCTTTAAGTCACCTGACTGGGTAAAACCTTTACCACAAGTTCCAAACTTATACTGTTTCTCCCAAGTTTGAATAGACATATATCTCTCCATGTTAGATAAAATAGATTAAAACCAACAGGTAAATGGCTAATTAACTGCATGAGTAAGGAAATGTTCCTTCATGTTAGACGAGTGGGTAAAACATTCTTGAAAGCGCCACCGTGGCATATGAAAACAAAGTTTATGTCCTGTAAAAAAAATCTTGTGATTTATCAAGTTACATACACAAACAAATGATCTACCAAAAGTGGCAAGCCTGTCCAAAGTCTCGCTATATAGGAACATACATAGCGGCTATAACCATATCATAAAACACCTTTGATATAGGCTGTACACATGTAGTGTGTGTGATAGGACAAAAACGTGTTTATAAAAGAAGAAAAAAAATACTGTTCTGAAGGATCTGTTTCAAAGATTATTTTGTGGTTACTCAAATGAGCTGTCTACATCAAAGTGTATTGAGTACAGAAATCACATATTTGATTGGAACGTTAGAACCTTTAAATGTAAATGTATGTCTTCTCATATCTGAACACCTACTAAACTTCACGTCCTTCCATGTCCATCCACAATGCTCTAAATTCTATCAGTTCATCAGCATTTGTGTCTCAACGTTTCTTAGAAATCTAAAAAAGAAAAGGTATACTTTGGAGTCGTACAATAATCAACAAATTATTCATATCATAATCGGGCAGTAAATGGCGTTCTCAATTGAGTATCAGTTATTCCTTGCCCATGTGTATCAGTAATTGTTTGCGCTGAAATACTCCTCAGGAGACAAAACTGGCCTCGAGGTTATAAAACGTCAGTTCATTCTCAAACTTGAAATAAAGCACAAAGAATGCTGTATGTGGACACGTGTCCGCAAGCAGCCAACCATTGCGTTCTATTTTGAGTTTTCTTGAGGCCAGGTGTCCGAAATAAAGAATATGTAGTAGATTTAGAAATACAAGTACCTTAAAAGACAAAGAAGTATTGATTTAACTTCATGACTCTTAGGAGTGACCATATTTTTACTAGCTGTAAGACCATAGGAAATAACATATTCCAAGGTTGGCAGGAAGGCAGTTAATACTCATTTTGACAGGCCAGCGGTTATAACCGGTTTAACTGGTCATTGCTGGTCAATTGGTGGTGGATTGTTGGTCAATTGAAGTGGTTGATTGGTCGATAAAGTCACAGGCATACTAATGTACCGGTATATGCATTGGTACTTTAGACATAAAATTTGTCAATGTTGTTCAGTTGTTATTGCTAGCTTAGGGTTCTAAGCTTAGGCCTCCATGCGAGCTGAAAAATTTTTTGTACTTCAACAACAGCAGAATCTAGGGCGAAGATTTGGTACCAGTAAAATGCATTTAAGCCCCCGGTGGCTTCGGCTGCTGTCCGTTCTAAGGCGGTGGTTCTGTTGTTGTTGACTTTCTGTTTATTGTTGCTCCCATTGTGGGAGTCTGTAATTGTTCTATGTTTTGTTGTACGTTACTTTATGTCCATTTTAGTATTGCAATCATCTTGATGGGGAAGAGAGAGCTGATTGCTTTGCTTAATTTGTCTTCCTGGTGTCTCGTGATGGTTGAGCGGCTCTTCCTCACGGTGCCACTGGGTGGTCTGCAGTTATGATTGTGGTATTTCCTGATCATACTCATTTACTATTTTTCTTTCTGATCCACTAAATCAGCCATAGAAACGAGGCATAAAAAATAATTAACTGCTCAATTTTTCAATACTAATCGACTAGTATCGACCAATTCTGGAGTATTGACGGGGGCAGTTATTACGGGTAAAAACTGCCGGTTAAACAGCCCCTACTTTCTACCGCCCAAACTTGCATATTTCACACTTTAAGGGCACTAATGATAGGAACAAACATATGGGTTACTTATAATTGGTTAGAAAAGTTAAAAAGATCATTTCCTATACTCAATTTGAACATGACTTCAACTATAACATTTTGATAACTAATTATTATTGTTTACAACAAAGGCCGGGTACAATGCATACAACTCATAGTTGAATTAACATTAAACTAAACAGCCAAAAATGGTCAAATATGGTATCTGTTCTGATTGTTGACTAAACTGAAATTGGTTCATTTTTGCATTTAACTGCTTAAAACTGGCATGTCAGATAACAAAATTTATTAGTTTATATGCATGCTGGCCTAGTAATAATTTGGAAAATGCATTCTGTCTTTTTAAGGTCATTCACTGACCATAGTGGATAAAAAGCTATCTTAATGCTGCCAATATTCACTAATACAGATACAAAGACGGAACTTCCTAGTTAGCAAAGACGTAGTTCATAAATCAGAATTTGGGGGGTCTGTAATTGTTCTATATTTTGTTGCACGTTACTTTATGTCCATTCTAGTATTGCAATCATCTTGATGGGGAAGAGAGAGTTGATTGTTTTGCTTAATTTGTCTTCCTGGTGTCTCGTGATGGTTGAGTGGCTCTTCCTTGCGGTGCCACGGGGTTGTCTGCAGTTTGTGATTGTGGTATTTCCTGATCATACTCACTTACTATTTTTGGAGCTGTAGCTGTCATGCAAGTATAAACAATTTGCAGTAAAGTAACAGGTATTATAAAACTGATTAGCAGTTCAAGATGTTTAAAATAGGCAAATGCAATGGACATGGTACTTGGCAAAAATATAAATTTCAAAATAGTTATTCTTATTTTCAGTAACATACATTGTAGGGTCACATTGGAATAGCCTCATAGAGGAAACTCCAATGTGTACCTACCGTACAATAAATGTCTTTTCAATAAATGAGAAATTCACCATAAGCTTTTTTTTTTCAAAAAGAAATACTCCATACCTAAGATAGTCAATAATGACAGCAAAGATATGCAGCGGATGACTCAAGCAGACGACATTTGTCAGATTCATTTTTGTGTCAGTGCTAAAATCTTTTATCTCCAAAGGTCGTCTGCTGATAAACTTTATAACTTGGCATTCCCACACTGTGATAAGGTATTCATTGCGAAGATCTAGATAGGAATTTAAAGTGATTGCATTCATTTTTCAGTGAACGGACAGTGCTCCATGAAACTTGATTTTAACTGCAATGAGTTGACCTAAACATGTTTTAATTTACACACTAGAATTGTCAGAGAATCTAATCATAGCCTCGCTGAAGCACTTTCAAGTAGTAAAAAGGCCAAGGTCTAGATATATACTTAAAACCAAAAGTAACTTTACACTTTGAACTACTGAATATATCTTTACTGTTTTTGATTTAACCAAATTAAACATTGCAATGAGTTGCTGGTACCTGCCCTAAACCTAATTCACGAATAACAACTTAGGTAAATTAATCTTCTTTCGAGTTATCTGTGCTTTCATTAAAAGCACAAAATCAGCATTTCCTAACAAAATCCAAAATAAACCTAGGATTTGAGCACTCTATTTTAAGAGCCATCGATTACCCATTAAAAATGCTGCAAGCATTTTGTCTCTGACGTATAGTTTGTTTTTGGCAGCATCTTAAAGCTGGTTTACTTTGAAATTATCTCCCTTTGAATTAAAACAATAGTAATGCATAAATAAAAGTTGGTGAAAATATGTCAGTTTGTTCTCAAGATATTGAGGGGAAACGAAATATTGGCGTAAATCAAAGGCCATAACTCTAGTACAAATTTGGGGAAAAAAAGACTTGTAACAATACAAAGCTAGATCCTGGCAATATGAATCCATTTATAATCTTGGTGAAAATATGTCAATGTCTTCTCAAGATATTGAGGGGAAACGAAAATTTGGCGTAAATCAAGGACCATAATTATGGTAGAAATTTTGGGAGAAAGGGTGTCAAGAAAGTCAATAATGTCAGCAAAGATATGCAGCAGACGACTCAGGCAGACGACAGTAATCAGATTCATTTTTGTGTCAGTGCTAAAATGCTGATAAAATGGATAACTAGGCTTTCCCACACTGTGATAAGGTATTCATAGCGAAGATCTAGTAATAAATTTAAAGTGATTGCATTCATTTTTCAGTGAACGGACAGTGCTCTATGAAACTTGATTTTAAATGCAATTAGTTGACCTTTCCATGTTTTAATTTAAAAACAAGAATTGTCAGAGAATCTGATTATAGCCCTGCTGAAGCACTTTCGAGTAGTAAAAAGGCCAAGCTCTAGATATATTTAGCAGGAAAATGTAAAGATACTGAGCAGGAACTAATTCTCACATTAACCAAGGGCCATAACTCTGTAACAAACTAGATCTTGTCAAAATGAATGCATATATAAAATTTGGTGTATTTCTGTCAATTTGTTCTTAAGACATTGAGCGAAAAAAATATTGACGTAAATCAAGGGCCATAACTATGGTTCAAATGTGTAAAAAATGACGTATAACAATCCCTAGCTAGATCTTGTCAATATGAATACATTTATAAAATTTGGTGAAATTCTGCAAATTTGTTCTCAAGATATTAAGTGGAAGCTAAAATTTGGCGTAAATCAATGGTCATAACTCTGGTACAAGTTTGGCAAAAATAACGTGTAAGAATCCCAAGCTAGACCTTGTCAATATTAATGCATATATAAATTTTGGCGAAAATATGTCAATTTGTTCTCAAGATATTGAGGAGGGTCTGGATGGGTATAATGATTAGTGAATAATGGCTTTTTTTATAATGGACAGTGAATAATGAGCCAAAAAATAATGAATATTGAATAATGAGGGCCTAAAAATTAATGAATAATCCTATTTTGTAATGAATTGAAGAAAAAATAATGAATATTGAATAATTAGATTTCTTTGCAAACACTCTCTTACGTTTAATGAATAATTGGTCTTATTTGAATAAATAAACCAAAATTTTAATGAGATGAAGAATGGGCTAATTTTTTTAATGAATAGTGAATACCAGAGCCCCCCCCCCCACCAACCAGACCCTCAGGGGAAACGACGTCACGTGATTAGCCAATTAATGATGTGCTTTTTTGGTGGACAATTATTAAATTATTATAGACATATAATACTATATGAAGAAAAATGAATTTGTGATATGATAAAGATATAATCGAATATAATCGAATAAGTTGGATTATGGCAAGATAAGAATTTTGTACATTTATTATTTGTTTTTCTCAATATCATAATTTGCTAACGGCATTAGTGAAAGCTCACTGAGCTGCCCAACAAACTTGCCCTGAAGACCTTAGGCTACTTTGTATTCAATGATTAAAATAGCATTAACCCAAAAGAAATGTACGATTGGAAATTCGTCATGCATGATTGGCTGCATAAGCTGGTACCAGGCTTTCGCGTTAAAGCATATGTTCTGGTTCTCCCGCTATCATCAAACATCATTCACGGGGTCCAAGCACTGTTTTCCAGATTAAAGTATACAGATTTAGTTTCTACCGCACATGATGGATTCAGATACAGAAACAAAACAGTAAACAGAATTATCTCCCGTTATGCTACAGACGTACGAAGGCTATCAGGCAGAGTCATGAAAGCACGCCTATACAGACAGAAGGAGCAAATTCATCGGAAACGCTCAATTCAAATTACTTGTCTTGCAGTTATGTAGCAGTTCCACATAATGTTGATGAAAATATTGTAGAAGCTTTAGGAGTAGAGTGTGAAGATGGTCAGGATGGAAATCTCTATGTGAAGAACTCTGTGTATATAATAGCCTAGTAGAACTGTTTAGGGGGTTGCCAAAAGAAATGTTCATAAACAGGATTCTGTTAAATGATGCTTCATGCGAGGTTAAGCTAGGCGAAATGCGCTCCAGCCTTTTTGAGCATATTAAAGAAAGTGAGCATTTTCCCTACGGGTTGCGATGTGTGCTGAAGCGTAGAGTTTGTACAAGAAATAAAGACTCTGTAGCGACCAAATTCAAACATGATATACACACACTTATGGATGTACTAGAAGGAGCGAATATTAAGACATGAGGGGTATATGGAGAAAGGGGATATACAGGTATATATAAATTAAACATGTTCCGGTATATTATAGTTAATACACCATATATAGAGTTGTCTCCTGATATTTCTCTTGACGCTTGGATTAGCGCTTGAGCTCAAGCGCCAGGAGCTCTATTTTTCTTTAATATGTTGGCTTTCAGATTGATAGATATATAGGAAATGATAATTGAACAACGAATATTTGTTAGGTATAATCTTACTTGTAAAACAGTTATTAAATAGGTTGTTTATCTTTATTATTCTTGTCGCTCAGGACAAATCTCTTGACGCTTAATTTAGCGCGCAGCCAGAACTTTTGACATCTATTTGGGAGCCTTATATATATTGTAAGTGCTTATAACTGGTGCTGAGATACTTTTATATGTCAAAATTTATCAAACTTAATCACATTTACTCATTTTATGCATTAAAAATTGTTTAAAAGTCTCTTGACGCTTCGTGTCATTTCTTGTCGCTCCTTGACGCTTTTTAGGGAGACCAGTAAATCTTATATATCTAGAAGGGAGCGCAGTGGCTCAATGGTAGAGTGCTTGACTCGAGGCCGAAGGGCCGCGGGCTGGAGCCTCACCGGCGTCACTGCGTTGTGGTCCTTGAGTAAGACACATTTATCCTAGTTTAGTAATGGTTCAACCTAGGAAGATACGTCCCTATATAACTGAAAGATTGTTGATGGGACGTAAAGAATTAAATCAAACTTAGACCTATATATCTAGGCAGGGTCCGGTTATCCTAATGACAGGTTATTTTTCATTTGGCCTTACTCGTCAAAGTGAGCAATGTACTGAGGTCCTTACCTTCCCAGTAGAATAAGCTGGTAACAATTTATTAAAATTTACCAAATCAATAACAATATGAATATAATACTTTACCTGGGCCCGGAATTACAATGCCTCCTTAAAGTTAAGGTAGACTTAAATTGACGATCTTACTTAAATTTCACGAAAAGTGCATTACAATCATTTCCCCTATCTTAAATGTCTCCTTATCTCGACAAAATACTTATAATTCAAGGTAGCAGCGAGGCTACCTTAAAGTTAAGATTTAACTTTTTGACGGGGTTGCGAGTTCGAACCCGTCACAGTACCATGGTTTTTTTTTTAATTTTATTTTTTTATCAATTATTTATTGAACGGTGGCATGTGATTCCCAACAATGTGGCATTTTGACACATGTAGACTAAGACGAGCCTGTGTAGCCGCCTTTTAAGCTTAGACAGTCAAAATGCTGTTTGGGCAGTAGCTTAATATTCATAGAGTATTCGAACGACTAGCAAAGGCTCTGATCAAACTGCGCGTATGCGCAGGCTGATCTGAGGCTCTGCTCGTCACACATACCACATTGTTAGGAATCTCATGTAGCGGCTCATTTAAAGATATATATTCATAAGCATTTCCAAACCATTTGGGTTGCTTAATATCACTTTACTTGATTGTATCGATTCCTGATCTTTGCACCCTTGCTTACTTTAATGACAGCAAACAATGCGTACTCTATTGAGTTGATGCATTCAGTGGCATCTCGCATATGCGTTTTCGTGTTTGATAATGTCCTATTGGATGGACACTTTGTATAAATGTTAAAACTGTTTTCCAATGATGCTTAAAGGACACTTGTGAAAATATGATACAATAAAAATGAAGAAAAAGACATGAAAGCATTGATGGGATTCGAACCCGCGCATAATGGAAACAAGAAATATCTTTAAAAAAGATATTCGGCAACTCTCAAATACTGACAATAAACGCAACCAAATTCGCTGGTTTAGACGAAATTCCCATCTACCCCTTTGCATGCTGGAATCTAAAACCAGCGAAGTTGTGGTCCTGTTTCTGCCTCTCTTTTGCTTGGTTTTGTGCACATCTAACTCTTTTCGCTGAGCGATATGCATCCGAATCTTTTCTTTAATTTTAGGCATTCACCAGCAAGGGTTTGGAAACAATGTTTTAAGTCCTTAGTTTTTAAGAAAATGGGGGGGGTGTTGACAATAAATTAATGTAAAATTAAACGTTCATTGAAACAAACCGAACACCAGAAAAGAACATAGCCAGGATCGAGGAATAAATATATGTAGGATTCAAAACTGATCGACACCCAGTAAGCACGTACAATCGGGCCATTATCGGCCCACCACTGAAACGCCATCCAAATGACATTTTGCTAGCAGTCTGATAGTGGCCCGAGTTTGGATGCTGACTGACCCATGCGCGGATCCAGGAATTTTTGCCAGGGTGGTCCAGGCCCAACTGCCAGAAAACAGCTCTGACAACGTTTTTTGTCCTTTTTGTCCTCAACTGTTACAGTTTTACAGTGGCTTATCAATGGTTTATTTCAAAGAAAACTATAATTTTACAAGGTTTCGGGGGGGGGGGGGTCCAACCTATTCCAGGGGGGGGGGAGGGGGGTCCAACCTATTCCAGGGGGGGGGGGCTGGGTGTCCAAATGCTAATTTCTAGAAACCCATAGAACTTTTGATTTTCCAGGAGGGGGTCCGGACCCTCTATCCCCCTCTGGATCCGCACATGTGACCATTTAACTATTCGTAATTGATAGAAGAGACTTTGTCTATAGTTACACTGCTCTTGTAAGAAAATGCATATGCCGGCTAGGGCAAGCTCAATCGCCTGAACCCAAAGGTTACGTGCAAATTTGCGATTAATTTGACGCCATTGTAATGGAACAAATTAAATTCACTTGTTAAGTTTTTTTTTAGAAATCAATGGTTTATATTCACCATTTGGGACAATGACACATACCCCTGGAATTGGGAATTATAGCGCGAAAACGCCTACAATTGAGAATTTTTAGTGTTGTTAGCTATATTGTCTAATCATAAAACACATCAATTTTAATCTGAATTTAGCTGTACTGTTAACTTGCATGATGTATTATATGAGACTGCGCAATGTTGAATATTACCAGGGCTACCACTCATATTTTGAGGGTACATAGGGCAAAATGAAGATGGCACAATTTTTTGAGGGTACATGGGGTCATGGGCCCACGAAAATTCCGACAGCTAAGCATTTTAAAAGCGCAGAGTAGGCTTAGATTTCCTATTAACTGCTTAAAGTGATTCTTCAAACCCACCCTAAACAAATTTGAGCGGGGCTCCCCTTTATATCATTTGCATGAACATGACTAAGTCAACACACTGAAAAAAACATATGGCAGGGGTTCCCTTATACATTACGACTTTCCGTTCACCTCAGCCCTTTCCCCAGCCAACATAAAATGCGAATTGATTAGAAAAACTGAAGAAGTGGGATGGGGCACTTGGTACTACAGAAGCTTACACCAAAGTACCAGCTCCTTCATGTGTGATAGACAAGAGACAGTTAAGATAGTCAAAATAACATCTAGCTTTTATCTATTCCATCGCCATTCTTACACACAGATGTACGAAATTAAGCTACCTAATTGTATCAGCTAGTTGGTATTTATCTTTTTATGCATCCGGAGAACAAGTTTTAATTGATTGTTGTACTTACAGGGGAAATTACCTGTTGAAGCAAAGAAGTAAACTACGGCTAATATGCCGATCCTTAGAGGGCGCAACACCCTTGGGCCCTTGTAATGCAACGAGAGGATTTACATCGTAGTAGCACGACTGATATGCCGACAGTCGGTCGGTTGAAAATGTCCGAACTGGAACCCAAATAAACAAACAATTTTAAACACAATTTACTGGACATAACGACGATTTTTTCTTTGATATTTTCCGACTTGAAATAAGGATTTTTCATCCGAGCATAGGAGAAAAGAAACGTTTTGGCATTGGGAATATAACCGCATAACGGCCAAAAAAGACTATTGTCGAAATATATGAAACAGACTATAATCATGTCCAGATATGGGAATTGGAAAAGTTACAAATATTTTATTTAAATAACGTGATATTACTTTAAAGTCCTTTCGGATTTAGTGGGTTATTTTATAATGCACTTCTTTACTGTGTGCAAGGCATGTAAACAATGATAGTGACAGCAATTTACAAATACTGTACATCGGGGGTTGACCTATATTCGAGATGAGGTCGTTAATACATTTGCATTTTTAGACCCAGTGCACAGACTGGTTCTCTGCCATTTACATGTATGTTTTCAAGTTTAGTTTCATGTTTAATAAGATTGTATGGACATTCTGAGTATCAACCAATGAGAACATCTTTTTTTCAGTTGGTGTGATGAATATTACAATTTAAAAATGCTTCTGATTGGTGAATAATTTAGATCTAAAATGATATTAGAACGGCGGCTAAAGCCGCCGTAAAAATAAATGTATGTTCTGCTGCCAGTTATACAAGATGATATCAAACAGTTTTCAAAACTACACCTGACTGCCGAATATGCCAGCCTACTGTTTTGATTTCAATGTTCACAAATAAGCAAATGTAAACATGGTCATCAAATCTTGGCAGCACTATAGAAGGTTTTTAGGAGCGATATCGTTTCTATAACACCACGATAACGTATATCCACGCGCGGATCCAGGAATTTTTCGTCGGGTTTGGCGGTGGAAGTGGGGGGGGGTGTCCAAGCCCGACTGACTAAAAAAAGCTCTGACGTTGTTTTTTCTCTTCTTTTTTCTGTAAGTCCTCAGCTTATTTTGCAGAGGGAGTCCAGTGATCATGGCTTTTTCAAAGAAAACTATCATTAAACTATAACTTTCCGATATTCCATGGAGAAGAGCGCTCTAACATTTCCAGGGGGTTCAACTTTTCCCAGGTGGAGGGGGTCCAATTGCATATTTCTATATAAACCTATAGAATTTGTGATTTTCCAGGGGGGTGGGGTCCGGACCCCTGCCACCTCCTCTGGATCCGTGCGTGGCATCGTTAACTGGGTTCGTCGACACATCGTCTTGGCCAAAAGACTTAGCATGACACTCACTCCATTGATGCAAGTTCTGTGCGGCTGTGGTAAACAACGACATGGTCCTACTGTTTAGTGATTGGAGATACGATTGGGGTATCAAAAGTGCACCGTGTATCAAAAGCGTTATTGTATTATTCCAAACGTCGGATGTGAAGGGAGTCTCTACATATAAAATACCGAATTACCCACATGCTTTGTCCCACACTGTATGTGGCGATCACAATTGAACTGAATTGCTAGAAACGCTGTTTTGTATTTTAAAAAAATGCGTATCGCTGCCTATCAGGTACGACTTTTTAGTATTAAGGTTGAAGGGTTCACCACATCAAGAAGTGTGCGAGTATTCTATAACTACCCCCCCACTGTTAAGCATATGAACAAACTAGAGGATCTGAAGGCCATGTAGCGCTAACCTGATCCCATTGATTAAATTAAGATAGGTCAACTTAGGCTTATTATTGAAACATATTTTGTTTTACCATATATGGGAGTGTTTTTTTTCATTTGGAATTATCACGTATGCATTGTAGCGCGTTGTGGCTCAATTGGCGCCTTTAAATTAAAATAAATTAGCTAAGTATCTGATAATCAGCCAATTTCTGGCTTGCCATTGGGAATTTATGTGTCCAAAATGAGTACATGTACGCCATGTAAGTCATTAGTTATGACTCGACAGGGCTCGCGAAATAGATGGGTAACCGGGTGCCACTTTGGCAGAGATATTTGTAGCTTATAACAAGGCATCAGTGCTGTACAGCTCAAGTCGGATTAAAATCCCGAATTTACGTAGACCTCGAAGTCTCACAAATTACTGATATTGCTTGGGAGCGCACTACTAGTGCTTCAGTGGTAGAGTGCTTGACTCGAGACTGAGGGGCCGCGGATTCGATTATCACCGGCGTAACTGCGTTGTGTCACTGAGCTAGAATATTTATCCTAGCTTAGTACTAGTTCAACCCAGGAGGCCCCGTCCCTTTATAACTGAAAGATTGTTGATGAGACGTAAATAATCAAATCAAACAAACAAACAAAACTGATATTGTACTGTTTACCTTAACTTTAAACATTCGTATGAGCAAACTGCAACCGAGCCAGCATGATATTATGGTACTTATCGCATAGGCAAGCAACCATGGATTGCTCAAGGATCCACATAACCTGCCAATCCACACCAACTTAAAATATGCACTCGTGTGATGGTTCAGAAAAAAGGATAAAAACTTAACCCCCACTGGATAACTGCTCATGCATCATTTATGTTAGGTTATACGGATGGGATAAGCAACACAGTATCATTGGTTAGCCCATAAATAGTCTACAACGAGCTAGATGCATGTTGACTTCTTCCACAAACACACAAAAACATGATCATCGCGAGTTCGTGTGTACTCCCCCCTATCCCCCCCCCCCCCCCCCGCCGCAAATCACCCCCACCTGCCCTCCCTCCCCGTCTCATCTAAAATGACGCCTACACTCTTTTATGAATGGAAAATATTAACACAAGTAATTCTCCGTCGTGGGGAGGGTTTTAATGAGCAGGAATTTCTCTATTTTGTACAGGACGCGCGAAACATTTGGGTCCCTTACAGTCATTAAAACTCTATATTTTTCGTATGTCCTCGTAAACCTTTCCGTCAAATTAACGATTTTAGCCGAGGATTTATACTTAAGTTAGGTTCACAAAAACGGTGCATTGTAAATGCACATTTAAGATAGAATCTTAACTTTAAGAAATATTGGAGTTAAGTTCGTAAAAGTCTACTTAACTTAAGGAGGCATTGTAATTCCGGGCCCTGGTATAGGTAACAGAAAATCGACAATAGTAGGCTATTTCTCTTTTTTTCTAATGATATATAACTCTTTCAAATATATTTATAATTATATCTGCAACCGCAGTTAAGAATATTGATCATCACGGGACTGGCCGAAAACCGCAATCACAAGAATATCATCGAAATCACCAGATATTTACAAAATTATCAGAAATAAAATAAAGGTAAGAAACAATAGCGAAAGCCACCATTGCACAAAAATTGCTTATGTTGTGAATATAACAAAGAAGTGTTCCGGGTCCAACTTGATTGTATCGATTCTGATCTTTGCCTTCTTACTTCAGATCAGTATTTTGATTTTTAAGTCCAAGATCAAGGCCAAATATATCAACATTCCTATCGAGGAGTATGTAGAGTATAGAGATGGCGTTTTCAAATAGCTGGCAAGTTCTTTTTAGATTTATTTTGTGTAGGCCATTCATTGAATTATTTTCAATGTTGATGGGTAAAAGTAAGGTCACCTTTAAATGGAAATGTTTACCTTTATTACGGCATCCCGTGTTGAGAAATGTAAACATAAGTAGGCCTTAATACGAACTCCTCTTTATTTTAATGGCATCCTAGCGGTGCCTTTATTTATTCTATGATCTCCATTTTCAGCAAAGTCTTGGCATCGTATGATACTTCTCTCGCACACCAGATAAGCATTTCTGCTGTAATTATATCGAACATTTCCCATAACAGCCTGTCGGTAAATACACACACACACACACAAACACGTACAGCCGCACAATGACCAATCCGAGACGTCGTTATAATGTTAAAATGACGTTATAATGTTAAAATGATGTCGCATGTCACAAATTTGTTGCATCTCCTCGAATTCAGGATTTTCTCAAAGCAATTTCATGTTTTTCTAATATAAAATGAAGTGCTTAGTGGTGAGCAAGAAAATAATCCATAATTTGTGTGAGAATGTGATAGAAAAGTCCGTCACATACCCATACCAACCCGGGTAAAAAATAACAGCCTACGCCAGTCGCACAAGAATCTTTGACGTTATTGTAGTGTCAAAGTGACGTCACCATGTCACACATTTGTCACATCTCAGGTATTCAGGATTTTCTGGAAGCTTTTTTGATGTTTTTTTCCCAATATAAATGGAGGCTATTCAAATTTTTGAATGAATATGCCATTTATTTCAACGAGTGAAGCGAAAAATGCATATTTCATGAGTAGCGTAGCCACCAATGAAATATACTTTTCTCGCTTCTCACTAATAAGAAAGTTATATGAAAATCTGAAGTGGGCTCAAGAAAGTCAATGGAGAATGCAGAAGACATCCAATTTCACACGTGAAATACAGCTTATATTTTCATGGCTGTGAAATACAACTTTTTTTTATATTTTCACGGCAGTGAAATACAGCTTTTTTAAAATATGCATTATATTTTATTAATAATTTCCTGTATAACATTACTTTGTATAAAATAAAAGGAGACATTTACATTACAAACACGAATATTTATAAACTGCCCTGTTCAAACGTGAAACAGTCTTCTCTGTTTGTGACCCTATATGTTTTAACCTTTTATATTAAGAAATATATGAAAGTAAATTTTAGTTATAACATGTGTAACAAATATCTGTTGGTTTGATAGCATGCAATGAATATAATTTCTAAGGTTTAGGTAACAATGACAATATATTTATAGGGAAACATCTAAAGTATATTCAGTCTGTCTGAAACACAATCTCTTAAGTAAAGACGATACTCTTGCAAACTCATTATGCCATGTAACTTATGTAATGCTCTTTGATCTTTAAAACTTGGTGCTAACTTGTCGATCTAAAAGATATTATCATTTGAGCCAGCTTTAGTCCCTAAACAATGTAAGATATACAACAGCTGCAAGTATTTTCACAATTTTAGTTCAAACTTTAAATTTACATTTTCTTTATTTGATATAGTTACGCATGTAACAGGCAGTTTCAGACTTACGCCCCAACTTAAAGAGTGCAAACATTCCTTATTCGCTGCAGCTTGAGTTGTACTACAAGAGGAAATATGTCTGTAAAATTCGCTTGAGGGGAATAAAACAGTTTAGGCATATCTTACGTAAAGATAATGAGCTTGCCCATTTATTATGTCTCCCCCCTGGAAGGGTCGGGAGACCTATTGTTTTCCCATTGCCTCCGTCTGTACGTTCGTCACAAAATCGTGTCCTCTCTATAACTTGAAAACCGTTAGAGATATTGCAACGGCATTTAAAGCGACGACGTGTCATGCACAAGAACCATAACTCTACTTTGGATATTTTTGGAATTTTTTCCCTCTGGTCATTTGCAATGCTATTTCGTGTCCGCTCCAAGATTTGATAACCGTTTGAGGTATTTCAAAGAAACTTCATACATTTTTAAAGCACAATCAGACGACGTATCATGCACAAATATCATAAAAGTAAGTAAGGGTGCAAAGATCAGGAGTCAATACAATCAAGTACCACACCCGACCCAGAATACCAATAGGAAAGTTACAAACTCACAGTTAGACACCACAAACGAGAGCCAAGAGGTCAGCCCTTTCCCAGCAGGTGACCACAAAGCACATATAAACACACGCGCACAAAGACATGGCAAACATAAGACAGAACACAAACATAACAGATCCACAAAAGAAGTACCGTCTTGGAAAGGTCAGTAAAAAATGTTTTACTGGAGGGCTTAAACCGGTGTAATGGCGCGCCAACCTCACCCTAAATTCAGATGTGGATCAAGACACATAGATATTTGGTTTGCATGAAAGACCCCTAACTTATCAATGCATCATCTCCTAAAACATATAAATCAAGATATAACAAGGACATAAAGCAAAGATAAGGACTCAATAGTAAATAAAACTGAATACAGGAGCAAAAGAAATCCAACAGGTAAACCCCGGAGGGCCGGACAAACAGCCAAAGCATCAGGCCCCTACCATCTCATCAATAGATAAGTCTTTAAGTCGGAACCATCATAGACTCTGAAGTCCGACCCACCGGCGTGCAATTAAAGAGGAAAGCAAAGTTGCCAAAACTCTGTTTTGGATATTTTGGAGTTATTTCCCTTTGATCATTGGCAATGCTATTTTCGTGTCGACTCTATAGCTTAACAACCATTAGACTATTTCAAGGAAACCTCATACATTTGTTAAGCACATTCAGACCACGTGTCATGCACCAGAACCATAACTCTTGCATGCTTATTTTTCAAATTAATCTTCTTGTAACATAACTCAATGCAATTTTTTGTCCGCTCTGTAAGTTGAACACTGTTAAAGCCATTTGCTTGAAACTTAATACACGTCTTGAGCACAATGAGACAATGTGTCATGCACAAAAACCATAACTCTGCTTTAGATAATTTTGGAGTTATTTCCCCTCTGATCATTTGCATTGCTATTTTTTGTCCGCTCTAAAACTTGATAACCATTAGAGATACGTATTTCAACAAAACGTCATACATTTGTAAAGCACATTTAGACGACGTGAAATTCACAAGAACCATAACTGTTGCATGTATACCTTTCCCCTTGCATCTGTTCGCGTGGGTCTGTCCATCACAAAATCGTGTCAGCTCTATAACTTGATAACCGTCAGAGATATTTCAACGGCACTTCATACATTTGTAAAGCAAATTCAGACAACGTGTCATGCACAAGAACCATAACTCTTGCATGTATATTCTCAAATTATTCCCCCTGTAACGTTAATAAATGCAATTTTGTGATTTTTGTATTCCTAAAATGGGGAGACATCTGTTTTTGGTAGAAGAACAATTCTAGTTACTCTAGGTAACAGATGTTAAGCCTTTGGCAACAAACTTGCAGATTTATGAGTATTTTCATAAACGCAATTAAATCCAAAACAATGAAAGATATAATCAACTGCATTTTTAACTATTGTTTCCTTCAGTTTGATATAAACTTTTCGCAGTAAAACTTGGTACAAGTAGGGTTTCTAATGCCAGACAAAATATCTAAGATAGGGAAACACACTTTGATTATTCTGTTAGCCAATTGCATAAGTTAGTCAGACATGGTTAAACACATTTTGCAAAACACACAGAGAGGTTGTGAATGTAAATGATGTTAGTCACACTTTCTAATTTTAGAGATATTTTAAAGAAACTTCATACATTTGTAAAGCACACTAAGGTTATGTAACGCATATGACACCTTAGGAAGCTGCTATCTTGTTCAAAAGGCTGTCATACGTAGTTAAGATATCCAGTATGCAGACTATATAAATGACTTTTAGAAATGAATATTTTAATGTCTTCACTTTGTAGCCCAAACTTTCATTTTAATTTGATAAAGTAACGTATGTTACAGGCTCAAGATTTACGAATAACTAAACCCTCTACCGCATGAGCCACAAGTATATGGCTTATGTCCTTTATGAATACGTATGTGATGCTTCAAGATATACGAATGACTTAACCCTCTACCACATGAGCCACAAGTATATGGCTTATGTCCATTATGAATACGCATATGTTGAATCAAGATATGCGAATGACTAAACCCTCTACCACATGAGCCACAAGTATATGGCTTATGTCCATTATGAATAAGCATATGTTGCTTCAAGATATACGAATGACTAAACCCTCTACCACAAGAGCCACAAGTATAAGGCTTAGGTCCATAATGCATAAGCATATGTTGCTTCAAGATATACGAATGACTAAACCCTCTACCGCATGAGCCACAAGTATAAGGCTTATGTCCATTACGAATAAGCATATGTTGCTTCAAGATATACGAATGACTAAACCCTCTACCGCATGAGCCACACGTATAAGGCTTATGTCCATTATGAATAAGCATATGTTGCTTCAAGATATACGAATGACTTAACCCTCTACCACATGAGCCACAAGTATATGGCTTATGTCCCTTATGAATAAGCATATGTTGCTTCAAGATATACGAATGACTAAACCCTCTACCACATGAGCCACAAGTATATGGCTTATGTCCATTATGAATAAACATTTGTTGCTTTAAGATATAGGAATGACTAAACCCTCTACCACATGAGCCACAAGTATATGGCTTATGTCCATTATGAATATGCATATGTTGCATCAAGATATGTGTATGAGTAAATCCTTTACCACATGAGCCACATGTGAAAGGCGTATCTCCAATATGAATAAGTACATGTTTCGCCAAGTTTAATAATAGAACAAAACATAAGGTTTTTCTCCTGTATGAACAAGTTTATGATTCTTCAAAGCAGATGGCGGAGCAAAAGTTTTGAAACAAGTGACACAAGAATATGACTTAAGTACTGTATGACTTAGCTTATGTATCTTCAAGGCATATGAATTGATAAAACGTAAAAATCCCAGGAAAATGGCATTAGTCCAGTATGCATAAGTTTTATACAATTTCAATTCAAAGAACAATGAAAACGCGTACCACAAGTATCAACCGCATGTAGGTTTACTTCTGTATGAACCAGCATATGCGTATTCAAGTAGGATGATGTTGTAAAACATTCACCACAAGTGTCACAGTGATAAGGCTTTACTCCAGTATGAATAAACACATGTTGCTTCAAGTTATATGCATGAGTAAAACATTTACCACAAGCGTCACAGTGATAAGGCTTTTCTCCAGTATGAATATACACATGTTTCTTCAAGCTATATGCATGAGTAACACATTTACCACAAGTGTCACACGAATATGGTTTATCTCACGTATGAATACGCTTATGTCTATTCAAGTTATATGCATGAGTAAAACATTTACCACAAGCGTCACATGAATATGGTTTATCTCCAGTATGAATAAGCTTATGATTTTTCAAATTATATGCATTAGTAAAACATTTACCACAAGTGTCACATGAATATGGTTTATCTCCAGTATGAATAAGCTTATGTTTCTTCAAGCTACCTGCTTGAGTAAAACATTTACCACAAGTGTCACATGAATATGGCTTATATCCAGTATGAATACGCTTATGTCTCTTCATGTCACTTGCTTGGGTAAAACATTTACCACAGTAGTCACAGGAATGTGGTTTATCTCCAGTATGAACACGCTTATGTATCTTCAAGTCGTCTGATTGAGAAAAACATTTACCACAAGTGTCACATGAATCTGGTTTATCTTTAGTATGAATAAGCTTATGTCTAATCAAGTTACCCGCTTGAGTAAAACATTTACCACAAGTGTCACATGAATGTGGTTTATCTCCAGTATGAATAAGCTTATGACTCTTCAAGTGGTATGATTGAGTAAAACATTTACCACAAGTGTCACATGAATATGGTTTATGTCCTTCATGAATTAGCTTATGTCTCTTCAAGTCGCCTGACTGAGAAAAACATTTACCACAAATGTCACATGAATATGGTTTATCTCCAGTATGAATACGCTTATGTTTCTTCAAGTGACCTGCTTCAGTAAAGCATTTACTACAGTAGTCACAAGAATATGGTTTATCGCCAGTATGAATCATTGTATGTCTCTTCAAGTCACCTGACTGAATAAAACTTTTACCACAAGTGCCACACTTATACTTTTTCTCCCAAGTATGAATAGACATACATCTCTCCATGTTAGATAAAATAGATTAAAACCAACATGTAAATGGCTAAATAACTGTATGAATAAGAAAATGTTCCTTGATGTAAAATATATTTGTAAGCGCCACCATGGCCTATGAAAACAAAGTTTCTGTCCAGTATAAAAAAATCTTGTGATTCATCAACTTACATGCAAAAACAAATAATCTACCGAAAGTGGCAAGCCTGTCCATAGTCTCGCTATATAGGACATACATAGCGTTTATAACCGTATCCTAAAACACCTCTGATTTAGGCTGTACAAATGAAGTGAAAAATGATAGGACAAGAACGTGTTAATAAAAGAAAAAAAAATACTGTTCTGAAGGATCCGTTTCAAAGTAAGTAATGGTGCAAAGATCAGGAATCGATACAATCAAGCACCACACCTGACCCAGGACACCAATGGGAAAGTGACAAACTCACATAAGACACCACAAACGAGAGCCAAGAGGTCAGCCCCTTCCCAGCAGGTGACCACAAAGCACATACAAACAGACGCGCACAAAACACAGCAAACACAAGACAGAACAAAAACACAAAAGATCCACAAAAGAAGTACCGCCTTGGAACGGTCAGTAAAATATTTTACTGGAGGGCTTAAACCGGTTTAACGGCGCCAACCTCACCCTTAATTCAGATGTGGATCAAGACACATAGATATTTGGTTTGCATGAAAGACCCCTAACTTATCAATGCATCATCTCCTAAAACATATAAATCAAAGATGATTTTGTGGTTACTCAATTGAGCTGTCTACATCAAAGTGTACATTGAGTAGAAAAATCACATATTTGATTAAAATGTTAGAACCTTAGTATATAAATTTATGTCTTCTCATATCTAAACACCTGCTAAACTTCACACTCTTCAACGTTTCTTAGAAATCTAAAACAAAAAAGGTATAAATTAGAATCATACAATAATCAACAAGTTATTTGTATCAAAATTGGACAGTAAATGTCGCTCTCAATTGTGAATAAGTTATTCCTTGCCCATGTGTATCAGTAATTATTTGCCCTGCAAATTCTCCTCAAGTGGCAGAACTGGCCTTGAGGTTAGAAAACTTTAGTTCATTCTCAAACTTGAAATAAAGCAGAAAGATTGGCTGCTTGCGGACACGTGTCCGCAAGCAGCCAATCATTTCGCTTTATTTTGACTTTTCTTGAGGCCAGGTGTCAGAAATAAAGAATATGAAGTATATTCAGAAATACATGTACCTAAAAACAAAAAAAAACATTGATCAAACTTCACGACTCTAAGGAGTGTACTTATTTTTCTATCTGCAAGACAATAGACAATAATGTATTTCCAAGGTTGGCGGGAAGGCGGTCAATACTCATATTGACCAGGTCAGTGCTTATAACCGGTTTAACTGGTGATTGCTGGTCGATCGATTGACGGTGGAATGTTGGTCAGCTGAAGTTGTTGATTGGGTCGATTAAGTCACAGGCATACTGATGTACCCCTATATGCCTTGGTAATTAAGAAATAATGGTCAATGTTGTTCAGTTGTTATGGCCAGCTAAGGGTTCTTTCTGATCCACTAAATCAGCCATAACAACGAGCCACACAAACTTAATCAACTGCTCATTTTTCAATCGACCACCAAAGGAACAGTATTGACCACTTCTGGAGTATTGACGGAGGCGGTTATTACTGGATAAAACTGCCGGGTAAACAGCCCCTGGTTTCTACCACCCAACCTTGCATATTTCACACTTTAATGTCACAAACGATGGGAACAAATATATAGGCTATTTATAATTGGTTAGAAAAGTGAAATAAGATCATTTCCCATACTAAATTTAAACATGACTTCAACTATAACATTAACTAAATCATTATTGATGTTTACAAGAAAGGCAGGGTACAATGCATACAACTCATAGTTGAATTAACATAAGCCATACATGTATCATTTAACTAAACAGCCAACATTTGTCAAATATACGAACTGTTTCGATTGTTGACTAAACAAGAAATACTGAAATTGGTTCTTTTTTGCATTTAACTGCTTAAAACTGGCATGTCATTTAACAAAATTTATTAGGTTGGCCTAGTAATAATTTGGATAATGCCAGACCTGGGGCCAAATACTTTGAAAAGTATTCAAATACATTACAATTACTTTGACTTATCAATGATTACAATTACATTACAATTACAGGACCTGTAGAAATGTAATGATTACAATTACAATTACTTTAGAAATGTAATCAAATACATTACTAATTACTTTTGAAGTTTTTATGTAAAATTGCAATGCTATATAGTACTCACATTTAAAACTATAAAGACGGATAGGGTCTTTGAATTTATATATAAAGCCATGTCCTATACTGTTATTTCTTAAATAAATGAAAAATAATTAGCTATGAAATTTTATTCAAGTTCTTATTAAAGTTAAACAAATGTATATACACTATGCACAGGTTTTAAAGTTTGATACATCATACATTATATCTGCCTACATACTTTATAGATCTATTTCACTATACAGTACCACATAGCAAGACAGATTTATAAAGTATGTAAAATGGAAATTGTCTGTAACACAACTGCAACCTTTTGCTCAGTCAGCTATTTTTAAATTGTTACTTTGATGATTACATTTAATCATCATAAGTTTTTCAAATGTGTCACCTTTGAGGGAACATCTTTCAGGCCTAAAAACTTTGCATGCTATGCTGAATAAGCATTCTACATTTAGCCTTGATACATGTATTTCCTGAAGATTCTGGAGGGAATACATAATGGCTCAAAACTAGTGCTGTGGGAGCGCAGTGGCTCAGTGCTTGACTCGAGACCGAGGGGCCGCGGGTTCGAGCCTCACCGGTGTCACTGTGTTGTGGTCCTTGAGCAAGACACATTTATCCTAGCTTAGTACTGGTTCAACCCAGGAAGACCTGTCCCTGTTTAACTGAAAGATTGTTGATGGGACATAAAGAATCAAATCAAACAAAAACTAGTGCTGCCATTGTGCATTGATTTAATGATATGATGGAAATAAACACTTGCAACTCACTATTGGATGAAAAACAGTTATTTAGCCATTCCAGAAGAAAATGTACTTTTGTGTCATAACCTTTGTCCAGTTTGCACACATATACAGGTAGCTTTTAAGAAAGTCATAAGTACCTTTTCACATGAGCTAGCTATATTCAATAACAAAAGATTTAACACCTTTGAATATATAGTCATCTTTATATGGTCTGGATTTTATGAATTTACATAGGAAATCAACTAAGCATGTCAAAATGAACAGAACTAGTTTTGTTTCTCAAAATTTCTTTAAAGGCCTCCAGCAATTAGGAGAAACAGAAATGCTGTCAAGAGTACATTTTGGGAGAAAATGTACCTTATTCCATGTTAAGTTGTCTATTGCCATATTTTTTAAATTTTAATTTTGAATAAAAAAAAGTTTGGTTTTTAATTTTTATACAGAATGCAATTAATCTTAAACACAATGTTAAGTCTGAAACTGGCTAAATATTTTAAAGTGTGCTACTTTTATTGTCCACAAAAGTCAATATGCTTTATTTATCCTGTGTACTTTTTCTCATTCATAGATCTGAATTAAAATATTACCATTAGTCACCATTTTGTTTCTTGTGTTTGGCAAATTTTCTAAGTAAATAGCCAAATGTATTTGAAAAGTATTTGAAAGTAATTATAATTACAGCTTAAATATTTTCAGTAATCATTACAATTACATTACATGTATTTGAAAAAAAAACATGATTACAATTACATTTGATTACTTTGAAAAATGTATTTAATTACAGACAATTACAATTACTGATTACGATTACCCCAGGTCTGGATAATGCATTTTGTCTCGTTTTTAAGGTGATTCACTGACCATGGTGGATTAAAAAAAGCTTAATTAATACTGCCAATATTCACTGATTCACTTACAAACACGCAACATCCAAGTTGGCAAAGAGGTAATTCATAAACCGGAATTTGGAGCTGTAGCTGTCATGCAAGTATAAACAATTTGCAGTAAAGTGGCAGGTATAATCTATTTTAATACTGATTGGCAGTTCCAGATCTTTAAAAGAGGAAAAAACAATGGACATGTTACTTGCCAAAATATATCTTAATACTGCCAATATTCACTGATTCACTTACAAAAACACAACTTCCAAGTTAGCAAATAGGTAATTCATAAACCGGAAATTGGAGCTGTAGCTATCATGCAAGTATACACAATTTTGCAGTAAAGCGACAGATATTTTAATACTGATTGGCAGTTCCAGATGTTTAAAAGAGGCAAAGACAATAGACATGGTACTTGGCAAAATATAAATTTCAAAAAAGTTATTCTTTTTTTTAGCCACATACATTGTAGGGTCACATTGGAATTGTAATTTAATGAGACATTCACAATTAGCTGTTTTTTAAACACAACATTCCATACCTAAGATAGTCAATAATATCTGCAAAGATATGCAGCAGACGACATTTATCATATTCATTTTTATGTCAGTGCTAAAACCCTTTATATCCAAAGGTCGTCTGCTGGTAAATTTTAAACTCTGACTTGGCATTCCCACACATTGACAATGCATTCATAGCGATGATCTAGTAAGGAATTTAAAATGAATGCATTCATTTTTCAGTGAACACACAGTGCTCTATGAAACTTGATTTTAAATGCAACAAGTTGACCGTAAACATGTGTAAATTTAAAAACAAGAATTGACAAAGAATCTAATTATAGCCATGCTGCAGTACTTTCAAGTAAAAAAAGGCCAAGTTTTGGATACATTTAGCAGGAAAATCTAAAGATATTGGGCAGGAACAAATTCTGACATCAATCAAGGGCTATAACTCTATAACAAACTAGATATTGTCAAAATGAATGCATATATAAAATTTGGTGAAATTCTGCCTATTTGTTCTCAAGATATTGAGCAAAAAAAAAATATTGGCGTAAATTAAGGGCCACTTTCTCTGGTATTAATGTGTTTAAAATGACATGTAACAACTCCAAGCTGAATCTTGTAAATATGGATGAATATAAAATTTTGTGATATTCTGCAAATTTGTTCTCAAGATATTGAGTGGAAATAAAAGTTTGACGTATATCAAGGGCCATAACTCTGGTACAAATTTGGGAGGGCCATAACTCTGGTATAAATTCTGGAAAAATCACCGTATAAGAATCCCAAGCTAGCTCTTGTCAATATAAAATTTGGTGAAATTATGTCAATTCGTTCTCAAGATATTGAAAGGGAAAATAAATTTTGGCATAAATCAAGGGCCATAACTCTCGTAAAAATTGAAAAATGGCGTGTAACAATCTCGAGCTAGATCTTGTCAATATGAATCCATATAATTTTGGTAAAAATATGTCAATTTGTTCTCAAGATATTGAGGGGAAACGAAAATCTGGCGTAAAAAAGGACAATAACTCTGGAACAAATTTGGAAAAAATGAATTGTAACAATCGTAAGCTAGATCTTGATAATATGAAAGCATTTATAAAATTTGGTGACATTATGTCCATTTGTTTTAAGATATAGAGCGGAAACGAAAATTTGCCATAAATCAAGGGCCCTAACTCCGGTACACATTTTGGGAAAATGGTGTGTAACACTCCTAAGCTAGATAATATCAATACACATACATAATTTGGATAAACTGAACAAAAACATGAAAAAAAGCATATGACCAGACGGGGACTCGAACCAAGGACCTATCGCAGACTGCACAAATACTCTGGCCACTTAGCTATCGGGCCACACGGTAAGCATGTGAATTCTACAATATACATGGCAAGGTAGTTGTTCTCCTTCCATGGTCTGTGGTCTTCCCTGCCTTTCCGGTAAGATGTGGATACAAACGACAATTAGGGGCTTTAGTTTTGTTACATAGATAGTAGTCTATTGTTCCTCCACTTTCTAAATCTGAAAGTTCGAACTTCTAGCAGAACCCCAGGTTGTTTCAGACATAGCCTGACATGTCGAAAAAAGGTTCACTTATACTGCTATCATGAATCCATTGTCTGCGATCGAGCGAATGTCAGTTCATTTTACGTTATCTTCACTATTATGGTGAAATGTAACGCGTTCTAGGATGTTCAAGGTCTACAAAAATACTAAGGACTTTGAAAACGCATCACCCAGATTAAATCCTTTATATCACAAACCCTGAGAATGTCAGCGAGATAATTGTTATTGCATATCATAGTCTGACCACAGGGTTTTCCCTGCCCTCCTATTTATATGGTAAATGACCCCCACTTTACCCAAATGACTCTTAAAATAATAGTTTTTTATATTGTCTTTCTTTTATAGAAAGGGGGTCAATAGACCGCCTTATCAAAAAGTAAAGGGAAAACCCTGTGACCAACTTGAAGTGTGTCCTAGAAAATTCATGGTTGTAAATTTACTTTAAGGTATTGAAAAGGTATCCGTTTTAAAACAGGGGTGGTCGATTTTTAAGAACACAAATTCAGTTGCAAGTTAACATGCGTTAGTTTTGATTCCTGACTCAAAGGATTTGCATCATTTGCTTCTTCTTTCACGATTGCACATTCATCATTGAACGATTAGAAATGAAATGACAGTTCGGATACTCTCAAAATACATCCCTTTAAAAATACCGACATACCCAACCCACCATGATTACTTTAGTCTAGTAATAAAATTCAACGTATTGGGCCTTTCAAAGTTTCGATTTTTTACGTCCGGTTTTATTGGAAGAGGCTAAGTACATACCAAAATGACAGATTATGCATAAATTACTTGTACCACGTGTCTTTTGTATTGTGCAAGTGACGTTGACGTAATCTTTAAGACGTTCTCGATCACATGACAGCAGATCACCTGCTAGGATTTACATCAAAACGTCTTTCCCACATGACATAGTTTTTACATCAATTTTCCCAATGCTTTAAATATTCTTATACATTGACATTGCTTTAAAACTGAGTAATATACATGGGACAGTCAGTTTTATTATATATTGAAAATATAGTAACACTTTATGACCTTAAACTTATTTCTTGTAGACACGTTGCGTTAAAATCATCATATTTGAGCTTTTTTAATTTGCACCATTTTCGTTGCAGACACTACAATACAGTCAAATCCATTATATGTATTCGTCAAACTTAACAATTTAACAATGAAATGCGTTTTTGTACATATCTTCCTTAATACTGAATAGAACACTGAACTGAATTTTAATAGAACTGTTATTTAAAGTATGCATATGATAAATACGTGCAGAAATTTGTCAAAATAGCATAAACAGCTGGTTATAAAATAAGGTTTTACAAATGAACGATGAACCATTACGTTCAATGAAAAACCTCAGTTAATAACTTTTATCAGACAAAAGGACGTGAAATGAAGAAAAGCGTGTTGGTTGGATATCGAAAACGATCCTGTTTTATGCTAATGGTCATTTGTCAGTTCCGTTGCGGACAATACAGTAAAATTCATATTTGATGATTGGTTTGAATTGTTTTGCTGGTTTACAAAGACTAAGGGAATCATCACCAAATTATTTTAAAATGTTTTTACTAAAAGTGTTGATCATGGTGGCATTGCCACAATGTATGGCAAAGTGCTTGGCACTATATAGGAGACCTAACTGAGGATTTTTAGTTTTAGCTTTTATTAACCACACATAAAACCTTTCTAAAGCCTTGCATTGAAGTACAGAGATAATAATTCCGTTCATGTTTGTCATAAAGTAGTGCTCTTTCTCTATAATTAATCTGTTGATAGTTTGCATTTTTGAAGAGTAAAACATTGCAAGTCATATGGAAACCTTTTTATCTACCTAGGGCTGTATTACAAATCAAAGATAGTAAAAAATATACATATATATATATATCGGTATCAAGGGATTGGAATTTAAATTGCTAATTAATCGATGATTATGATTAACTTACACCGTAGAGACAACTCACTGCTCAACCCAAACCCTTTTCTGAATCTGGTTTGACCAGTCATCTGTCCATTGTAGCTCAATGATCATTGGCTTCTTAAATTTTGTAGAACATAAAATTGTTATATCTACTTCTAAAATTCTTTGAAAAGATAACTTTTCACAATTGTCTTAATTAATGAGACCAGTGGTGTGTGAGAGAGATTAAATTGTGCTTTATTTGGCTAAATGTTACTCTTCAGTCCACTGACTTTAATGTCCAACACAACTGCTTACTAAAAATGTTTGCTTTGAGCCCTCTCCTACATCACAGAATTTGGCCCTGTTGCATACCAGATTGAATCAACTGAAGCACAGAAACCCATTAAATGGTCCATTATTTGGTTTAAACATATTTTATTCAAATTAATTTGTACATGGTAAACACAGATTGAAACAATAAGATGAGGATAAGAACGGAAGCATGTAGCTTATATAGTTCTTCTCCAATGCGAAATAAGCTGTAAGTGGAAGGCAGATCATATCGAATACTGTACATTATAATTTAGAAGTCAGTCAATGCTAACAAATATAGGTGCTGATTGAGTATGTCCCTATCAGCATGCAGTGGTGCAAGTCCACGGGTGGAATTTATGATTAAATACTCCAAGTCTTAAACAAGACACTTGGACTATCCAACGTAGTAAGCAGGACTCAGATTTAAGCATATTTGTTAGCATTGACAGTACATAAGCTTTGATAATAAATGAAAAATAGGATGTGCAAGTGTTGGTTGGAGAGGGAGGAGGGGAACACCGATACCTGGCCAGGCCTATATGCGATAGACAAATTGCAATAGTGGATACCGTCACTTACTACATCTTCACTCTTATTATGTCCTGAGGCTAAGGGTAATTGAGATGGATATTAAGTGAAACGCTTAGTGTCTGATATGTACTTATGTACTATTTGAAAGATGGCAACATTGGTTTCATATGGAAGTGAACTACTTCCATATAGTAGCAAATTGAGAGAAACTGGCTGGTGCTTGGAAACCTCGTTAAAGAGCAATGTTCTGTGTTCATTGTATCGAGGGCATCTTAAGAAGAAATGTTGAGTGTTTTCAACGCTACCACAACTGCATAATGGAGATTCAGATATGTTTTTTAGGAACAGATCATTATTTAATGAGCTACAGTTTGTTCGTAAACGTGTGTGTAAGATTTGTGATTTCCGATTGCCTGTATGATAGTATTTAGGAACTGGAGTAAAATCTCTGTTGAGGTAGTTTTTAAAGTCCATTATTTCCATCAAATGGAACTAAGATTAAAGTTCATCTTTTACAGAGAGGTCACAATGCTCAAATTAAAAGGATAGAAAATTATATTAACACGTAAGCAAATAAGAGGCACTTACACTTACGGTATACTCCTGAGGTCAGGGGATGTATTCTTCTGGAAGAAGCCATGGTGTACATCAAATTCACGGAAAGGAGTTTATATCAATTTGCAAGCAATACTAAGCCCTTAGATACCCTGATTCTTTGGAACCTTGGTTTTACCATTGCTACCTCAGCTCTAGAATATGTTTGTCAAACAAGAGTAAATTCTTCAACTATTGCAAAATGTGTAATGTCCGCAACGGTTTTTGTTGAATTACGAAATTGAAGTTTATGCGGTACTAAACTGGTCTACCTGACTTGAAAAACACCAAACTATGGAAATTCTGCTAAGGGTATATTTTTACGCATTTTTAAAAACATTGCATTTTCCAAGATTATTCAGGATTTTTGAAATTCATCGGTAGTTAATTCTAAAATGTTTAAATGCACTTCATTTCATCTAACACTGTAGGCCAAACGCAATAAAACTTGATCAGTCCATTTTTGACAATAAAAGTTTCAAGACTGCTTCACGCTTCCGTTTCAATGTGAAAGTTTAAAAATCAATTTGTTATGTTATGTTTTCAATTCCCAAGGTAGACCGGTGATGTCTAGTGTTAATGAATAATCACTGAAAATTTCAATGCCGTGTCGCTGATAATAAGGCGTACAGAGCAGTGCAAAATTTGTATCTAAATTGAAAGCTTAAACCTGAATTTCTATTATTAAGCTGCTAATTGCGTTTGTCTTATGTTATTATGTAGAGTAATATCAACAAAAAATTTGATTTTTATTCTTTTTAATTCACGGTAGTTAGTAACATCTTCAAACAAACAGAAACGTAAATTGATAACGTCTCTGTGGAACATTTTATATCGTAGAAAAAGAGTGACTTTTTGGAATGAGGGTACCTTTTCTCTAACTGTGTCTGTGCAAGACCTATAATTTATTATAAATGAATTAACTGGCAGTCTCTGCAAAGGATTGCTTTATTTATAAAAGCATAAGTTTTGTATGCGTTTTTATTTTACTTTCTAAACTAGCATAAAATGTTTGTGTTTGCTTGTTTTGTTGTTTTACGTTCCAAGTCAACAGCTATGGTCATGGCGGGACGGTCAGTTCACCTAACCACACTTTTTCCTGGACAAGCTTGAACAAGCGGTTAACCAGTACTTCCTGCACATACTTTCACTTGTAACTGACAACAACCCTTCTTGAATGATTCAGCGGAAGGGAGGAGGAGAATGACCATAGAGATTAGAGATTTTGATTTCATTATGAAAGATATTTTGCCAATTCCAATGCAATGTAAATAGAAAAATGAATCTGTAAGCAGCTATGCATTACATGCTGGAACCGGTACAAATCACATACTAATTAGCATACTTAAATATTTACTTGATTTCACTTCATTGCAAGTTAAAAGTTAAGAACAACTTCAAATATATGAAAATGAACATTTTCAATTAGAATATAGATCAACATAATGTATATTTCAGGTCAGGTATCATGGTTTATTCTAATACATGTAAATTGTAAAGTCATTATCTGCATTTTAGTGTAAAATGTAACATAAGTATCGCTGACGAGTAGAAATACATATCACAGATGTATGCAATGCTTTTTATGGCTAGTTTAAACATTTAATGCTTAAACTGTTCACTAATACTATTAAAATATATCAACATTAGCCTTGTATTGTGTGTACTGTTATTTTCAATGTCAGTAGGGTAACTTTGATTACAGGTGATTTATAGAAAAATGACCACAGAAAAGTTATTAAATTATGGGTTTCTAAGGCCCTAAGACATGTCTCAAACTGAAAATAGTTTTACTTTCTGAGAGGTGCAGCAAACTCTCAAAGTAGCCCACATATCTCAGCTTAGCCCAAATGAGGGAAAATTTCCGTCATAATTGCACAAAACATATGATGTTCGTCTTTGTAAAATCCATAAAAGGATGCTTTGAAAGAGGTTTCCAAAGAGGTTCCTTTAATAATAAACATGTTAATTTAAGCCTTCTGAAAGACTTCTACCCTTTTTAGAGTTTAAAAAAAATCTTGTTGTTGGACCAGAGAAAAAAGAAACACAGTTTGTAAAATGCTCTGATTATTGCACTTGATGACCTTTGACCCCATTTTAAAGCCGACATATGAATATTTAGTTATAAAAAAACATTTTCTCAATGTTTTTCAGACTTATAACTATAAGCATACAAAATTTGGCTTGAAATGAAATATGTTAACATATAAAAAGATAAAGTTGTTTTACAGTAGTACATATTTTCTCATTTTAGCACTCAATGACCTTTGACCTAATTTCTGGCCTTCATATGCAAATTCAGATTTGGCATCCACCCCTAAGGCTTTGTATCCATGCTAAATATTATGTTAAAAATGGTCTAACAAATGTACTCAAAAATGCCAACAAAACCAAAAATATGCATCTTTTTCGATTCGGATTGGCAACTTAGGCCTAAATGAAATATATGTGAGGTTCCTGTTGCATACCAACAAAATTTAGGGTAGGTTGGTAGGTAGGGAAATTATTAGATTTTGTTATAACATTTAACAAAGAAAATAGTGACAATAATATGAAAAAGTGCCCATTTTAGGTATTTTTCCTCCATAGACCATTTTAATGTTTAGGGTAGGGTTAAAAAAAGGTAGGTAGGCAAACAGGAACCACACATACATTTCATTTAAGCCTAATAGACAATTACTCCGTAGGGGAGTCCGGGGCAAAATGATACACAGGGCAAAATGAAACAGCGCGCTTTTTCAAACGATGATGCCATATATGTCGTTTCGTACTCAAACTGAATGCGCATTTTGAAATCCGCCATATTATAAGAAAGGCTCAGCCAAAACAGAGCAAAGTTAAGCTTTTTATTTAAACAATTGACTTTTTAGGCACCCTGAGTAAGTTTCGAAGGTATCAGTTATTTTATGAATGTGAAAAATGTGGTAGATATATATCTTAATTATATCGTGTAAATTTGATCTATATAGATACTGATACACGGGGGTAATACCAATTTCGCTATTTTTGCAGGCGACCGGGACGGTACTGCGTAAAGCTGCTATCGACCGAGGAGTACGGCTTGCGACCGGTCGGTACGGCTGTCGACAGATAAACAAACCATCAAATTCGACGGTAAGTGTGCTAATTTAGTGTGTGTTCCTACATTTTGGTGTTTAAACCGTTTCTTGGATAGCTTGCTATTGTTTGAAATGATTTGCAGACCTGGCTATTAGCCTGTTTTAACGCTGGGCGTACTTCAATGGATATTCACCAAAAACTAAATAAAATCAGTATTCCCAAGAAAAATTGCAAATCGAGGCGATATGATGCAGATATATCATAAACTTACATGATTACCTTTAAGCTGTGAATGTGCATGTTGTTATATGCCTCTGTGGTATTTTTATATTTTTTGTGATACTGCTGTCGACCAACAGTAAATTTGCTGGGTACGGTTGTCGCCGTTTACTGGATACGGATGTCGACGATTCAACGAGAATGTATACAGATTTCGTTGCTGGAAAATTAACAGTTTAACACTGAAAAATCTAACTTTCTACGTCATTTAGTTTGTGGTCATGTTTTAGGACCCTGTCAACAGTTTTTAGTCATACTTGGACCATTTCCAGTCTTCCTGGGTTGAACTAGCACTAAACAGCGGTTATAGTGTCTGGCTCAAGGAAATAGCTCATTGTCTCTGACGACTCTCGAACTATCTACCATTCGATCCCCAGTCCAACGCTGTACCAATCTGAGCCGCCACTGTGATTGGTACGAGCCGTTTGGATTAACATATTGGACTACAGCTTGTTAGGAACTATTAATATGCATAATCAGTCATGTGTTTTCTAGTTTTGCAATTATATTGACGAGGAAGAGAGAGATGGTTGCTTTGGTTTAATTGTCTTCCCTATGTCATGTGACTGTGTTCTGCGGCTCTTCCTCTTGTAGCTGTGGGTTAGTCTGCATTGTGTGATTGTGGTATTTCCTGACCATGCTCACTTACTTCTGCATGTTAAATGTAAAGCGGAAAACGGCAGTTTTTGCATATAAGTACAGCAAATGTTTAGACGTGCGTGCATTTGCACATTCTCATCCGAAATTGCTGGGAGCGCAATGGCTCAGTGATAATGTGCATGTCTAGAGACTGAAGGGCTGCGGGTTCGAGCCTCACTGGCGTTGTGTCCTTGAGCAAGTCACATTAATCCTGGAATAGTAGTGGTTCAACCAAAGAAGACCCGTCCGGATATACTGAAAAAGTGTTGAATCAAACAAACAAACAAACAGAAAATTCTGCCAATGTGACCAGTGTTCAGACATTTTGTTAAGACTGCGTAGCATAAAATTAATTTTCTTATTTCTCGATCGAAATATTTGTTGTGGGTACTCAAAAGAACCGTCCAGGCCTTGAAATATCTTAAAATAGGCACTTGCCCTGCATCACAAATATCATTGGCATATATGGAAAAAATGTTAATTTACAT
This sequence comes from Loripinus fragilis, assembly GCA_964019695.1. Classification (NCBI taxonomy): domain Eukaryota; kingdom Metazoa; phylum Mollusca; class Bivalvia; order Lucinida; family Lucinidae; genus Loripinus; species Loripinus fragilis. Next base: position 38,325,886 of record OZ026530.1, on the reverse strand, counting down.
TGGAAATCATCCAAAGTTTCACTTGCCCTGCAGCCTGAGGCACTCGTAAATACGAGCGGATGAGTGGATTTCTCGAGGCCTGCCGTCTCAATGAGACAGTTATTTAGAGCACCAACGTATGTTTAAACAGGTAGATAATATTTTACTCTCCAAAAATTGTTTATCTAAACCTGCCTGTTCGGGCTGAACATGCGACAATAGAGACGCTGAATGACCCTTTTCTTGGTTTGTGCCTGATGTATGCTGCAAAGCCTCTATAAACCGTAATATTCTCGCGGTTATCCCATTTCCTGTTGACTTTCTGAGTATATACCGGTGATCACCAAGCAGGCACATAACCTTGACTCAACATTGATTCAATGTATGGGGTTGAATCAATGTTGATTCTATGTTGAGTCAGCGATGTGTGCCTGCTTGGCAGATCAGCAAGGGCGGATCCTGGATTTCTTGATAGGGGTTCAAATTTTCATAGATGGAGGGGGGAGGGATTTGTTAACTTTACCTGATAGTTTTTCTGAAAATTCTTCATGTAAATGAAATAATTTTTGTTCTAAGCGAACCCCCCCCTGAATACCCCTGGACCCGCCATTGATCAGACGAGTCTATGTTATGGTATAGCACGCAGAGGGGGGGGGGGGTAGGGCCTAGGGGGGTCTGATATATTTTGTGGGGGGATAAGGGGTCAAATTTTGTGTTTAGGGTGATGGGGGTGATTATCTCTGATAGGAAGCATTTTTCAAATACCGATCCTTTGTATATATTGCGCCTACGCAGGTATGTGTGTGTGTGTGTGGGGGGGGGGGGGGAGTAAAAATTGGGCTTCTTCTTTTCGGGTCATTTTAGGATTTTTGGTGGTATCGCTTCAATTTGAACCAGCAGATGCAAGGGTCCTAGTAGAGCATCCTGTCCCACGCTGCCCGAGTTGTACGCCCGTACTTTTTGGTGTACACGTCACGTCAATCCCCCCCCCCCCCCCCGATAAGTACTTTATAATAATACCTTGTGAAAGTAACATTGTCTCGTGCCATGGAGATATTCTTAATACGCTTTTGGAATATTTTCATCACAGTGACGTCAGAACAGAGTTTCTTCACTAAGACAGCTTCGAACACCATTGAAGTAGATCTATTTTGATAAGTTTTATATGTTTCTATTACATTTTTAGCTCTTTCTCAATGTAATTTTGCACCCTTGATTTGTTTCATGTTGGCCAGTATTCCTACATTTGGTTGACCAACATAGTAGCCAAGTAAGTCATCGAAAATCCAGGGATGTGCACAACTAGTGCTTTAACCTGAAGAGACACAGAACAGAACAGAACAGAAATATAATTAGACGTAAACTCAACAGTTTCAAGCCTAGCCTATTATTTTAGCAATAAACACAATTTACGGGAAGATGTCAAATCAGTCAAGCTTTATAATAAAAAGAAGGATAACAAACATGTACATGAACAATGGTCTTGGAATGAGAATTATTTTAACGCAAATCAATCTAATCAGTCCTAATTTACAAGGATATAGTTGTCTACGCCCGGTGGCTGGGATACTATCGAAGTTTAGCTCGTTTGCATGTAACTGGAAGTGTGACGCGCGCGTGTGGTATTGCCACATTTGTGACTGCTTATAGGGACGCCTCTAGTCAAAACACTATGAATATGAATGTGAATAAAGGCTAATCTTGATTTTTGACATCTACTTTTCTTATACTTATATGCAAAATCAGCCTAGACCTCTGATTTAGTTTACTGGCCCGAGTTGGTTTAAAAAACAACAAAAAAACAACAAGCGCAGGTGTTGTCACCAACGCGTGAGTCACCACCTACCGATACACCATTTTGGCAATTTTTGTTACCATAGCAACCACACCACAATCAATTTTATGTGACGTCAAAAATGACGTGCATAACCAGCACCTGTTCACATACCACGTTTCATCAAGCTAGTTTTTATCTGGGATAAGTTTGTTTTCGCAACAATTGGACTATTTATGTTACCATGGTAAACGCAATGTTCTTGCAACGGCGAAAAAATAACGTTTAAAATTAGCATATTGCCACTTAATCACATACCAAGTTTCATGAAGCAAGTTTGAATAGTTTTTATTTAGTTATATCAGGTTCTAGACTATAGCGGACAGACAGATGAACGGACGGACAGTGAGCGGGTATACCTATAGTCCCTACCAGAGTGAACAGCGGAAGGAGTCTTACAATTGAGACCACCGGGGTAGCTAGGAGAGCAGCTTAGCTGGTTAAATCACTTAACCATGCCCCTGCCTGTCTGTCTGTGTTTCTGTCTATCACAAACCATTTTGCCCGTCTCGTTCCAATGTCAAAACGTTCCGAATGGTCGAATACAAAGAAAGAAAGTGGTTGGGATTTTGGACCATCGGTGTAGTTCAGGTTCTAAGAGGTCCTGGCTAGCCTGTCTGCATTGATGAATGTATGTCTGTCTGTCATAAACCAATGTTGCCCTTGCTCAAGACAATAACAATTTGTATAAGCTTTGCGTAGGCCATTTTTTGTAAAAGCTGATACTTGTAGGTGGGTATATCAAAAGTTCCGTTATACTGCAAAAGAAATTTCTCTTAAAATGTCATGCGCGGATCCAGAAACGTTTGTCTGGAGAGCGGGCTATTATCGGCCCTACAGCTGTTTTGCCATTGAAATGGCGTTTCGCTGGCCGGCCGATTGTGGCTCAACATTAAATTCTGACTTCGTAGCTTTGCGAGTTTTAGTGGGCTCCGAACCAGTATTGCTAAGGAAACCTATAGTATTGTGATTTCCCATGGGTCCGCACCCCTCCCCCTCTGGAAGCGCACATGAATGTACAGCAACCCCGAGAATTTCACTCTTATAGACGACATCCCTAGCATGTGACATAGTAGCACAAACAAATCACATGTGTCCAATATATACGGATCAAGAGGAGGGGAATGGGGTTTCCGGACACCCTACATACACAGACAAACACACACACATGCGCGCGCGCGTCTTGGCAGATCACAGGGATGTAGGTTTGCTTAGGAATACTGGTATTGACCCCTCCCTCCCCCCCCCCCCCCCCCCCGACAACTCAAATAGCTGTCCAACATTGCATTCTTCCGTCCGCCAGCGAAACACCTGGTCCCCTCCCCTTGAAGCAACAATCTGGATCCGCGTATGCAATTATTTTAACCTTACAGTTTGTAAATGTATGCTCGCTTTTTTAAAATAAGCGTGTTGTGCAGGAGATAATTTGTTGAGAAATGTGCTCACTCCACAAAGGCTTGAAGTTATGTGCTCATCCCGCCCCCTCAAAATGCTTTACGCTAACGTTAATTTTTCGAAATGGCTCACCTAGCCTTAATATTTTTTTCTTTCGTTTTTGGATTTAAACTTGAAGTGACATGTTTTTCCAACGTCATTCTTCAATAGTTTCTGAACTTATTTGCAATCCTATTCCTTTAACATAGATTTTGCAGTTTTATCAAGTATTGATTGTTTAGGATGACAAAAATAACGTTTCAAACTGAGTAAAAACAAAATAGTTTCATTTTTTTTTCTGTAGCTCATGCACAAAGATATCTTTGACCACAAGTAATGCACCGATCCTGTTAATTTATTAGCATTTAATATATACTCAGGCGAAAAAGTTTAGTCAGTACAGACACTGTGTGCAATAATTTTGTAAGACAATCTTAATATTGACAAAAACCTTACTCAAAATAAAAATTATGTAATGTCTTACAAATGTGAACATTTTCAACAAAACTTTCTGAAAATATGCCCATTTTCTTCATCAAAAATTCACAAAGTGGTCAATATTAAAATTCAAATTTCATAACTCAAAAATCAGTCTAGCGCCCCTCAGACGATTTCTGGCAGTACAATTTGAAATTCTCGTATCTGTTGCATGACTAAGGAATATAAGAAGTTTCCAAGCGGCCATGAAGCGATTACGTCATGTTGACGTCACTATGACCTTAACTTCAAATGGCGTCGTTATCCGTGGTCTCCCCAGCGGAGGCTTGTCATTTTACAGCCAGGCCGTTGAAAACGTGTTTGTAGACGATAAATTGTTCGTTCACTGCATCCAAAACTGCGTGTTACGTCAGCAACGCGTGTATCTGTTTCAAGACGTCAAAACGCGATATTTCTGTAATTTGTTGATAGCCTGGACGGCGAATTAAGCTTGCTAGCACTGAATTTTCTCCGGATTATTGCAATAGGAACAATTCTCTTTCAATATCCAACAGATTATGAGAAAATAACCCTGCCAGTTTACCGCAGCACGTGCACATCGTGCATTTTGAAATTTGGTTGATACAGCCTAATAGAGGCAATATTTGTCACGCTATAAACAGGTACTGATCTACTAAAAGCTTTGAAGCGTGACTCTATTTACAATATCGATATGTTGTTCTAGAAAAAAGGGGTTTCGGGCATTTATTTACATTTATTATAAAATCTTTGTCATACACATAAGTTCTATCCAGACTGGCTCATTTTACGAAATCTGCATCAATCGTTTGAAATAGAAAGACCCAAAGGTCATTGGTTAGAGGTCGTGGTACATCTGTACATGTTAAGTTACGATAATACAACTCATGTAAAAAAATTGACAATGATATATGCAGTATTGTTGATTTTATGAGAAAACATAAATACTGACTAAACTTTTTCTTCTAAGTATATATAGCATGTTGAAATATTAATACTTAAGTCTTCCTTAACAGTAAGGAGGCATTGTAATTTTGGGCCAGGTTTTAAGTTTATAGAGGGTAACCAAAGTATTTTTTCTAATTTCTCAACCAAAACATAATTGAGCCACGGCATGGGATTTCCAACAGCGACCAGCAAAGGCTCAGCCCAGCCTATGCATATGCGCAGACTGATCAGAGCCTTTGCTAGTCGCTTGAGTATTCTATTACTGTTAAGCTACAGACCGAACATAATTTGGAATTTCTAAGCTTAAAATTAGGCTGCACAGGTTTGTCTGAGTCTACACTTGTCAAAATGCCACATTGTTGGAAATCACATGTCACGGCTCATATGCTGTTGGTACCCAAAATAACCGTCTCATTGAGACGCTTCTTTTGAGCACCAAAACGTATGTTAAAACTGATGGATTAGAAAATGTTTACAAATTTACGCTCAAAGTCTATCTTAACCTATGAGTTTGCTTCACTGGTCTGCTGTGTGGATTTAAATAGGCTATATGGGAGTGATGGAATGTAGTTATTATTTGTGAATGTTGCGCCTTTTAGATACCAATCCGCATAAAACCTACAATTTTGTTCATTGTTGCTAGTGGAAACTGCCTGAAAAAACAAATTTCAGTTAAAGCCATAGAATAAATCGTGTATTTTAAGCCCAGTGCATGATAGATATTTTTCATATCTCGTCGACAGCCGTATCATTCAGAATATAAAATCCTCGACAGCCGTATCACTGGTAGTTGACAGCCGTATCATGGCATTTTTCTAGGGTCCATAAAATCTCCCATAGTGCAAAAAATATGCCATTCTCACTTGATTGAAGAAGCTCAAATGACAAATAACATATATAGGGTGTTTCGTTGTTTTTGCATCATTCTTAATACGTTAGATTAATGATAATCTATGAAAACTGGATTTTTCGAGAGAACCTGTAATTTATAGTGTTTTTCTAAGTCACAAACTCTAAATAACTAATCAGACAAATAGCACATGTCCTCTTGAAAAAACTCTATAGCGTGTGTAGACGATAAAGCATGCGCTATGACCCCTCCAGAAGCGTTCAACTCGTGACCCCCCTAAACCGACAGCCGTACCGACCGGTCGCAAGCCGTACTCCTCGGTCGATAGCAGCTTTACGCAGTACCGTCCCGGTCGCTAGCAAAAATAGCGAAATTGGTATTACCCCCGTGTGATATGTCTCCAAATAATCAGAACTTTTGTGGGGTGTCGTATTTTTGAATTGTTACGAGAACAGTAAGCAAGAGGTCACTGGGTAAAATGATACAGCGTGGTTGGGGCAAAATGATACAGTCTTAAATAATCTAATATGACTCTGTTTTAAAGCTTTTTCAAGATATTTTCATCGAAACTGTCTATTCCTATCACAAGAAAATTAAATGATACTGCTATGTCAGAAAAGTACCATTTTATTTTTCAGAAATTAAAAATGGGTGGTCAACTGTATCATTTTGCCACGTGGCAAAACATAAAACATGAATGGTAACAAATGTGACTCCGAAATTCAGAAAACTGTTCGTCTTCAATCATATTTCCGTGGCGATATATAGCATTATAAATTGTTTAATTGTGTTTATAGTTATTTCTGTGCTACGTCTTGTATATTTGAATCTGAGATGAGAAAAGTTTTCCTGTACCATTGTGCCCTGTATCATTTCGCCCCAAATGATTGTTACGTGCCAGGCGTAACTAGAAACAAATTCAGGAAACCAAAATTTTGCTACTAGGAAAGTCAGCAAAAAGCACTTTTAAAATTTAACAAAATTTATCAAAAACAAAATTATCGTTTACAATAAGCAATGGAAAATAGTTATACAATCAAAGAAAGTCTAATTTACAATACCTTGTATGTCCTAACTGTCCCTCAGAATATTTATCAACACAAGTCTTTCAGCAGTTTCTGATCCCAGATTTTGAAGATAAATCCAAATGAACACGAAGTCTGAATCCAAAACTGAATAATCCAAAGTAATCCAGAATGAATAAGTTAAACAATAAGTATTTCTATATAGAATTCCAGCACAAAAGGTTTAGACTTTTAAAAGGTGAAATTATTTCAAAGATGCCCTTATTAAAAATTTACTCTTATATATACTGTTTAAGAAAGTTCTAGAATGGTCTAGAAAGAATTATTATATCATATGCTATATTTATTTATTCTGGAAAATTCCACAAACTTCCACTGAATTCCAGAACCTACTCAAAATTTCTATTTGCATGGAAAAGAAAATTCTAGTAATCTTGGTCTTTTCCGGTAACTTCAAGATGATTAGTCATCATTCTAGAAAAATACTATAACCAAATAAATACTTTGTTTACAACAACTTATTTACCATCAATGTCTCCAATATCTGGGTCAGCAGAAACTAAGTAAACAAAATATGAAATAGATAAACAACATACATGTTACATGATACATTTGACCACACATTTTGATGAATGCAGCCTTCTTTAAGTGAAAGGGTGATTGTTGATGGGCATGGTTGTCATACAGCCCTACATTTTGGTGTCAAAGCTAAAGTAAATCAAGACAAGGTTCCTACGTTGTACTGGTTACCTAAACTCCATAAAAAACCCTATAAAGCAAGATTTATTGCAAATTCTAGTTCTTGTACGACAACAGAACTTTCTAAATTGTTAACCTCGTGTCTTACAGCTATTAAAAAACATGTTATCAAATATTGTGAAAAAGTATATGAGAGATCCGGTAAAAACCTATTTTGGTCGATTAAAAATTCAGGTGAAATTTTAGATAAACTTAAAGCTAGAGATTTCAATGCGACCAGTTTGTCTACTTATGATTTTTCTACTCTTTACACTACTTTACCTCATAATTTAATTAAAGATAAAATTATTTATCTTATTGAAAGAACCTTCCAGAGAGAAGGCTCTCCTTACCTTGCATGTAGTGACAGAAATGCATTTTTTTACTTCAGAAAAACCTAAAAAATATCATGCATGGTCGTGTCAAAATGTATGTGATGCGCTGACCTTTTTGTTGGACAACATCTTTATTCGATTTGGCACCAAGCTCTATAGACAAGTAGTTGGGATTCCTATGGGCACTAATTGTGCTCCCCTGGTTGCAGATTTATTCCTGTTTTGTTATGAAAGGGACTTTATGATGTCTCTTTCTGATGATAAGCAGGCTGATGTTATTGATGCGTTTAACACTACTTCCAGATATTTGGACGATATTTTAAATATTAATAATGTTTATTTTGAAAATATGGTTAGTCAAATATACCCTTCAGAGCTCCAACTTAATAAAGCCAATGCCTCTGATACCGAAGCCGCATTTTTAGACTTGCATTTGTCAATTTCTAATGGTATTGTTTCTACCAAAATTTATGATAAACGTGACGACTTGGATTTTGAAATTGTCAATTTCCCATTTTTAGATGGTGATGTTCCTCGTTCTACATCCTATGGAGTCTATATCTCTCAACTCATTCGTTTTGCTAGAGCATCTAGCTATGTTACTGACTTCAACACTCGCAATAAATTGTTAACTCAGAAACTTCTTAAACAGGGCTATCGGTATCATAAACTTCGCAAAACATTTTCAAAATTTTATAGACGATACTTTGATTTGATTTCTAAATTCCAAGTTGGACTTAAATCTCTCTTGCGCCAAGGACTTTCGGAACCTGATTTCTATGGTGACTTGGTGTATAAGTTGAAGAAGATTGTTGGCTCTAATAATTTTTCAGCGCAGTTCATTAAAATGATTTCCCATTATAAAAAGATTGGCTATAACATTAATGTATTGCAACAGACTGCATGCTTGGTAGTCAACCCAATCACAGTTGGCAACTTTGCTTTCCTCTTTAATTGCACGCCGGTGGGTCGGACTTCAGACTCTATGATGGTTCCGACTTAAAGACTTATCTATTGATGAGATGGTAGGGGCCTGATGCTTTGGCTGTTTGACGGGCCCACCGGGGTTTACCTGTTGGATTTCTTTTGCTCCGGTATTCAGTTTAATTTACTGTTGAGTCCTTATCCTTGCTTTATCTCCTTGTTATATCTTGATTTATATGTTTTAGGAGATGATGCATTGATAAGTTAGGGGTCTTTCATGCAAACCAAATATCTATGTGTCTTGATCCACATCTGAATTAAGGGTGAGGTTGGCGCCGTTAAACCGGTTTAAGCCCTCCAGTAAAATATTTTACTGACCGTTCCAAGGCGGTACTTCTTTTGTGGATCTTTTATGTTTTTGTTCTGTCTTGTGTTTGCTATGTTTTGTGCGCGTCTGTTTATATGTGCTTCGTGGTCACCTGCTGGGAAAGGGCTGACCTCTTGGCTCTCGTTTGTGGTGTCTTCTGTGAGTTTGTCACTTTCCCATTGGTATCCTGGGTCAGGTGTGGTACTCGATTTAGTCGATTGTATCGATTCCTGATCTTTGCAACCTTACTTACTTTGAAGCACTAATGTCACTTTATGCCTGTTTTTCTTTCTCTCAAGTTGTAGCTAATACTTGACAGTGTATTATACATTCAAAAGCAATCAAATATATCCAGTCATAAAAGCAGGAAAAAAATATTTTTAAAAAGTGGATCATTTTGCCCCGGTCTCCCCTATATAGACGGTGGGGTAATAAACTATATTTTGCAATACTCATGATTATATCTGAATTTCAGAGTAAAAGAGTACATTGTTCTTGTTACAGCTGAAACTTCAAAGCACCCGAAGATTTTAGCCAGAACGCCATAGCCTATTAAATGGCTAACTGTCGAAATGACTATCCTTAAATTCGGTTTTGATTTTGGGCAATAGTAGACAGTTCGATCGTCGAGAATATCAACATGTGCAAACAAAACTGAAGTCCTTGCCTGCACAGTAGAACAATCTGGCAGCAATTTATCAAAATATACCAAGATAATAACAAATAAAATACTTTACCGATTTTCTTTTTTTCTTTTTTACTTATGATAGATAACTCTTCCAAACATATATAATTATATCTGCAACCGCAGTTAAGAATCTTGATCATCACGGGACTGACCAAAAACCGTAATCATAAGAAATATCATCGAAATCACCAGAGATTTTCAAACATTTTCCAAGCGACCCAGCAAGTGTTAATGCATTGAAACAAACACATGTGATCGTTATTCCTGCATATTATATCTGATTCCAACCAAAATCCCACCGGAAATACCGCTAAAACCTTATAATACCATTCTTCTTACACTGGATTTCTCCAAGCAAAATGGCGTCAGCGTTAAACTTTTGAACGTCATAACGTCGTCACAATGTCATAATGTGTACAACGTTTTCGCGAACAAAAAGCGTCGACGTAATGATCAGTCCGGGCAGCAACGCTTTCCTGTGCAATGTCAGACAAACTATCAGGGCTCATTTTAAGTATTGTCAAATCAAAACCTATGTTCAAACAGCACTTGAATCTCATGATTTGAACATGGATTTTCGTTCTTTCGACAATGGCTACAATCAACTTTGCTTAACAAACTTTATGCAAGAAATATGTATTTATATCATGGATCTTTAATGTATGTACATTTTCAAACGCATGTGAAATCAAGTTTTCTCATATGGCACAGTTGGTAGAGCACTAATCTGGGAATCGAAGTGTTGCTAGTTCGAGTCTCACCATCAGTGAACTCACTGTGTTGAGTCATTAAGTAAGACACTTTAGCCACTGCTTATTACCGGTTCAAACCAGGATTACCTGTACCGAAGTGACTGAAAAAGTGCTGACTGGGACGTAAAGGATCAAAACTAACAAACAAAACAAGCTACGTACAGAATGTTTTACCGCGAACTGGCTAGAACAAGTACGACAAAACATCCCTTTGCATGCCAAAAGCCCCGCAAAATTTACAGTTCCATTTCACAGTGAAAATAAAAGACCGCCGATTGAGGCATCAAGTAAATATGTTTTATTTTTCTTCAACGCCCATGTAAACTACTGATATTTCATTTATTTTAATACATGACGTTATATCACTCCCAGACGTGGCGTCATGCAATAACCGGAAAAAAATATTTGAATTTTTCGTCTAGCAATTTTGGCTATTATATTCCTTAGAAAGCATATAAAACATTTAGCAGTATAAAGTATCTTCAATGAGACACTCAAAATAAAATAGAATGTTATTTGTACACAGACAAACACAGAACAATTTTACTCAAACTATCAAATTTAAATTGTTAACCTTGTACTGCTAAGCAAATCAATTGCTAATAGCTAAATTTTGGCAAAACCAGATTACAGATGGTCAGCTGGTCAGTTTCGACACTGTTTCCAAAATAAGATATATCTAGGTGCAGCAAGACAAGGGTTAATTTGATAAGTATAACATAGTAACACATCTATCTGCTTAAGAAGACCCCAGTGCTGGTATAAATTACTATTTAAATCTTTGCATGCTGTGAAATTATTCAGCTGACTTTTCTAAATATATTTTAGCAAATAATTCCCTCATGAACACCATCAGAGTGTCAAACAGTTTGGATCAAGATCTGGCCTGACAATTTGGCGGACCTGATATGGGTACAAAACTGTTTGAAAATGTTATCAACAGACAAAAATTGCAGGCAAAGATTTAACTACTGCAATGTTCTTTCATCTTGACATTCACAAAATGCTGGATAAACTACACTCAAAACATAATTCCAATTAATGCCCAACTTGCCTTTAACCACCCCATTCAACTTCCATTAGGAGTCAGTGCAAATTGCTTCATTTGAACACTTTGAATAAATACGTTAACTAGCTTCTTGCTATAGACATAAACACACCACTTTACATTCTAGTTAACTTTTTAGCTATAAAGCCTTTACCAAAACAAAATGAAAAGGTTTTAGCATAGATAAGTAAAAATAACGAGCGCAGCAGAAATATTTCATATAGAATATAATGAGTATTCTAATGCACTTGCAAATGCAACGTGACGTCTGATTGGATAACGTCATAAATTTGCGACAGTATATCCTGCGATATACTGTTGGAAACCCGACGTCATTACGTAACGTCGCTTTTCATTGGTTGACAAGTGAATATATGCAGCTGGCAAGCGGTTTAATGCAGCTGGCGTCGCTGGACGTATAGGCGCAAAAAGTACATTTTCACTGTCTTTTTAAAGGGAAAATGTTAAGTGTGCATTAGAATGGATATAACCATATTCAAAATTTTCATTTGGGGAGGTATATCGTCGGATATACGTTCGGAAATCACGTTTTACGGCTCGGCTTACACGTCGCCGTATAATTAAATTTCTGACGGTATATCTGACTATATACCTCCCCAATTGAAAATTTTGAATACATTTATCCCCTAATTTATGTCAAATGTAATATTATTTAGGCATATCAATATATACAAACTCACTTGGGCAACAGCAGTTATCTCAAAATATGTTGCTGAACCCTTACCATGCTGTACTACACTCCTCCCAACTTTATATCTAGCCAACTTGCAGGGTTCCACTTATTAGTATGTATTTAAAAGTAGATCAGAAAACAGTATGCATCCGCATCAGCTGACTTCAGGACCCAGCTGATCTGGATTTAAACAGTTTTAAATCATTTTGCATTATCTACAGGTAAACGTATTTTTTTTAATTTTCTTAGTAGAAAATTCGACAAAAACACATTGAATGATAATTTCCTTCCCCATGCCCTAAGTGTTAATCCGTGTTCACCCTGGCTGTTCCGCCTTTCCGTTTTACACTCAAACAAACCGTTAATACGATTACATAATAAATACAAAACTGTTTTGTTTCCTTAATCATGCTTTATACTATTTCTACATATTAGATATTTATAATAAAGTGTAAATAAAAGTAATGAATTCAATTTCGGGAATGTTCATGCAATCATGATTCCATGAACACACCAAAAATTGAATTCATCTCTTAAATAACACTTCTGATGTCTTTACTGTTCTGAGACATAAAAGTGCCCCCACCTTTTTATATTATTTAAGTTTACAAATTTCATGCTTTTGAGAATTAGGCATGAAAAAAACTTAGGCCTGAACCTTCATCTTCTTCCATAATGCTAGTCTCCACCCACTATGAATGAGTATATAAATAAACTTTCATGTTGGCGCACAGAACAAGAAAATTACTTGTCAGGTCCACTAGTGTAATACCAGACTTGTCAGGTCCATAAGTGTAGTATCAAATATATCATATTGTCATCAGCAAAGAGAGTTGACCCTGATCAGGTAGCTCTTACAAGAGCTGCCTGATCTGGGTCTGCTCTGTTTGTTAAAGTGTTAAAAGGCGTCTCTATGAGTTAAAGGGTTATCAGTGAAATATCTTACTTCTGGAGATTATAGACAGTTTTCATTATCAACTCATATAAGCATGTTTTGAGCAAGACATAAACTTTAATAGAGTCTGAAATTTAACTATTATCATAAATCAGAACATAATTCGTCGTTTACTTTGTTCATGTTTAATTGTTTTAAATTGTACACATAAAATATGGTAATTAACAAATTAGTCACGATTGCCTAGCAACCACGCAATTATGGAAAGTATGAGTATTAGTATTGCCTAAATTATCTAGACTATGTTGCTAGGCAACAAGGACACATTTGGTACATGTTTTTTTTTAAAAAAGATGCTGTTTTAAAATATAGAATATATTTGATAATTTAAGGGCAATTCAAAATTATTATTTGGGATAAAAAACGCAAAAATTGACTATTGAATTATGAAATTGAAGTGTACATGTATGTGGTTAAAATTGGTCTACCTGACATGAAAAACAACAAACAATTGAAATTCTGCTAAGGGTATATTTTTTAAGCATTTTTAAAAATATTGCATTTTCCGAGATTATTCAAGATTTTTGAAATTCATCAGGAGCTAATGCTAAAATGTTTAAATGCACTTCATTTCATCTCAACACTGTAGGCCGAACGCAATAAAACTGGATTTTTACAATAAAGTTTGAAGACTGCAGCACATTTCCCTTTCAATGTGAAAGTTTAAAAATCAATGTTATGTCATTATGTTATTTTTTTCAATTCTCAAGGAAAAACGGTGACGTCTAGTGATAATGAATAATCACTGAAAATTTCAATGCTGTGTTGCTGATAATAAAGTGTACATAGCAGTGTGAATTTTGTATGTAAATGGCAAGCTTAAAGCTAAATACTATGATTTAGCTGTTAATTGCGTTTGTTTTATGTTATTATGTAGAGAAAATGAAGAGTCATATCAAATGAAAACTTGATTTTTATTCTTCTAATTTCACGGTAGTCAGTAACATCTTCAAACGAACAAAAACGTAAACTAATAACGTCTCTGTGGACATTTTATACCATAGAAAAAGTGTGAATTTTGGAATGAGGGTACCTTTTCTCTAACTGTGTCTGTGCAAGACGTACAATTCATTTATAAATGAAGTAACTTGCAGAGTCTTTACAAAGGATTGCTTTATGTATAAAATCATAAATTTTGTATGCGTTATTATTCTACTTCCTGAACTAGCATAAAATGTATGTGTATGTTTGTTTTGTTGCTTTACGTCCCAAGTCAACAGCTATGGTCATGGCGGGACGGTCAGCTCACCTTACCACACTTTTTCCTGGACAAGCTTGAAAAAGCGGTAACCAGTACTTCGTGCACATATTTTCGCTTGTAACTGACAACAACCCTTCTTGAATGATACAGCGGAAGGGAGGAGAATGACCATAAAAATTATTTCATGATCAATCTCCACGATTGTATGGGACCGGGCCCGGATCGAACTCGCAACCCCTTGATATGCAGTCAGACATGTATCTGTAGCCAGACACGTTACCGACTGCCCTATGCAGCCCGGTCATAAAAATGTAAGGTGACTGATTAGAACTTGGTCTTAGTATATGTGGTTAGTTTTACATATTTGATATCTTGTGTTGTGGTTTATACAACAGATCCTTTCCGAACTGATCTGCACATGTCAGTACCATGCCAACAATTCTAAGACATACTGCCAAGTAAGCTTCAATAATTGTTTTCTTTGCTCATGTTGCTGAGCAGGACTAAAATTGTTGACTGAAAATGCTAATCTCATGAATGAAAAAGCCTATGGCACGTCAATTTAGATAACTGAATAAAACGTATGCATGTACCTCGTGTCTAAAAATCAATATCCTTTGTATGCATGTTAGATAATTCAAGCTTGATGTGTGCGTAACATATTAACGATATGTGACTCGCGCATATGGCGTCTTACCTGTATGAACCTAATTATGTCTCTTCAAGTTTGATGCTTGGATACAAGTTTTACAACAAATACCAGACTCATATTGTTTGTCCCATTAGTGAACTTGCACATGTGTCGCCAACGCTTAAAGGGAAATCACACTTTTTAAAATGCATTTATTACAGAGCTTACAGTATGGTAGGAATAATCCATCATTAATTGTTTGTGAAATCTCTTAAATTAGCCTGTAATTACTTTCTGGCTCCACTGGAGTCCAGCCATACCAAAGCTCAATGAGCTCCTAACAAGTGGGCTGGAAGCACTTTAACCTGCTTACACGCTACCAGAGCAGAATCATAAACCCTTGATTATGGGTAAAGTTCACAATGATTCAGATGAATATTTTAAGCAGTGAGTACATTGATGAATATATTTTACTACAAGGGACGATGTGTTGTCATTATTTCTAAAAAATATCACCCTTAAAGCACTATTTATTACTATAGCAGACGACATATTTTGTAACAATTTTCTTAATTTTGGGTACAATAAGACATAATAAAATCAACTGAAACTTATTGAAAAACAAAAAGCTTTGATTTAAATATTCGTAACGTTCTTATTTGCATTGATCTGACTGTTGATTGTTTATTCAAATACAATATCCATTTTCCAATATCGAAAGAAGCAATGTATGTGTCCACTGAAAATCTGATTCCGCGAATCATTCAGCTTAGAGAAAAGAGTTCAATGTCCAGCTCTTTAATGCCCATTACTATAAGATGTCAGCCCCCTGATGTTTAGATAAACGCAATAGATATTGCTGTTATTAATTTAGCAGGTGAAGGAATGATCTGTAAAAATTAAATAAGTTCATTATTAATTTTTTTTTTTATTTGAGTAAACTGTTCAAAATCATGACCATAAGCTCTAAGTAAAACTTGTACAACAAATGGAGCACAGAATATCGTCCACAAGAGGTATTTCATGTGAATTTTATTAAAGGAACATTCGACCAGTTTAATATAATTAATGAATTTAATATAATCATGATTATAAAGGCTTTTACCTGTCTGAATATGTTACTTTCTTTCAGATGGATCTCTTTAACAAAATAGCTACAATATAGCTTATTTTATCCCCGTTTTTAAAAAAGGGATGGGGATATTGCAATCACCTCCATCCGTCCGTCACGCTATCTCCCAGTACACCATTGGACGAAATCCAACCAAATTTGGTGTGTGAGTTGCTCATATGAATGGGGTGTGCAATTTTTTGGCCCCCCACCCTGGGGCCCTGGGGAGGGGCCAAAAGGTCAAATATCATTTAATTTCAATTACAAAGTCAATTTCAAATATTTTTAAACCAAACTTCGTGTGTCTTCTCACAAATGAAATATATAAAACATATTAGACAGGATTTTCATTCGGTCGCCTGGGTCATGCCATAGGGGTTGGACTTTGGGAGATACAGCAGGGGTAGGGGGCAAAAATGATTTTTTCTGAAATTCAACCAAATTTGATGTGTGATTTTTTCACATGAATGGCACGTGCAACGGCACATTTTTTTTTGGTTTCCCGCCCCTAGGGCCTTGGGGAGGCGCCAAAAGGGTAAATATTAATAAATCTCAATTAGAGTCAATTTCAAAGATTTTTAAACCAAACTTTGTGTGTCTTTTCACTAATGAAAGATATTAAACATTTTAGGTGGGAATTTCATTCGGTAGCCTGGGTCATGCCCCAGGGGAAGAATTTGAGGGTAATGGGGGTCAAAAATTAAATTTTCTGAACATGGTCATGTGGCAAATTAAAGTGGATGATCAGTAGTTCAAGATACACTGAAAATTTGGTGACCTTGGGGTGCGTTCAAAAGGTCAAATACCGTTAGATTTCTTGAGAGTGTGGGGATTTGCGATGGCGCGCCAGCGTATGTGTTCTAGTTATTATGAATAAAATATTAACCACAAGACTTAGTGTCACATGAATATGGTTTATCTCAAGTATAAATACGCTTATTTTTTTCAAGTTAGCTGCTTCAGTAAAACATTTACCACAAGTGCCACATGAATATGGTTTATCTCCAGTATGAATAAGCTTATGTTTCTTTAAGTAGCCTGCTTGAGTGAAACCTTTACGTCAAGTGTCAGGCGAATTTAGTTTAGATTCTTCATGAATAACCTTATGTTTCCTCAAGCCACCTGCTTGAGTAAATTATTTACCACAAATTTCACATGAATATAGTTTATCTCCAGTATGAATAAGCTTATGACTCCTCAAGGTACGTGCTTGAGTAAAATATTTACCACAAGTGTCACATGAATATGGTTTATCTCCAGTATGAATAAGTTTATGTTTCCTCAAGTTACTTGCTTGAGTAAAACATTTACCACAAGTGTCACATGAATATGGTTTATCTCCAGTATGAATAAGCCTATGTTTCTTCAAGACACTTGCTTCAGTAAAACATTTACCACAAGTGTCACATGAATATGGTTTATCTCCAGTATGAATAAGCTTATGTTTCTTCAAGTTACTTGCTTGAGTAAAACATTTATCACAATAGTCACATGAATATGGTTTATCTCCAGTATGAATAAGCCTATGTTTCTTCAAGACACTTGCTTGAGTAAAACATTTACCACAAGAGTCGCATGAATATGGTTTATCTCCAGTTCGAATAAGCTTATGTTTCTTCAAGCTACTTGCTTCAGTAAAACATTTACTACAGTAGTCACAAGAATATGGTTTATCGCCAGTATGAATCAGTATATGTCTCTTCAAGCCACCTGATCGAGTAAAACTTTTACCACAAGTTCCACACTTATACAGTTTCTCCCAAGTATGAATAGACATACAACTCTCCATGTCAGAAAAAAATAGATTAAAACCAACAGGTAAATGGCTCATTAACTGCATGAGTAAGAAAATGTTCCTTCATGTTAGACGAGTGAGTAAAACATATTTGAAAGAGCCACCGTGGCCTATGAAAACAAAGTTTATGTCCTGTATAAAAAGCTCATGATCCATCAAGTTACATACACAAACATATGATTTAGGAACATACATAGCCGTTATAACCGTATCCTAAAACACCTCTGATTTAGGCTAAACACATGAAGTGTATTAACGTGTTCATAAAAGAAAACAAATACTGTTCTGAAAGATATAAGTTTAAAAGATTAGTTTGTGGTTACTCAGATGAGCTGTCTACACCAAAGTGTACACTGAGTATAAAAATTCACATATTTGATTGAAATGTTAGAACCCTTATACGTAAATGTATGTCTTCTCATATCTGAACACTTGCTTAACTTCCCATTCTTCCATGTCCATCCACAATGCTCGTAATTCTAAAAGTTCATCAGTATTTGTGTCTCAACGTTTCTTAGAAATCTAAAAACAGAAAAGGTATAATTTAAAATAATACAATAACCATCAAGTTATTTGTATCATAATTGGGCAGTAAATGTCGTTCTCAATTGTGAATAAGTTATTCCTTGCTCATGTGTATCAGTAATTGTTTGCCCTGAAAATACTCCTCAAGTGACTAAAATGGCCTCGAGGTTATAAAACTTTAGTTCATTCTCAAAGTTGAAATAAAGTGCAAAGATTGGCTGCTTGCGGACACGTGTCCGCAAGCAGCCAATCATTGTGCTTTATTTTGAGTTTTCTTTAGGCCAGGTGTCCGAAATAAAGAATATGTAGTAGATTCAGAAATACATGTACCTAAAAAGACAAAAAGCATTGATCAAACTTCACGACTCTGTAGGACAATAGAAAATAATATATTTCCAAGGTTGGCGGGAAGGCGGTCAATACTCATATTGACCAGGCCAGTGCATCTAACAGGTTTAACTGGTGATTGCTGGTCGAACGATTTATGGTGGAATGTTGGTCAGTTGAAGTAATTTTAGGCAATTATTCGCAGCAGACGACATTTTCAAATGCATTTTAAGGGTTAACAGACGCGTAGATAAGTTTACACCACGAGTGCAGTCTGATCATCTATCTGGATATTCAATTTATTTAAGTTTTAGATGAATCTTGTGTGCGTGAACAATGAAGACCTGATTAAATGCTGAATTCTATGGTCTCTGATCTGGGTCTGTGCTGTCCACCTATGTCCCACAAAAGGGACGCTAGACCTGTTCAAATTAGTCAAAGATATATTTCTCGTAAAGTAGTAACTTATAGATAAAATATCTACAATGGACCCTGATTAAATGCTGCATTCTGTGGCTTACAGTACGGTAGGAATAATCTATCATTAATTGTTTGTGAAATCTCTTCAAGTAGCCTGTAATTACTTTCTGGCTCCATTGAAGTCCAGCCATACTAAAGCTCAATGAGCTCCTAACAAGTGGGCTGGAAGCACTTTGACCTGCTTACACACTACCAGAGCAGAATCATAAACCCTTGATTATGGGTAAAATTCACAATGTTTCAGATTAATATTTTAAGCAGTCAGTACATTGATGAATATATTTTACTACAAAAGACGATGTTTAGTCATTATTTCTAAAAAAATATAACCCTTAAAGCACTATTTATTACAATAGCAGACGACATATTTTGTAACAATTTTCTTATTTTTGGGTACAATAAGACATAACAAAATCAACTGAAACTTATTGAAAAACGAAAGGCTTTGATTTGAATATTCGTAACATTCTAATTTACATTGATCTGACTGTTGATTGTTTATTCAAATACAATATCCATTTTCCAATATCGAAAGAAGCAATGTATGTGTCCACTGAAAATCTGATTCAGTGAATCATTCAGCTCAGAGAAAATAGTTCAACGTCCAGCTCTGTAATGCTAATTACTGTAAGATGTCAGCCCCCAGATGTTTAGATAAACGCAATACATATTGCTGTAATTTATTTAGCAGGTGAAGGAATGATCTATAAAAATTAAATAAGTACATTATTAATTTTTTATTTTTTATTTGAGTAAAATGTTCAAAATCATGACCATACGGTTTAAGTAAAACTTGTACAACAAATGGAGCACAGAATATCGTCCACAAGAGGTATTTCGTGTGAAGTTTATTAAAGGAGCATTCGGCTAGTTTAATATAATAAATGAATTTAATATAATCATGATTATAAAGGTTTTTACCTGTATGAATATGTTACTTTATTTCAGATGGATCTCTTTAACAAAATAGCTACAATATAGCTTGTTTTATCCCCAACGCTTTTTAAAAAGCGATGGGGACATGCAATCACCTCCATCCGTCAGTCACGCTATCTCCTCCTAAACCATTGGACGAAATCGATACAAATTTGGTGTGTGTGAGTTGCTCATATGAATGGGGTGTGCAATGGCACATTTTTTGGCCCCACCCCAAAAGGTCAAATATAATTACATTTGGATTACCAAGTCAATTTCAAATATTAAAACCAAACTTCGTGTGTCTTCTCACAAATGAAAGATATAAAACATATTAGACAGGATTTTCATTCGGTCGCCTGGGCCATGCCCAAGGGTTTGGACTTTGGGAGATACAGCAGGGGTTGGGGTCAAAATTGATTTATTCCTGAAATTCAACCAAACTTGATGTGTGAGTTTTTCACATGAATGGCACGTGCAACGGCAGAATTTTTTTGGTTCCCCACCCCTTGGACCTTGGGAAAGGGGCCAAAAGGGCAAATATTATGAAATCTCAATTACAGTCAATTTCAAAGATTTTTAAACCAAACTTTGTGTGTCTTTTCACAAATGAAAGATATTAAACAATTTAGGCGGGAATTTTATTCGGTAGCCTGGGTCATACCCCAAGGGAGGAGTTTGAGGGTAATGGGGGTCAAAAATTAAATTTTCTGAACATGGTCATATGGCATATCAAATTAAAGTGGATGATCAGTAGTTCAAAATATACTAAAAAAATTTTACACTAGGATCAAACTGGTGACCTTGGGGTGCGGTCAAAAGGTCAAATACCATTAGATTTCTTGAGAATGTGGGGATTTGCGATGGCGCGCCATCGAATGTGTTCTAGTTATTATTATGAATAAAATATTAACCACTATGTCACATGAATATGGTTTCACTCCAGTATGAATAAGCTTATGTCTCTTCAAGTTACCTGCTTGAGTAAAACATTTACCACAAGTGTCACATGAATATGGTTTATCTCCAGTATGAATAAGCTTATGTTTCTTCAAGTAACCTGTTCGAGTAAAACCTTTACTACAAGTGTCACATGAATATGGTTTATGTCCTTCATGAATAAGCTTATGTTTCTTCAAGCTGCCTGCTTGAATAAAATATTTACCACAACCGTCACATGAATATGGTTAATCTCCAGTATAATTAGCTTATGTTTCTTCCAGTTACCTGCCTGAGTGAAACCTTTACCACAAGTGTCACATGAATATGGTTGATCTCCTGTATGATTAGGCTTATGTTTCCTCAAGGTACCTGCTTGAGTGAAAAACATTTACCACAAGTGTCACATGAATATGGTTTATTTCCAGTATGAATAAGCCTATGTTTCTTCACGTCACTTGCTTGGGTAAAACATTTACCACAATAGTCACATGAATATGGTTGATCTCCAGTATGAATAAGCTTATGTTTTTTCAAGTAACCTGCTTAAGTGAAACCTTTACCACAAGTGTCACATGAATATGGTTTATCTCCAGTATGAATAAGCTCATGTTCCTTCAAGTCACCTGCGTGAGTAAAACATTTATCACAATAGTCACATGAAAATGGTTTATCTCCAGTATGAATAAGCTTATGTTTCTTCAAGTTACCTGCTTCAGTAAAACATTTACCACAAGTATCACATAAATATGGTTTATCTCCAGTATGGATAAGCTCATGTTTCTTCAAGTCACCTGCGTGAGTAAAACATTTATCACAATAGTCACATGAAAATGGTTTATCTCCAGTATGAATAAGCTTATGTTTCTTCAAGTTACCTGCTTCAGTAAAACATTTACCACAAGTGTCACATGAATATGGTTTATCTCCAGTATGAATAAGCAAATGTTTTTTCAAGTTACCTGCTTGAGTGAAACCTTTACCACAAATGTCACATGAATATGATTTATCTCCAGTATGAATAAGCTTATGTTTCTTTAAGTCACTTGCGTGAGTAAAACATTTATCACAATAGTCACATGAAAATGGTTTATCTCCAGTATGAATAAGCTTATGTCTCTTCAAGTTACCTGCTTCAGTAAAACATTTATCACAAGTGTCACATGAATATGGTTTATCTCCAGTATGAATAAGCTTATGTTTCTTCAAGTTACTTGCTTGAGTAAAACATTTATCACAATAGTCACATGAATATGGTTTATCTCCAGTATGAATAAGCCTATGTTTCTTCAAGACACTTGCTTGAGTAAAACATTTACTACAGTAGTCACAAGAATATGGTTTATCGCAAGTATGAATCAGTATATGTCTCTTCAAGCCGCCTGATCGAGTAAAACTTTTACCACAAGTTCCACACTTATACTGTTTCTGCCAAGTATGAATAGACATACATCTCTCCATGTCAGATAAAATAGATTAAAACCAACAGGTAAATGGCTTATTAAATGCATGAGTAAGAATATGTTCCTTCATGTTAGACGAGTGAGTAAAACATATTTGAAAGAGCCACCGTGGCCTATGAAAACAAAGTTTATGTCCTGTATAAAAAGCTCATGATTCATCAAGTTACATACACAAACAAATGATTTACCAATCTCGCTATTTAGGAACAAACATAGCCGTTATAACCGTATCCTAAAACACCTCTGATTTAGGCTGTACACATGTAGTGTATTAACTAGTTCATAAAAGAAAACAAATACTGTTCTGAAAGAAATAAGTTTCAAAGATTAGTTTGTGGTTACTCAGATGAGCTGTCTACATCAAAGTGTACATTGAGTATAAAAATTCACATATTTGATTGAAATGTTAGAACCCTTATACATAAATGTATGTCTTCTCATATCTGAACACCTGCTTAACTTCACACTCTTCCATGTCCATCCACAATGCTCGTAATTCTAAAAGTTCATCAGTATTTGTGTCTCAACGTTTCTTAGAAATCTAAAAACAGAAAAGGTATAATTTAGAATCATACAATAATGATCAAGTTATTTGTATCATAATTGGGCAGTAAATGTCGTTCTCAATTGTGAATAAGTTATTCCTTGCTCATGTGTATCAGTAATTGTTTGCCCTGAAAATACTCCTCAAGTGACTAAAATGGCCTCGAGGTTAAAAAACTTTAGTTCATTCTCAAAGTTGAAATAAAGTGCAGAGATTGGCTGCTTGCGGACACGTGTCCGCAAGCAGCAAATCATTGTGCTTTATTTTGAGTTTTCTTGAGGCCAGGTGTCCGAAATAAAGAATATGTAGTAGATTCAGAAATGCATGTACCTAAAAAGACAAAAAGCATTGATCAAACTTCACGACTCTGTAGGACGATAGAAAATAATATATTTCCAAGGTTGGCGGGAAGGCGGTCAATACTCATATTGACCAGGCCAGTGCATTTCAGGTTTAACTGGTGATTGCTGGTCGAACGATTGATGGTTTTGTTTGTTTTTGTTGCTTTACGTCCCATGTCAACAGCTATGGTCATTACGGGACGGTCAGTTCACGTAACCACACTTTTTCCTGGGCAGGCTTGAGCAAGCGGTTAACCAGTAATTTGTGCACATACTTTCGCTTGTAACTGACAACAACCCTTCTTGAATGAATCAGCGGAAGGGAGGAGAATGACCGTAGAAATTATTTAATGATCAATCTTCACGAAAATATGGGACCGGGCCGGGATCGAACTCGCGACCCCTGGATCTGCAGTCAGACAAGCATCTATAGCCAGACACGTTACCTACTGCATTACGCGGCCCGGTGAACGATTGGTGGTGGAATGTTGGTGAGTTGAAGTTGTTGATTTGGTCGATTAAATCACAGGTATACTATTGTACCCCTATATGCCTTGGTAATTAAGAAATAATTGTCAATGTTGTTCAGTTGTTATTGCCAGCTAAGGGTTCTTTCTGATCCACTAAATCAGCCATTAAAACGAGCCACACAAACTTTATTAACTGCTCAATTTTTCAATCGACCACCAATGGACCAGTAATGACCACTTCTGGAGTATTGACGGAGGCGGTTATTACTGGATAAAACTGCCGGTTAAACAGCCCCTAGTTTCTACCACCCAACCTTGCATATTTCACACTTTAAGGTCACAAACGATAGGAACAAACATATGGACTATTTATAATTGGTTGGAAAAGTGAAAAACGATCATTTCCCATACTGAATTTAAACATGATTTCAACTTTAACATTAGCTTAGTCATTATTGATGTTTACAAGAAAGGCTGGGTACAATGCATACAACTCATAGTTGAATTTACATTAGACATATTTAACTAAACAGCCAATTTGTCAAATATACGAAATGTTTCGATTGTTGACTAAAAACGAAATACTGAAATTGGTTCTTTTTTGCATTTAACAAAATTTATTAGGCTGGCCTAGTAATAATTTGGATAATGCATTTTGTCTCGTTTTTAAGGTGATTCACTGACCATGGTGGACAAAAAAGCTATATTAATACTGCCAATATTCACTGATTCACTTACAAACACGCAACATCCAAGTTAGCAAAGAGTAAGTGAGGATGATCAGGAAATACCACAATCACAAACTGCAGACAACCCTGTGGCACAGCGAGGAAGAGCCGCTCAACCAGCACGAGAGGTAATTCATAAACTGGAATTGGGAGCTGTAGCTGTCATGCAAGTATAAACAATGTGCAGTGAATTCGCAGGTATAATCTATTTTAATACTGATTGTCAGTTCCAGATGTTTAAAAGAGGAAAAACAATGGACATGTTACTTGGCAAAATATATCTTAATACTGCCAATATTCACTGATTCACTTACAAACACGCAACTTCCCAGTTAGCAAGGAGGTAATTCATTAACCTGGATTTGGAGCTGTAGCTGTCTTGCAAGTATAAACAATTTGCAATAAAGCGACAGATATTTTAATACTGATTGGCAGTTCCAGATGTTTAAAAGAGGCAGAGACAATGGACATGGTACTTGGCAAAATATAAATTTCAAAAAATGTATTTCTTTTTTTTAGTCACATACATTGTAGGGTCACATTGGAATTAGAATTTAATGAGACATTCACAATTAGCTGTTTTATTTTGAACACAACATTCCATACCTAAGATAGTCAATAATGTCTGCAAAGATATGCAGCAGACGACATTTATCATATTAATTTTTGTGTTAGTGCTAAAACCCTTTATATCCAAAGGTCTTCTGCTGGTAAATTTTAAACTTTGACTTGGCATTCCCACACTGTGATAATGTATTCATAGCGAAGATCTAGTAAGGAATTTAAAGTGATTGCATTCATTTTTCAGTGAACACACAGTGCTCTATGAAACTTGATTTTAAATCCAACAAATTGACCTTAAACATGTTTAAATTTAAAAACTAGAATTGACAGAGAATCTAATTATAGCCACGCTGCAGCACTTTCAAGCATAAAAAGGCCAAGTTCTAGATATATATAGCAGGAAAATCTAAAGATATTGAGCAGGAACAAATTCTGACTTCAATCAAGGGCTATAACTCTATAACAAACTTGATATTGTAAAAATGAATGCATATATAAAATTCGGTGAAATTCTGCCTATTGTCCTCAAGATATTGAGCAAAAAAACATTGGCGTAAATTAAGGGTCACTTTCTCTGGTATAAATGTGCTTAAAATTACATGTAACAACCCCAAGCTAGATCTTGTCAATATGAATGAATATAACCTTTGGTGATATTCTGCAAATTTGTACTCAAGATATTGAGCGGAAATGAAAATTTGGCGTATATCAAGGGCCATAACTCTGGTACAAATTTGGGGAAAAAAACGTGTAAGAATCCCAAGCTAGATCTTGTCAATATAAAATTGAAATTATGTAAATTCGTTCTCAAGATATTGAAAGGGAAAAAAATTGGCATAAATCAAGGGCCATAACTCTGGTAAAAAATAAAAAAAATGACGTGTAACAATCTCAAGCTAGATCTTGTCAATATGAATCCATGTAATTTTGGTGAAAATATGTCAATTTGTTTTGAAGATATTGAGGGGATACGAAATTTTGGCGTAAATCAAGGGCAATAACTCTGGAACAAATTTGGGAAAAAAATGAATTGTAAAAATCGCAAGCTAGAGCTTGGTAATATGAATGCATTTATAAAATTTGGTGAAATTATGTCCATTTGTTTTAAGATATAGAGCGGAAACAAAAATTTGCCATAAATCAAGGGCCCTTACTCCAGTACACATTTTGGGAAAATGGTGTGTAACACTCCCAAGCTAGATAATATCAATACACATACATAATTTGGATAAACTCAACAAAAAACATGAAGAAAAAGCATATGACCAGACGGGGACTCGAACCAAGGACCTATCGCAGACTGCACAAATACTCTGGCCATTTAGCTATCAGGCCACATGGTAAGCATGTGAATTTTACAATATACACGGCAAGGTAGTTGTTATCCTTCCATGGTCTGTGGTCTTCCCCGCCTTTCGGGTAAGATGTGGATACAAATGCCAATTAGGGGCTTTAATTTTGTTACATAGATAGTATTCTATTGTTCATCCACTTTCTAAATCTGAACGTTCGAACTTCTAGCAGAACCCCAAATTGTTTCGGACATAGCCGGACACGTCGAAAAAAGGTTCACTTGTACCGCGCTCATATGAATCCATTGTCTGCGATCGACTGACTGTCAGTTCATTTTACGTTATCTTCACTGTTATGGTGAAATGTAACGCATTCAAGGGTGTTCAAGGTCTACAAATATACTTAAGGACTTTGAAAACGCATCGCCCAGATTACATCATTTATTTCACAAACCCTGAGAATGTCAGCGAGATACTTTTTATTGCATATCATAGTCTGACCTAGACTAGCTTGAAATGTGTCCTAGAAAATTCATGGTTGTAAATTTACATTAAGGTATTGAAAAAATATCTGTTTTAAGACAGGGGTGGTCGATTTTGAAGTACACAAATTCAGCTGCAAGTTAACACGCGTTAGTTTTGATTCCTGACTCAACGGATTTGCGTCATTTGCTTCTATCACGATCGCACATTCATCATAGAACGATTATAAATGAAATGACAGTTCGGTATGCTCAAAATCACAACCCTTTAAAAATACCGACATACCCAACCCATCCTGATTACTATAGTCTAGTAATAAAATTCAACGTATTGGGCCTTTAAAAGTTACGATTTTTTACGTCAGGTTTTATTGAAAGAGGCTAAAGACATACCCAAATGACAGATTATGCATAAATTACTAGTGTCACGTGTCTTTTGTATTGTGCCACTGACGTTGACGTAACTTTTAAGACGTTCACGATCACATGACAGCAGATCTCCTGCTATGGTTTACATCAAAACGTCTTTTCCACATGACTGCCAGTGTATGTAGTCAATATCAGTAATGAAAGAGTGCATAAAGGTAACTTATGGAGATGTTCCTAAAAAGGAGCTATAAATTGATGTTCAAATTTGAGGTTTATTTTCGAAATATTGAAGCTATCAATTACTTTAAATTCGAAAAAGTATATAAACTCTTTTGGCAATATGGTATCATATACGCCACCGTTTAAACATAAAAATGATCAAAAAGCTTCATTTAACTGTGCAGAAAGGTGATGGATGCTGTATGAACCCAGGTGACGTCTGCGGCATAGTCGATAGTGCAATCAATTTTTTTCCTTGGCATAATAGGTGTTGGGTTTAGCAAGACAACGCCGCAGAGGGGCCAATGGGTGTGGGAAAATATTTTTTTGTAAAAATAGTGCAAATTGGAGCATTACGAGTTCTAATTTAGTGGCTATTGAGGCCCTCCCAGGGGGGGGGGGGGGGGGTTACATGTTCCCTTGTTCCCCTGAAATAAATTGGCTTGTTCCCCTGTTCCCCCAAAATCGAAAATTTGTTTTCATATGTTCCCTGTTCCTCAATATTGTCTTTGTTCCCTTGTTTCCCTCAAAATTTGGCCTTTGTTCCCCTGTTCCCTGAATTACATTCTCTGTTTCCCCTGTTCCCCAAAACCCCTGGGAGGGCCTCGCTATTGTCTGCTTTGGATAGGGTAGATGGATGAGGAGTTTTATGGAAATCAAAATATTGGATCAGAGATTGATGCTACTTAAAATGATCTGAAAGATTTTTTTAGTGATTAGACAGACCGAACTACTTTTGCATACGCCAGTACTTGTTTGGATTTTGTGTATTCGATTCTCGCAAACACAGGGCTCCTGATACTTTTCTGAAAAAAGAAGCGGCTGGATTTCAGAGATGTTTGCAGAAAAACTGTACACTATTTCAAGAAAACAAACACACTTGGATTGCCTTATTTCTTTAACTTTCTTTCTTTCTAGCATTTTGCAGACAGTGTGTTGTGCAGTGGAAAGTAAAATTGTGTGTTACACAGCAACCTCGTGATTTTCCATGGTTTCCGCTAGATCAGACGGAAACTTAGACGTGTTTTTATTTAATGGAGAATGCGTTTACGAAGATTTGCAATGCCTCCTTATAAAACGAACACGTCCAAAGGTAAACAAATTCGGGTTTCCTCTAACTTTTCCCACCGTGTAAACAAAAATGAAATATGACATTTCGGACGTTACGCTCTGAAAAAAACATTAAATGCATAATGCTTATGTTGTTTTTCGCACATGAAACGGGCTAGAATTTAAATAAATGCGTATCCTGTCATATATTGTCGTAAATAACGCGTTATGCAAGCTTATCTAAAGCCCTGCATCAGTTTGACACTAGGGTGATAATTTTACTTGCGCTCTGTTCTACTCATCATTTCCGTCAATTTGATATGCCACATGACCATGTTCAAAAAAATGAGCCCCTGCGCACCCAAGTCCCACCTCTGGGGCATGACCCAAGCGTAAGACCAAAAATCCCGTTCTATATACTTTATATCTTTTATTTGTAAGAACACACACAAAGTTTGGCATAAAAATCGTCAAAATTGTCTTTGTCATTGAAGTTTAACGATTTTTTACCCCACCGCCGGGCCCCGGGCCAGTTTTTTCTGTTGCACGCCCCTTTTCCTGTGAATAACTCAAATTTAAAATCATATGAAGCATGCGCATATCGCTACATTCAATGGGGTCCATTGGGTCCGGGACTCAAATTGCTGCCTTTGGGTCCAAAATAATGCATTTAAAGCATATTTTGGGATATTTTGGCTATTTTAACGTTTAGTTCATCGATTGCTATGTGCAGTGTTCACCGATTGTATTTGACCACGGATGTATACTTTACCTGGATTGGAAACAACAATATATTGACCAATAATCGTTATTCGATCTTTGCCGCGTTGAAATCCAGGTAGGTGGCAGGCAATTTCCAATAAAGTGAACGATCGCTTTAAGAGAAAGAGATGCGCATGTGTATGGGCATTTGTTTCTTCGCCCCTAGCATCTCGGTAAGAAGCGATAGGTCTAAAAGAATATATACTGTTTTGAGGGGAAGTTCCTAGCTACAATTTGATACCAAACACGATGTTGTTACGGTAAAAAATGAAATAATTCCGCGGAAGAAACGCATCTAAGAAATCCATTTTATACGCGTCATGTGATGACATGGATCCTAAATTTACCCCCCCCCCCCCCACCCCCAATATACGTCCGTGGTGATGAGCGCTTATAAGCCAAACATCGCTTGGTAAAACAAATGAAAAGTTTAACTTTTCAACAAAAGAGAACGAATTTTCGATGAGGATTTTTTTAAGTAAAAACAACACAAAAAGCACATAAACGTGGGTTGAAGTTCATTCACTATTGCACGGAAAATGAATACAGATATACGTTTGTAATATGAATATACCAAACAATCTAATGTTCTCAGAAAAAAAGTACCCAAGAAAAAAGATAACGTGTCAGACTTTTCTACACTTCGCATATGTTTTCATACAACGAAATTAACCCACATAAGCCTACCATCCATTTTGTGGGACATAGGTAAACAGTGAAGACCCAGATCATACCCAGCAAAACGCGGTATCTGATCAGGGTCTCCACTGTTTGCTTACAGAAATTTCTATTAAAATTTTAAAAAAAAATTGCCACCCAACACCCGGACTGGCTAAATTCCTGGTATGTTTAGATTTCTGACATTTCTGCCATTTGGTTATGCGATAAAATGAAAGTAACACGATTTTACTACCATCTTATCTGCATGATTTCATTTTGTTTTTGCTAAAAAATTTAAGATTTCATTTCGAAAATATGTGTACTTTATGTATCAAGTGTTAAGTGTATCCAAAGTACTCGCATTAATTTTTTCTTTATAACCGACAATTTCGATGGTACAGATGTAGTACGAAAAGTTAGAAATTTTATCATTTTGACTCTTTTTCATATCGTCTCTGCAACCTAAGTTTGCAATATAACGTTATTCTACAAAATGCAGACTAAGGACAAATATATTAACGTTCAGGAATTTAAAGAATTATACTCATTTAGCGCTTCACATTGTCATAGTTAAAGTGACAAGTACCTCAGTAAAATTCTAATTTCCACCATTTTCAAGATGGCGGATTGTACACAGCGCAATCTGTCCAAAATAACACGAAAAATAACCATTATCTGGTGATTTTATTCCAACATAACTCATTTGAGATATACTTAGAAACATATTCTCGTATATTCCGTAAGAATTTCTCCACATATATTGAATATTCACGGTTTTAATATTGTAAACTTTCCTATGGATCATCGCTATGAACAGCCTCTTTGAAAATGGCGGCAGAAAGGTATTTATCTCCGCGTATACCCGATTTACGCGTAGGCAATAATATTGATAAAATTGATAAGAAGCCAGTCCCTTCAATATATACGTCCCTGATTTGACAGCTGAAAATCCAAAGCACCCGCAGATTTTAGCCACAACGCCATACCATATTAAATGGCCAAATGTCGAAATGACTATCCTTAAATTCGGTTTTGCTTTTGGTGATGGGCAATAGTAGACAGTTCGATCGTCGAAAATATCAACATGTGCAAATAAAACTGAAGTCCTTGCCTGCACAGTAGAACAAGCTGGCAGCAATTTTTCAAATTAAACCAAAATAATAACAAATAAAATACTTTACCGAATTTCTCTTTTTTCATTTTTTTAATGATAGATAACTCTTCCAAACATATATAATTATATCTACAACCGCAGTTAAGAATCTTGATCATCACTGGACTGACCGAAAACCGTAATCACAAGAAATATCATCGAAATCACCAGAGATTTACAAAATTGTCAGAAAAAAATAAAGGAAAGAAACAATAGCGAAAACCACCATTACACAATAATTGCTTACGTTGTGTATATAACAAAGACGTTTTCTGGGTCTGGTGTGATAGGGCCTACTTAATTGTATCGATTCCTGATCTTTGCCATCTTACTTCAGATCATAACTTTGATTTTTGAGACCAAGATCATGGCCGAATATATCCACATTCCTATCGAGGGGTATGTAGAGTATAGAGATGGAGTTTACAAGAGAAATGTACTTTTTATGATCCGCTGAAAAGAAACAAATTACACCTTTTTAGTGGAAAATCTGCCCCTGATGTAAGTTTGAGTAAGTCTAAACTCCAAAGCATAAAATATGACTACCAACTGTTTTCACGACTGTTTATATCATGTCAAAGTCGACATTGTGACCTAAAGGAGTTCTTCATGCATGAAAAACAAATTACTCCCCAACTTTGAAGTCAAAATGACTGTCTGAATATTGGAACAAAATCTGATCACATGACAGTTTTAGAGACTGATATAAATCTGCCAGGTGCTGAACCAAAAGCTGATGCCTTTATTAACGATGGCGCTGCTTTGATAAATGAAAAGTCTACTGGAACTGTAAGAACTTTTGATGATTATGCAAAATATGTAATTATACCTACACTCCAGTCTCATTCTAGACATTACTACAGAACTGACATAGTTTTTGATATATATGAACCTGATAGCCTAAAGTCGTTGACAAGGAGTAAAAGGGGAATATGAATCCAGCGTAAAGTGGTTGGTTCTAGTCGCCTACCTGTCAGTTGGAATAACTTTTTACGGCTAGACGACAACAAAACAGTCTTGTTTGAGTATCTTGCAACTCATATAGAGATGACTGAAGCAGCAAATAGAATTGTTGCTACAAAAGGAGAAAATGTTGTAAGCAATATGGCTATCAACATGGAAGGGTTGTCACCTTGTACACATGAAGAAGCTGACAAGAGGCTTTTATACATGCTAAAGATGCCGCCAGTGAGGGGTGTAAGAATGTCATTATAAAAAGCACCGACACAGATGTAATTGTTATGGGGTAACTCTTTTCAACGACTTGAATGTAGAACCTTTGGATTGCCTTTAGCAGAGGTAAAATCTTTAGATGGGTACCAATGCATGAGATAAGCTTGTCCTTAGGACCAAGGGCAAAAGCGTGTCCATTTTTTTCACTCATTCACTGGCTGTGTTACAGTGTCCGCCTTCCGTGGTAAAGGTATGAAATCTGCATGGCAAGTTTAGAATGTATTTTTAGAAGCAACAGAGATTTTCGGAAAACTTGGCAATTTACCAGAAACTATATCGGATGATGATAGACAAAGTCTTGAGCAATTTGTTGTCATTTTATATGATCGCTCTAGCACAGTAAAAAGGTTAATGAGGAAAGATTATACTTATTTGCTCACAGGCAAAAGTCATATGAAATGATACCACCTACTGAGTCAGCACTGTTAGAACATACCAAAAAGAGCAGGGTATCAAGCATGGCATGTGTGGGGTCAGTCCCTTATTCTTAGAGCCAGCACTTACAAGCCCAAAACAATGGGGGTGGAAAGTGGATTACCACAACTGGCAACCACATTGGGCATCTTTACCTACAGTTGCTACCTGTTGTCAAGAGCTTGCAAAATGAGGTTGTAAGAAATTGAGCTGCTCAAAAAACTGTAAATGTTTTATGTCTGGCCTAGCATGTACTGCACTCTGTAGTTGTACATGTCTAATTGAATCAACTCTCACATGCGAAAATAAATAAATTTAAAAAAAAAATAATGATGAAAAAAAAATCTTGTGATGCTATCCTACAAGTTTGTTAAATTGCCGTATGACATCAAAGGAAAGGATTTCCCATTTCAGCTTCCCTTATCCCCCATAATTTTATATATTAGGTGAGCAATCAAACAGGCAAAGCTACACTTGGATTGTTGACCTGAGATAAGAATATGTACATTGCCATTATTTCTTTTCGTCCTGTATACTTAACTCTGTGGCGAAGTAGCTATTTTATTGGACGTGGTTTTTCCCTTAAATCTCACAGGTTACCCCCTTTTTGATTATACTAGGATTGAAACTGGCTTGTATATGTGAGAGATAATGATTATTTGGCATAGATTATCCAATATGAGTTAAATTTATACCAATTTGTTACTATTTTGCTAAGTTTACAGACGAAGTAGCCAATTTTACGTTAATTTCCCTAATTTTCCCCAGTTTTCCCTTATCTGACAAGCGGGCAAAATATTTAAGAAAAAGTGCTACAATTTATGTTTAACACAAGACAGAACGTACTTTTGCGAAAAAACATCACTGTAAGTCAAATGTATAAGCTTTTGAACATTATAATATATTTTGGCGGCCATTTTGAATTCAGGGCCGCCATTTTGAAAATATGGCGACTTTTGATTGGCTAGAAAACATTTTGCAGACAACTCATACCAATAGGTAGTTCTGCAAAGCGTGATGCTTGTATCTGGAAGTGCACGATTCTTGTCATTTCTCGCTCCACTATTATCTATGCTAAATTTTTCTATCTGGCCACAAAATCACATGTTGTGGGTACTCAAAGGAACCGTCTTGATGAGATGATTCCCACAAGCTCTCACAACACATGTCAAAACTAATGCACAAGAATAGATTTATTATCTGTGCTAACGTTGCCTATCTTGTGACAGAAATCACGTGTTGTGAGTGCTAAAAGTAGCCGTCTCAATAAGATGATACCCACGAGCTCCCAAAACACATGTCAAAACTAATAAAAAGAAACGTATATATACAGCTGCTTTCCAAAATGTTTATAGATAGCGATTTTTGTCATAATTATTTACATACCTTATACTTGTTTGAGTTTTTGTAATAAACTATTGGTTTGTTTGAGATATGATTTATTTCTGCTCCTGTATGCACGACATATCTAATTATAGTGAGTAAAAATATGGCATGTTTTTGCAGATGTTTTGTATCAAGTTTTAACTTCTAAAAAAGTTGATCATATTTTTAGCAAATCAAATTTGCTTATCAAAACTCTATTTCGAATTATGGGATAATAAGGAGAGCAGCAAAGAAAACTGTGGTGGGAATCTATAGAGTCATGTATGCGGTGCATTGTGAAAATACTTTAAGAATTGAAGCTATAGAGTGTATCAACAATGAATCACTTGGTTGACTTTGGTGTATGTGCACTAGTAGTTTGCACAAATTATATAATTTTACATGATTACTGTTAAAATATATTTTAAGTGCATTTTGGGTGTTCGGTTTTGATGCTACATAGTAAGAGCCCAATTATAAGGAGAAAGGCTAAAAGGAAAGTACAAAACTGCAAAACAGTTAAATTGGCCAAGAGGGCTTGAAATTGTATTTAAATTGGGAAAATGTCATCTTTACAGATAAATCCACACTCTAAACCTATTTCTTTTGCAAGCCATATTTTTACTCACTATAACTAGATGTGACGTGCATACAGGAGCAGAAATAAATCATATCTCAAACAAAGCATAAGTTTATTACAAACTCTCAAACAAGTATAGGTTATGTAAATATTTATGACAAAATCGCTATCTATTTAAATTTTGGAAAGCAGCTATGTGACCTGTCAAGCCAATAGGGACCCTCTGGGAAAATTTTGCGAAATTGAGTTATGAATATCTTGATAATGTATGATATTTAAGAAGTGATTTGCCGTTTAAATTAGTAAAATATTCCAAAAAAGTTTTTTAGTTATGTATGTTCGAATACACTGCACGCACATTCTGATGGCATGTAAGTAGATTTCTCTTTGTCTTCTCAAATATACCCAGAAAGTTATACACCATTTTCCAGCACTCATTGTTCCCCGTCAAAACGCTACCAGGATATCCTCTTTAAGCTTCTTACTTTGAGTACAAACTCTATCCCAAAGAAAATAATTTTTGTCTGTACAGCTAATTTCTATAATCCAGTCCTGATCTTCGCCACTAAAACAATTGTGACAGAGTGTGTACTTAAAGAAGCTTTATGAGGTTATCTTGGCATCGTTAGATTGGGAAAATTATGGGCTGGAAAATGGTGTATAACTTTCTGGGTAAAGATGCAAAAACACGGATGGACATTTATCCGTACAGTGTATCCTAGCAGAAACCACGTGACTACCCATCCTGAGAATAGGCACATGAATTTGGTTTATGTCCTTCATGAATGTGTGTATGTTTCTCAAGCTACCTACTATGTCTTCTCGTATCTGAGCATCTACTAAACTTCACACTCTTCCATGTCCATCCACAATGCTCTCAATGCAAAAACACAATTTAACAACACAACCAAGGGCCAAGATGTTAGTCATTTCCAAGCAGCTGACCACAGACTCGAAAGCATGGCAAACACAAGACAGAAATAATACAAATGATCCACAAAAGAAGTACCGCCTTGGAACGGTGAGTAAAATATATTTTACTGGAGGGTTTAACCCGCTTTCATGGCGCCTACCTCACCCTTAGTTCAGATGTGGATCTAGGCACATATATGTATGAATTGTAAGGACGCCTAACTTATCCATGCATCATCTCCTAAAACATATAAATCAAGATATAAAAAGAAGATTAAAATAAAGATACAGACTCAACAGTACATAAAGCCAAATACTGGGGCAAAAGAGATCCAACAGGTAAACCCTGGTAGACCTGGCAAAGACAAAGTCAGAATCATTATAGAGTATGAAGGCAGACCAACATGCGTGCAATTAAAGAGAAAAACAAAGTTGCCAACAGTGAATGGGTTGACAACCAAGCATGCAGTCTGTTGCAATACATTAATGTTATAGCCAATCTTTTTATAATTAGATATTATTTTAATAAACTGCGCTGAAAAATTATCTCTTCGACTTATACACCAAGTCACCATAGAACTCAGATTCCAAAAGTCCTTGGTTAAAGAGAGATTTGAGTCCAACTTGCAATTTAGATATCAAATCAATGTACAGTTGATAAAATTTAGAAAAGGTTTTGCGAAGTTTATGATACTGATAGCCTTGTTTTAGAAATTAAGCCTTATTTAAAACGTTTTTGAGTTAACAATTTATTGCAAGTGTTGAAGTCAGCAACACGGCTAGATGCTCTAGCAAAACGGATGTGTTGAAAGATTTATAGACTCCATATGATGTAGAGCAAGGAACATCGCCGTCAAAAATTTGAAATTGACAATTTCAAAATCAAAATCGTCAAGTTTATCATAAATTTTGGTTGAAACAATGTCATTAGAAATGGACAAATGCAAGTCTAAAACCCAACTTCGGTATCAGAGGCATTAGCTTTATAAAGTTGGAGCTCTGAAGTGTATATTTAAATTACCTTTTTGTAAAATATCGTCCAGATAGCCAGATGTAGTGTTAAAAAGGTCAATAATATTAGCCTGCTTATCTACAGGAAGAGACATCATAAAGTCCCTTCATAATAGATGAAGAATAAATAGGCAATCTGGGGAGCACAATTAGTGCCCAAAGGAATCCGAACTTCTTGTCTATACAACTTGGTGCCAAATCGAATTAAAAAAAGTTGCCCAACAAAAAGGTCAGCGCTTCAGATACTTTTTGACAAAGTAAGTAAGGGTGCAAAGATCAGGAATCGATACAATTAAGTACCACACCTGACCCAGGATACCAATGGGAAAGTGACAAACTCACAGTAGACACCACAAACTAGAGCCAAGAGGTCAGCCCTTTCCCAGCAGGTGACCACAAAGCACATATAAACAGACGCGCACAAAACATAGCAAACACAAGACAGAACAAAAACATAAAAGATCAACAAAAGAAGTACCGCCTTGGAACGGTCAGTAAAATATTTTACTGGAGGGCTAAAGCCAATGCATGATATTTCTTAGGCTTTTCCGAAATAAAAATGCGTTTTTAACGTTACATGCAAGGTAAGGAGAGCCCATTATAATTAAAAAAGTTTTTTTATTGTACATGGACGGTAAATATCGTTCTCAAGTGTGTATCAGTATTTTTTTGCCAATGTGTATCAGTATTTTTTGCCCTGCAAATACTCTTCAAGCGACAAAAATTGGTGTCTGAAATAAAAATATGAAGAAGATCACAAAATGTATTAATCACACCTCATGACACAAGGGCGTTTACATATATTTCTATCTGTAAGACCACAGAAAATTTAAATATTTCACAATTTAAGGACATTACTGATAGGAACAAACGAGATGGGCTACTTAAAATTGGTTAAACAAGTAAAAAATGTTATACCTTAAACTCAGTGTGAACATGATCTCAACTACAATATTTGATAAGTCATTAATGTTGTTTACAGAAATGGCTGGGTGCAATGCATACACCTCATAGCTAAATTTATATTAAACCTCTGCCAAAAATGGTAAAATATGTGAACTGTTTTGATTGTTGATTAAACACAGAAATACTAAAATTAGACTTTTAAAAAGGTGGCATGTCAAAATCTCACATGCATGCTGGCCTATGAATGATTTTGAAAAATGCATTTTGACTCTTTTTAATGTGATTGACTGACCACAGCGGATAAAAATGTTATAGCTGTCTAAATAATGCAAATAAATTCAATGTCTATATATTTCATTTATTAAATAAACATTAGTAACACTGTTAAGAATGGTCTTAACAGTAATTATGACTTAAATCTTTAGAATCTATACCATTAACTAGATCTTACGTGAAAGTCCTGAGAAAAAATATACATATCATTTTAAAGTGTTGATCGGCATATTCTACAAAAATGATTAACTCCATTTAATAACTTGGAACAAATCCAAAATGAAACACTTGAGTTAAGGGTCATGATAGTAGCTGCATTACAACCTTTTCAGCTACAGTTCCATTGATATAAACAATTGAATCTTTTATAAATTACAAAGTAGCCCACTTAAATGATTTAAGTTGTATTACATGTAACAAAACCATACTGACTTTTAAGTGACACTTCTACCATTCATAAAATACAAATGCTGTAAATAAAATATTTACTTTGACAAAATCATTTTTGAAAATAAAAAAATATACAATAATCCTCAAAGGGGCTCTTGCATGGTATGGGAAATTAACATGGGAGTCTGCCCACGCTTGCATTTTGAAAATATTATATTATTCAATTGTCTGGGTATAGCTTAAATATTTATGGTGCGTTTGAGTTTTTATGCAATTTCATTGCTAATTTATGACGTCATGAATGATATCACTATAATACCTTAGGGTACCCAGTTATAATCATTTCTAAAGTAATTGACATATCATGTATCGGATGGAGAAATATTTTATTTAATAGCTATATCATTGATAAGTTCGCTGTTACTTAAAATAGCTTTGTATGTATTAGGATATTGGGTGGGCATTCATTTTTATAGCATGGTACCCCAATTTTCGACTGTACATTTTGTATTCAGTCAAACTTGGAATTAACATTTTTACAGGTTGCGGTCTTTGTCAAGATATCATTTCAACATATAAACTATCCATATAAGTTAAGAATATGTAGACTAAATTTCATGAAATTCAAGGACCGGTAACATATTTTTTTAACTTGATGTAAACACATGGCCCTAATTCATTGAAATGTAAAAAATACAATAACTATGTTTCAGTGTAAAACATACTTGAATACTTGCTTAGTTTGAATCATCATGCTAGTACGTTTATTGGTAGAAGTTGATATGTTCAGTGTTTTCCCCTATTATGGACTGGAAAAAGAAAAAAACAGTATTCTTTGATTTTAAGTGCCACGATTCTTATTTAATAAAGTGCTTACACAATAATATAAGCCAAAATGATACAATATGTTGACACCTGTACTTATCACATCTAGTTTCTAGCATTAAAACTACATCTAGCCAATGTTACACTTAATATGTATTATTTAGAATTTAATTCATACAGAAGAGAAACCTTATGACAAGTCAGTTAATACAGGAGAAGAACCTTATATCTATGATTTTATAATTATAAGACTCATTAATAAACCTACTTCACAAAAATAACCCCCTGTCAAACCTATTGGATAAAATTAACCATTTTGGTCACGGATAACTCTTGGCTTCAAATGTATTGCTAAATTAATGCTTAAATCTTCTCTGTTCATTCTGTTTTGCGAAACTGATGCTGATTTCCATCAAATAGCAACATTTATACTTTAGCTGGCTGTATATTCTAGGCATACAGTTTTGTTTCTGGACCTCACTTATTCATGTAGAACACTGTTTTATGATACCTTTGATAAGACTGTTATACGTTATCCTGGTCACGGCACCAAAATGTGGTTCCTCTAGTTTAGTTTGGATGTAAAGGAAATATTAAGTCTTCTTGTTTTCACATGTTTATTAAACAATATCATGCAGGACTTGAGGAAGTGATACACATTGTCTTGGCCACATAGTGCCATGACACAGGGCCATGACCTTCGGCATTTCTGACCATTGAATCATTTGAAATTGTCTAAACATGTCTTTCTTTTAGAAAAGTGGAAGTAGATTAAAAACAACCTTCTTATGTCGAGTTATTGATTAAATGAACTAAATAATTAATTTTGCTAAAACTGACCTATATCCATAAGAGGTAGGAAATGACAAAGTTACCGGTTTTGGATTTTCATGATATTTGGCTCAGATCAGCAGTATATATATGGCATGTTTTTGTGATAATATGATATCTTGACAAAGACTAGAACATATTAATCTTTTGAATTCAATGTTGAATATTTTGTAAATTTTTGAAAAAAATATAGAAATTTTACAATCACTCTTCTGAAAATGTAAACCATAATCTATCCAAATGGTTTTGTGGTATTAAAATAATGTCTATGGTATTTTGGATTCAATCTAGATGACAAATCATAGAAATAAACAAAACTATAGATTAAGGACATGCAAATTTAGAGACAGGTACCGCCTCAAATGTGGAGTAGGTCAGGGTTGCCTCCTAAGCCTTATTCTTAACTATCTTATTCGATAAATACATTTTCATAGTTCGTATATAATGAGTTATTAATATGTAAAGTTTGAAGAAAATCCATGCGTGGCAAGTATGAAAGTACCCCTTTGATATATTATGAGATGAATAACTGCAATGGTATGAGTCATAAATCAAGTTGGTAACTTAAATAACAGCAAATGTACAGAACATGTGAAGGGCATGTACAGTCTAGAATATAATGCCGAATTCCCCAAATAGGTAGAAATTCTGGTTGCTCTTTTTTCTGAGTGTCAACTTGTCACCTTGAAATTGGTTCCTGCTGTAAATTTAGTTTAGACCGTCACCGCAGAGAAATAAATAAGTGCTTGTCAAATCAGTTTATAATTCTTTGTAAGAAGGACATTAGAAAAAAAAATAAGAATGTATGCAATGGTCAGGTGCAGGACAAAATATTTCTTCTGATAACAATTGCTTTGTATGCAACACTTTTCTGATCCAGATATATCTACAATAAAACAAAATAATAAATAAAATTGCATCGTTCTTTAAGACAAATATGCTTTCAAATGGTCAGTATATACAATCTTAAAAGTGCTGGGAGAGAATTGTAACCTTATCACATAATCTGCGTTTCTTTGTAGTAGCAAGAATGTGTTCGATAATTGACACCGGAGGGAAAAGGGGTACAAGTTGCCTGAACAAATTTTGGTCAATTTTCTGGCTTTATTTCCTACACTGTGCATGTTTATCCTACATTTAAGTTCT
Organism: Loripinus fragilis; assembly: GCA_964019695.1. NCBI lineage: Eukaryota > Metazoa > Mollusca > Bivalvia > Lucinida > Lucinidae > Loripinus > Loripinus fragilis. The sequence goes on along the minus strand of OZ026530.1, from coordinate 38,284,952 downwards.
GTGTAGGTGAGCACAGGTAAAACAAGAATTTGTAACTCGGTATAAAAGCAGGCTTAACCTCTAGCTGAAGAGAGATATGATGCAGTCACATGACACCCAACTGTGATAACTTAAGTTATTCATAGCAGAGATATATGGGCCTCATCGGTATAAAACCTGTGGTACCGAGTTTCTGACAAAGCCCGATTCAAACCAATCTCCTAAGCCACAGAGATTGGCTAGTAAATTGAAAGTTCGCATGTAGCAAGTATATATATGATACTTATAAATGTTACGTTGCCATAAGTGAATAACAAAGATGCAGATCAGACTGCGTTGATGTGCAGGCTGGTCTCCGCCTTTGTTGTTCGCACATCACCAAAGACATGTTTTCTCGCGTCAAGACCCATATCATGTTATTTAAAGTGATTGCATGGCATTCATTATCAGTGAATGGAAAGTGCTCTATGGAACTTCATTAAAATTAAACAGTTAACCTATAACATTTTTTTATTTAAGAAAGTAAGAAAGACAGCAATGGTCAGGAATCGATACAATCAAGTATCACACCTGTCCCAGGATACCAAATTGGAAAGTAACAAAATTACAATAAACATCACAAACAAGAGCCAAGAGGCTAGCCATTTCTACCATAAACTCAGAAGATATAGGCGATAATAACACAACGTTACACCGGTTACCTAAACTCCATAAACCCTTATAAAACACCACAATTTATTGAAACATCTAGTTGTTGTACTGTATCAGAACCTTCTTTGTTCTCATTGAATGTCAACCAAAAGGCATTCAATTGCCAATTTACTGGGGAAGAACTGAATGAGAGCAGTTTTCTGTATATTGAAAGATTGCTTTCGTTATACCGTGGCAAGTAATATTCACGTCTTTGTTATTACGAAATGCAATAATGCGGTCATATGTATACTAAAATAGCCACATTAAATTTACTTTATTAATTATACCAGTGCACATTCATACTAATAAAAAATCATGAATTTGGAATGCATGTGAAAGGCTCGGGGTTCTATCCCCATTTTTTTCTAAGCACAGCTATATACGCAATGCTAGAAAACATAGATTGGTAAGCCATTGTAGCGGTGACATGTGATTTCAAACAATGTGGGATTTTGACAAGTGTAGATTCAGACGAACCTCTGCAGCCTCCTGTTAAGCTTAGAAACTCCAAATGATGTTACGTCAGTAGCTTAATACTAAAAAATATTCAAGCCACTAGCATAGGTTCTGATCAGACTGCCCGTATGCGCAGGCGGTTCTGAGGGTTTGATAGTCGCACAAACCACATTGTTGGAAATCTCATGTAGTGGCTCATTTGTGGACGTGAATATTTAATTGTGTAATGCGGCTGTTATGATAATGTGTTCACAACAATTGATATGTTTACTCTGGTACTAACAACAAACATTATAATTCATATAACAGTTCTTCTTGTTAATATTAAACTTACTTGGATTGAAAGAGGTCGAGTGTTTGAAAGAGGTACAATTGTCAATTTGATATATCCCATCATGTGTATTTTTGAATCAGTTAACATTTACAATCACAAACTGTCAGTATTGATATACTTTGTGGTTCTTTGCTGGGGACACTGATTCCAAAAGCTCTTACTTGTGTGACAATTTTCCTGTACTAACCAAAGTGGCCATTTTGGTCAAGGGGACAAATACTGCTGACTATATCATTGTATGCATCAATGTGGGATGCTGGATGAATTTTCGATAACTGTGTTTGTAAACATGCACAAGAACTACAGTTATCCAACTACAATGTATGAAAGTATTTTGATCCAAATGCATGTATTTCTGGTATTATTTAGCCTACAGTTTGTGGTTTTTACAATGAAAATATTTAAAGCGAAAATTGATAAAAAATAGTTTTTCTTCCAGGCATTCGTACATTTGGGCGAAAACACTTACATGTATTTATAGTCGGATAGCTGGAGTTCTTGTTCATGTAATCGTTTGTTTTTTCCCCTTAAATTCATCCAGCTTGTCATGATATAAAGTTCTTAAAGTGGACAGTGATAACATTCAAGAGAATCACTCCTGTAGACGCTATACAGCTGTGGAAAATAGAAAAACCGGTGGATGGTCTTAGCTACATCCGCTGGAAAATAAACGAATTTTGAACTGTGATGAAGGATTGTGACCAAAGTAAGTATCTCCTGTGAATCAAATATGGATAATATTGTAGATAAAACATATTTGTACGACCAGACAGTGATAATTCTTGGTAACTCATGATTGTCTTCATGCTGTTATTTTTTTTTCGAACATAGGTATTCTGACCTCGAAAGTACCCTTGTCAATATATATATATATACAAATGCCCCTAAAACTAAACAAAAAACATGATACATGTCCGTGTGGTTGGGGCGTACAGTAATCTGTGTAAAGTATATAAATTGTTCATACAACAGTATAGCCAGAAGTATCGGTCTCCATGACAAACTGGCAATTTTTGTTTGTACAGGACAATTTTCATTCAAGTTAGAACTTTTGCAATCAGCGCGTCCCCTTGATTTACTGTTACGGTTTAATTCGGCCTTGTGGAAGTATAATGTGCAATAGGTAGAAATTTCGATCATCGAGAATTTAAACATGCACAGACAATGCCGAATTCCTTGCATGCACAGTGGAATAATCTGGAACAATATATCAAAATAATATCAATATTATACTTTACCATTATCAATACATTTCATTTTTTAATGAGAGATAACTCTTTCAAACGCATTTATCATTATATCTGCAACCGCAATTAAGAAACGATCGTCACGGTTTTACGAAATCGCCAGAACAATCTTATATAGATCACTGGTAAAATAGAGGAAACAAATTATAGCAAAAAACAGAAATGCACAATGATTGCTTACGTGGTTTATAAAACAAAGGTTTCAGAGCAAAACTTTGATTTTTAGTCTAAGGTCAAGGCCAAATATTTCCTCATGTGAAATATAGAGATGACGTCTTCTAAGAATAGGCAAATTCCTTTCAGCTTTACCTTAAGTACTCATTGAATTATTTTACATGTTGATGGGTAAAATGAAATCACCTTTAATAAAATTAATGGAATGTTAAAGTGTTATTATGGCCTTCATGTGTTTAGAAATGTAAACATAAGCTGTTACGATTAGAGAGATTCTGTTCTATTCTATTCAATTGCAGTATGAATACTATTTTTGTTTCGAAGTCCACAAGTTCCGGCCGGTTTCTATATGGTATCAATTGGATGGAAGTAAAACGCTTATTCTACCATTGAAAATGTAATGTTATCTTTTTGGGCAATTAAAAAAAATAAAGTTGAATCACGAAGATAACAGTTGTGTTATATTCAAGCTGTATTTTAGCCACAAGACTGGAATTTTGTTTTGTCACCAAGAGCTTGCACTTTAATTGTAGCTCTTTCAAGCAAGCGCATGCGCGATCCTCGATCTTGACGGTACTTTACAACGGTCAAAAATATTGCAACGTGACGTTACGAAGTGATAAAATCTTGTGGCAACTGTCACATGCGTTGTCGCGCCTTTGAAAAAGGAAACACGTTACAGGTTGTATAGGAACAGTCCTAATGCTATCTCACAGAAACTTAAAGGGCCCCACGCGCTCAAATATATAAAGCTCATCTTATGTTACCTAGCGTATATTTTTGTGTATGCACCCCTTAAAAAGTCATGCGAAACCACCCAAATATACCAGGCGTCTAAATGTATACCTGTACATTCGTCCAAGCTTAGTTCTTTGCTGGCTCTTATCAGCAAAGTATATAAGAGTGACTGGACACCCCAATGAAATATCATTTGATACATTGGCGAATAAGGAGAAAGTGATATCATTTATCAACAGGATTTGCTTTTATCACGGTTTTAAAATTCAGTAAAACATGTGTAAAACAGTCACTCAAAGTACAAAAAAAAACATAGATCTTATTGACAATAGCTTCTTGGAGGTCAAAAGAATGGCATAAAGCTCCCATTGGATACTTCTGCAATACTCTTAGCCTGCATTAAGCAATAAATGGTATTGAAAGCCATTTTTGGTCATTTTGATGGTGGCCGTTTCACATAAGTTTTACTGTACACAGCGCTATTTCTCTGTTATTTATACCTTGAAAATATTAACCTGATCCTGGCCTTTATCATTAACATAATTTCACAGCCAATTGAGCTTCTAAATATATCTTCGGCGTTCATCGTATAACTAATACGGAAATGCACGTGGTATTTTTTAACACAATATATATATATATATATATATATATATATATATATATATATATATATATATATATATATATATATATATATATATATATATATATATATATATAAAGGATATAAATCAAAAAACAGTGCTAAATTTATTTTGAAACTAAGCGCTTTCGGCTTTCGCCTTCATCAGAGTTTCAAGACACAATAGATTAGGTGAATAGTTAACAAAATATAACTATATACATGAATTATGTGATAATTTAAGCCCTAAAAAGGGCCCAGCAATTGTACGTGTATTTTCACAAATATGACTGCACAATATTAATGAATTAAATACAGCGTACAAAATTGGCGTTCTGGCAAGAAATGTCTTGTACGAAAATTTGTGTAGAACAGAAGTCTAAAAGATCGTCTACAACAACATAGCACACCAAGTGTTCTACTATATGACCAGATAGAGTCAGTCACCCTTGTTGATGCCAAATGGACACAGGGTGTTCAGACGCCGAATCCAGTAGCTCTCACGGAGTTTCCTGGTCGAATCTGACCACTCCTTGTTGTGTTCAAGGCAGCAGACAGAGGCATTACTCAAGAAGTCATGATCTGCAGAATGAAAATGTTCTGCTGTTGGCGATCTTTCAAACCTACGGTGTCTCCAGTCGTCACGATGGCCATTCATACGTTTGTTCAATGGGCCTTTGGTTTCTCCTACATACTGTTTGTTGCAACTGCTGCAAGAGATCAGATACACACATTCTCTGTTGTGCAGTCTGTGTTCTGTCTCAGTCTAGGAGCAGGCAAAGGAGCAGAGATGCTCTGCTGTCATACAGGCCAAAGTCTGCAGAGGTCGGCACAATACTCCCATTTGTGCTGACATATCATCCTGACCTACCCAAGGTCAGGGATATTGTTGACAAAAATTGGTCCATCATCGAGTCATCAGATGAGTTGAAGGATATTTACCAGAGCAAACCAGTCATGGCTTTCAGACGCCCAAAAAGCCTTCGTGATTTCCTGGTACGAGCACGACTCAAACCAAACTCTGATGATGACAACCAAACTGGTGAATGTCGACCCTGTGGCAGAAAAAGATGTCAATGCTGCAAAATGATAACCTCTGCTGGCACTGTGAAGTCATCTTCTGGGGCCACTGTAAGACTGAGACAGAACACAGACTGCACAACAGAGAATGTTGTGTATCTGATCTCTTGCAGCAGTTGCAACAAACAGTATGTAGGAGAAACCAAAGGCCCATTGAACAAACGTATGAATGGCCATCGTGACGACTGGAGACACCGTAGGTTTGAAAGATCGCCAACAGCAGAACATTTTCATTCTGCAGATCATGACTTCTTGAGTAATGCCTCTGTCTGCTGCCTTGAACACAACAAGGAGTGGTCAGATTCGACCAGGAAACTCCGTGAGAGCTACTGGATTCGGCGTCTGAACACCCTGTGTCCATTTGGCATCAACAAGGGTGACTGACTCTATCTGGTCATATAGTAGAACACTTGGTGTGCTATGTTGTTGTAGACGATCTTTTAGACTTCTGTTCTACACAAATTTTCGTACAAGACATTTCTTGCCAGAACGCCAATTTTGTACGCTGTATTTAATTCATTAATATTGTGCAGTCATATTTGTGAAAATACACGTACAATTGCTGGGCCCTTTTTAGGGCTTAAATTATCACATAATTCATGTATATAGTTATATTTTGTTAACTATTCACCTAATCTATTGTGTCTTGAAACTCTGATGAAGGCGAAAGCCGAAAGCGCTTAGTTTCAAAATAAATTTAGCACTGTTTTTTGATTTATATCCTTTTATATTTATTTCTCAAATCAATTTAGCATCCTTTACTGGATCCAGTGCCACGGGAAAGATATCTCGTTTGGTGCATTAGCCTATTTCTCACTCTATATATATATATATATATATATATATATATATATATATATATATATATATATATATATATATATATATATACCGCTATAATGCTCAATTGGGTATCAGTTGCCTGCGTGGCTCAGTGGGTAGAACACGTGAATATTTCACACTTAAATTTTTTTAGCTCTGCGTTGTTAGTTCGAATCCCATACGCGACATTTATTATTGTAACAATAGAAAAGACTATTGTTTTTATTTTTATCAAATTTTCTCCTTTTGCAATATCGTTTCTCTATTTTAATTAATTTGATCTCTTTGGTGACACCAACATTTTCTTGTCGGATCCGTAATACTATATTTCAACTATCGCCTGTCATCTCTTCAGTTTTTAAAATATGAGCTGCAAAAAGGGATTTCTAACAATGTGGCATTTTGACATGAATAGGCACAGGTGAGCCTGTGCACCCTCCTTTTAAGAATTGAAACTAAATGCTGTTCATTCAGTAGCTTACCAGTCATAGAATATTCAAATGACTAGAAAGGTTCTGATCAGACTGTGCGTATGCGCATGCTGGTCTGAGCCTTTACTTGTCGCACATACCACATTGTTGGAAATCTCATCTCGTGGCTCATATATGGACTTCCTTGCTGTTCTTTAGAGAAATGCTTTGACCTGCTATAACTGATTTATTTTGCTTTGAAGCCAGGCATTCTTTTGCTTTGACTCCAAGCATCAAGAAGTTGTCAGTCATTACATTTTCAAAGAAAGTGTGAACTTACATGTTTTGTGTTAATGTGCATTTCTTTGTTATGAAAACAAAGAAAATGAAATAAAAAAGTTGGGTCGACCAGGATTCGAACCCACAATTTACGTATCTGGAGCTATTCTGACTAACCACACAACTACCGTGGAAAGTACAACTTCATTGAGTTATCAACGGATCTGCTCGCAATTGTACCAAGACTTTTATTTCCGTTATTGCTCGAAACATACCGATTGCACACGATCCATCATGAAAAGCTATATATTCAGTGTTAATACCATAATAATTTATTCATGCATAAAGGTCAGGATCAGGTTAATTTTGTAGAGGTATACCAAACATTCAAACACCTTTACCAACACTGGAATAGTATATTTAAGATGGATTAAAGTTCTGCCGCAATAATAAGAAACGCGATAAATCGACTTTAAGTGCATCTTTTCACGTCATTTTCTCATGAACTTTTTGATATGCGGTTAGAAAAAGCTGCAGTATTTTTTGACAAAAATTTCAACCTGATTCTTTTTATGTGTTTTTCTGTAATTAGGTGGAATTTTGGCATGCTTTTGGTTCTTTTCAACGGGGGAGTATTACTGTTGGTAGAATGGACATAAACTGACCCAGTTCATCAATAATATGCAACGGTTGACTTAATCATTCGGTGTCGTTTCAGTTCAGTGTTATATACTGAGCAAAAGTGAAAACGCTACACCTGAATTGGTTGCCATTTATATGGAAAATGATGCAAGCCAGTACAGCAAATCTAAGATATCTGAGTGTTCAAAGACTGGGTTATGCATAAAGTAAAAGGTTAACGGATGTTGTCGTGAGGAAACATATGAAAGTCATTTAAATGTGACAGATGTCCAAATGTCACGTTACAAATTATAGCAGAAAGCTCACACAATTTAGGCCTTCAGAAATCCACTGCCAACCAGATCCGACTGAACGAAATAGTAGTCAGAAATGTGACAACCAGAAATGTGTTTTGATCGTTTAGAAAAACAACCTTAGAAAGCGGGTTTTTCATCAAATTGGCCAAGCTTGAAATTTTATCACTGAAATCTCCATAGGAAAATCAATGTGTTGCTGCATCTTAGTCTGAGCACATTACTGGTCGAGAATGGTAGTATCAATGTGCTGATAGGTCTACCGTATTTGGCAAAAGAAAAAAAAAGTTATCGAAAATCGTAAACAATCGAAGATTACCAATTATTTAATATTCCCTATTGGAGACATTTTACAATTTTTTTTTACAAATTTGATAGATTCGAAATTAATTTCTGAGCTTGTTTCAAGTGATAAGACTTGCGTAATAATGCAACACAAGTATGGCGAATTCTGATAAGCATAACATCCTTTCTTGCGCATGTGCATTTGCAAAAATCAGTGAATAAAGCTTTAAACACAAACAGGAACATAACTCAGACATCAAAAGAGACAAATCTGTGGAGTTTCGACGAATCGCTTGCTGGATGTCAAGCTTTAGTATCTACTTTCTCACAAAATATAAAATATTGTTGTGTAGCGTTTTCACTTTTGTTCAGTATAGCTCAGAGAGTATCGTACATATAAAGTACTGCTGCATAAATAAGAATTCGTCATCTTTACTGGACATAATCCTCGTTAATAACAAAACGCATGTGACAACAAGTGGTGTTGGGGACCCTTTTCTTGATCAAAACATACGTTACCATTGCCCTGTTTTTGGAATCTTTAAGTTTACAAAACCCAATGTTCAATGTTACAAACGACACATTTGGCAGTACGATCATGGTGATTATGATCACATGAGAGCACTAGCTTCTTCTACCAACTGGCACTCACTTCAGGACGACGATGTTGATATATATGCTCTAAATCTGACTAATAAAATTTCACACATTGCTAAGGAGTGTATTCCTAACCGAGTTGTGACAATTAGACCTTCAGATCCCCCATGGATCACTACAACAATTAAATGATATATTAGAAAGAGGAAAAGAATATTCCGTAAAGCCAAACAAACAGACTCACCACACTTTTGGTCCAAATTTCGCAAAATAAGAAATAAAGTCACATCACTGATACGAGACTCAAAATCATCCTCTCATAAAAGCATTGCAGATAAACTCAAGTCTGGATCTATCTCTTCTAGGGACTGATGGCCTACATTAAAGTCTTTTATTTCTCCTAAATCATCCTCTACCATACCACCTCTGGAAAAAAATGGCACTATCTACGTTGATGAGTTTGAAAAAGCCAACTATTAAATGATTTCTTTACCCAACAAACACATCTAGACGAAAGTAATGCAAACTTACCAAATTTGGCCCCCTTTAATGGCACCTCTGAACTTGACTCGATCATTCTTAATTCTATTGAGGTTGAAAGTGTTCTTAAATCTCTTGCATCAGGCAAAGCCTCTGCACCAAATGGCCTTAACAACCGTATATTAAGGGAACTATCAAAGGAGCTTGCCCAACCCCTTTGCAACTTCTTCAACTTTTCCTTGGTAAGGGCGTGTTGCCCTCCTCTTATAAAGAAGCTAATGTTTGTCCTATACACAAAAAGGACGAAAGATCTTTGGTGAATAATTATAGACCAATTTCCCTTCTCAATGCAGAAGTAAAGGTATTTGAAAGGTTAATATTCAAACACCTGTTTAACCATTTGCAGGCAAACAGTTTTCTTACCTCTCTACAGTCTGGTTTCTTGCCAGGCGACTCTACTGTGAATCAGCTTACCTTCTTGTACAATATATTCTGTCAGGCTCTTGATGCCAACAAAGAAATCCGGGTTGTCTTTTGTGACATTAGTAAGGCCTTTGATCGTGTCTGGCATGCTGGTCTACTACGTAAACTCAAAGCTGCAGGTGTCACTGGGAAACTTCTCAATTGGTTCAAAAACTACTTATTTGACAGAAAACAACGTGTAATTCTTCCTGGTGTCAATTCTGATTGGTCAAAAATATTCGCTGGTGTTCCACAAGGTTCTATACTGGGCCCATTGCTTTTTCTTGTTTTTATAAACGATATTGTAAACGAAATTGGCTCTTGTATACGCTTATTTGCTGATGACACCAGTCTTTTTATCACCGTAGATGATCCTGTTGCATCAGCAGAACGGCTCAATTCTGATCTAGTCAAAATATTACAATGGGCTGAAACATGGTTGGTAACATTTAATCCTAATAAAACTGAATCACTCATCATCTCTCGAAAAATTTACAAACCTTTACACCCATCCCTTTATATGAATGATCAACAAGTCTTAGAAGTAGACTGTCATAAGCACTTGTGTCTTTATCTTTCGAATAATGGTTCTTGGCATCAGCAGATAAATTTTATACTTGAAAGAGCTTGGTGTAGAATTAACATAATGAGAAAATTAAAGTTCAAATTAGATCGAAAGTCACTTGAGATCATTTATACAGCGTTCATCAGACCTATACTCGAGTATGGTGATGTAATTTGGGGTAATTGTGCTCAGTATGAAAAAAAATGAAATTGAAAAAATCCAATTAGAGGCAGCAAGAATAGCAGCAGATACCACAAAATTAATATCCATCAACACTCTCTACAAAGAAACTGGGTGGGATACACTCGAAAAACTAAGAAAGAATCACAAACTCACACTATTCTTTAAAATGAGCACAAATGTTTCTCCATCATATCTTTCCTCCTTAGTGCCTCAATCTGTTGATCATGCATCCAGCTACAACTTACGTAATTCTCACAATCTACGGCCTATTGCTACAAGAACAAATCTTTACTATAACTCCTTTCTGCCATCTGTAATTAGGGACTGGAATGAACTACCTGTCGTAGTCAGACAACTAGATAGTGTTTGCTCCTTTAAAAACTACCTCAACAGAGATTTTACTCCAGTTCCTAAATACTATCTAACAGGCAATCGGAAATCACAAATCTTACACACACGTTTACAAACAAACTGTAGCTCATTAAATAATGATCTGTTCCTAAAAAAAATATCTGAATCTCCATTATGCAGTTGAGGTAGCGTTGAAAACACTCAACATTTCTTCTTAAGATGCCCTCGATACAATAAACACAGAAAATTGCTCTTTAACAAGGTTTCCAAGCACCAGCCAGTTTCTCTCAATTTGCTCCTATATGGAAGTAGTTCACTTCCATATGAAACCAATGTTGCCATCTTTCAAATAGTACATAAGTACATATCAGACACTAAGCGTTTTACTTAATATCCATCTCAATAGACTCCTTTCACATTGTTAGTGCGCATGCGCCAAACTGTCTCGTTCCGCGTTATCTCCGCGAGATTACACGTGAAGGGGCAACCGTTATATGGCTGCCTTACATTACACTATTGAATATGGAAAACTATTAAAAGAAAAATAAATTCGCAAGTAAAGATTAGACAAATAGTAAAATTTAAAGATATAAATGTAACAAAAATAAGTGATTAATTCCAATATTCTGAATATTTGAGATCAGAATAGTTGATTTCTAAGCATCCAAGACTGACTTTTTCAAAATAAGCGGGTGCATTACTATGTTGGTCAAACATTAAACTGTATCAATAATTTCCTTCAATACTATGCATATGGGAGTAGTGACTAGTCTGGTAAACATCTTATTTAATCAAGGTCTACATGGTCTATGATTACATTCCATACACTTGACGTCTAAACACAGTCTTTCTGATTTAAATAAGGGATAAGATACATTAAGGCCATCGCGCGACTGAAAACCTGTCTTCCGGGTTTCTTACCAAGTAAGACTCAAACCAGTCTGTTTGGCTACATAGACTCGTTAAAATGAAATTTTGCATGATGCAAGTTTAGATATAATTTCCTGTAAGTGAACAATAAAGGCGCTGATCAGACTGCGTGGATACGATGACAGGCCTGCGCCTTTGTTGTTCGCATGCACCAATGTCAGGTTTTCTCGCGTCGAGGCCCATTTTAATATGTACTACTGTGCATCCGGTCCTTTAATCCTATGCCCGGGGCCCTAGTGAAAGCAATAAAAGCACACGTGCCTGACACACGTTTGTAATTCGACGGTTTGATTGACGTCGCTCTTATCATCACATATACGTAAAAGGCGTCAATATGTACGGCCCAGATAGTCTTAACCAGTAGACTAGTGTTTTAAAAAAAATAATCTGAGTCTTCATCTTCATCCATAATATGTGTGTGCGAGCAGCTATGATTCTTTCGAGCCTGTGCATACGCGGACGTTGTGTAGAAATGATGTAATTAAATGGGTCTTTATTTACAGTGTATAGTTCGAGTTCGACATTTATCGCATATGCTTGGTCATTATGTGCAAATATCTAGCAGCATACATGCACGTCTATTTGGTAGGTGCGCTACTGCATGCTTATCTGGTTGGGCTGGAAGCCTAAGATCTATTTATTGTCTGAGCCTCCTTCTACATGCATCGCCTTTCTTTATGTGCGCTCGGACACAACAATGGATCTAACAATGGATCCGAGGTGTGTGCGAGCAGCGAATGCCCTGATGAGCCTGTGCATTTGCACAGGCTCGTCTGAGTTGTCGATGTTCGCATAACATATTAGTTTGTCTTATTAGTTGGCATGTAGTTGGCATGTGTTTCAGATAGCTTTTGTGATTTTGTGCCTGAAGAAGAAGCCGATTTAAGCTCGATATCAAAGAATATTCTACACGAATGAAAGGGAAAAAAAATCTGAAGACTTATAAAATGTATAAGAAAACGTTAATTTATCCTATTTCTAGAATAAGATATCTTATTCTAGCGATGAAAAGCCAAACATCGACTTATAAACCATCATTATGTGTTTTGCCAATGCAACTAATAAGCAATCTGCCCCTTCATTTTCAAAAACGGCTTTATCGATTTTTCAATTGAAGAGCGATTGCTAAGGGAGATAACAATGTGAAAGGGGTCTATTACTCTTAGCCTCAGGACATAATTAGAGTAAAGATGTAGTAAGTGACGGTATCCACTATGGCAATTTGCCTATCGCATATAGGCCTGGCCTGGTATCGGTGTTCCCCTCCTCCCTCTCCAACCAACACTTGAACATCCTATTTTTCATTTATTATCAAAGCTTATGTACTGTCAATGCTAACAAATATGCTTGAATCTGAGTCCTGCTTACTACATTGGATAGTCAAAGTGTCTTGTTTAAGACTTGGAGTATTTAATCATAAATTCCACCCTCGGACTTGCACCACTGCATGCTGATAGGGACATACTCAATAAGCACCTATAATTGTTAGCATTGACTGACTTCTATATTATAAGGTACAGTATTCGATATGACCTGCCTTTCACTTACAGCTTATTTCGCATTGGAGAAGAACTATATAAGCTACATGCTTCTGTTCTTATCCTCATATTGTTGCTTCAATTTGTATTTACCATGTACAAATTAATTTGAATAAAATATGTTTAAACCAAATAAGAATCGCGAATAAATGACTTTAGATGTACGTTTTCAATTTATATCACATTGAGCATTCAATAATCGCGAAACATTTCAGGCAGTATTTTGACAAAACCTTTACCTGGTATTACGGCTAGTTTTTGCTCTAATAATTCTGCTGGTAAATTTTTGGCATTTTGTTCCACTTATTTGACACTGGTATGGGATAATCCTGGGATAGGCCTAATTCATTTTGTGCGAAAATTATTATTGTTAAGCTAAAATGGACTTTATTATTGGCTGGGTCCCATATACAAGCTATTCAAATCTTATGTCAATTATGCTCTAATATAGATATATAGGATTCTTAGGCCCATCAAATTTTGCAAAGGGTCCATAGAAATTTCAAAAGGCCCATTAAAATTATGTTATTTGCACGTATTTGAATAGGATTTTTAGGGCCCGTCATCATTTTGGTCCAGGATTATCCCTGACTGGAGTGTTACCATTGAAAGAATGTATGTTAACAGCTCGAATATTAACTATTTACAGAAAATGAATGATTAACTATAAAATTACATACTAGGTAGTTGATAATGTTTAGGCCTTTTACCACCGTAAAAGTTGATTTATAAAACCTTGTCCATAGTAGCTAAATCACGCTGTTTTAGTAGAAAGTGTCCTTACAAACATAGCAAAAGGTATTTACCCAGACCAAACTGGTCGTATTTGGATCAGTTGGATCTGTGTCTACGCTGATTGATTTGATACTATCAACTGAATGGCAGTGCTTAAAAAATAAAACTGGCGTGTTTAAAGTAATCATGATTTTAAAATGTGCGATGCTTTTGACACTTACCTGTAGAAATTTAAGTACAAATATATAGGCCGTCACATGGCTGCTACACCGTTTAAATCCCCCCCGCTTTCCAGAAAGCCTAAAAATGTCGAAATTCCCAAGAGATTAGGGGTCAGTGCAGTGGTAGTATATTCTTCAAACAATTTTCTTCTGACACTGCAGGATATTCTAATTTCAGATTTGAGCTTAATGTTTGGAAAAATGCAAGTAATAAAATAATATTCCAGATTTTCGCGTTTCTTATTATTGCCGCAGGACTATAGAATCAAAAGGCAACTCACACAATGCAGTTAATGAAAATTAATAAAAGAAAGTCACAGATATAGCCATTTTTGAAGCTTTATTCGTCACAGTAAACAAGGTATTTGACGAAATCCGCAACTTTCATTAAAGCAGCGGCTAATTACACGGTCGTAGCTCCATCACGCCCTGTAAACTTTCAAATCAACCACCGGCAGGAATCATGAGTCAATGTAAAAAGATTTGAAATACTTCCTGCTGTCAGCTTGAACATTTCCTGTCACTAGCAGAATCATAAACTTCTGATTATTGGTTAATTCCCAGAGTTTCAGAGTAATATTTTAAGCGGTGAGTACATTGATGAATATATATTTACTACAAAGGACGATGTTTAATCATTATTTCTAAAATATATCCCTTAAAGCGCTATTTATTACAATAGCAGACGACATATTTTGTAACCCTTTTTTTTTTAACTTTGGGTACAATAAGACATAACAAAATCAACTGAAACTTATTAAAAAACGTAATGCTTTGATTTGAATAGTCGTAACATTCTAATTTGCATTGATCTGACTGTTGATTGTTAATTCAAACAGAATATCCATTATCCAATATCGAAAGAAGCAATGTATGTGATACTTTTGCCAAAAGGTCAATAACAACAGCAACATAACCACAGCCCCCCAACAGCAGAGACTTGACTTTTCGTCTGCAGTTCACTGCTATGACCCCCACCCAGGTGACCCCACACTGTGGCTACAGTATGCTGGTTAAACAGTGGCAGTTTCCCCCGCAGCCATGATTGCCATGGGAGATCTAATCCCTCGAATTTACCCAGTACTGTGACAGTAATGTCAAAGTGAACAAACTGCTCAATTGCATGGCTATCCGCCGTCCTCCAGGTGTGTTAGTGTGTGTGTGAGTGTGTGTGTTTGGGGGGGGGGGGTGTGATGGTGGTCAATTGACTGGTGGATAAGACAATTCAACGACATAATAATTTTAATCTTAAAAATGAATACACTTGTCAGAAACTACAATAAGAATAAGTTTTTTCTTCGTTAACTGTTCCCATTGCAGCTAGTGTTTCACATAGCAGTTTCATGTCCAGCTTGTTGGTATATGTCGATCAAACATAGATAAAATTCTGCAACTTTTGCAAACAGTTTGGACAAAGATCAGGTCGGACAAAAACTCAGGCCTGATATAGGCCTTGTAGGTCCAAACTGCTGGACACTCTGATGGACATTTAGGCTGATCAGGGACACTAATTATTTACACGATTACTTAATAGATCTTTTAAAAAGAATTCTCCCAGCATTCATATTCAGATGCACAATATATTTTATGGTCACAAATAACTCAATCAAGATTCAAGAAATATTCTGATCCATTATTACCCCTTATTGCCGATGTTGATGATCAATTACGTGTCAATTGACCTTGAACAATATTATCATTGTATTATCTCGCTGAGTTGTCTCAAAATGCTCAAAACTGTTTCATCATGTAGCTGAGTTGTCTTGATTCTAAAACAAAGGTTCTTTTGAATACCCATATAATAATTATTATGGTGGATTTAGGTAATTGAAAGCTAAAGTGGAATTATCTGGACCTTATGGTGGATTTAGATAAATTAAAGATTATAGTTACAGTCTCATGTGCTGAATATTTGCAATGGTAATACTTATTTCCTTCACATGAGCTGTGAATAAAACTTACAAATCTGACTTAATGGTGGATTATATTATTGAAGATTTTAGTGGATTTATCTGAACTCATGGTGGATTTAGATAATGAAGGTTATAGTTGAATTATCTGGACTTTATGGAGGATTTAGATATTGAAGGTTATAGTGGATTCATCTGGACTTTATGGAGGATTTATATATTGAAGGTTATAGTGGATTTATCTGGACTTAATGGAGGATTAAGATATTGAAGGGTATAGTGGATTTATCTGGACTTTATGGAGGATTTAGATATTAAATGTTATAGTGGATTCATCTGGACTTTATGGAGATTTAGATATTGAAGGACTAAGGTTATAGTGGATTTATCTAGACTTTATGGTCGATTTAGATATTGAAGGTTATAGACATTCCCAATCTGATAAATTTGTTGGGCTTAAAGCAATTTATTTGGTTTTGGCATGTTACAGTTGAGCCGCCACCTTTTTTTGGTGTAAACTTACACTTACAGTACTCATCATATGAAATGGCAGTTGAGCTGCCACTCTTGTTGGTGTAAACTTACACTTACTGTATTTTCCTACTGAAACAATCTGAGGTCAAAATGTTGCCAGTGTTGAATCTTAAACAGTGCTACCTTTTATTGTTGTAGTTATTTTCTAGATCAATACATTCAAACAGACCATACAGGTAGCTTTAAAGCAGGGCTACTGATAAAAATACTGCCCTAAAATTTTCTCAATCATGGTGAGGTACCGTTTTTGCCCTTTAATTATTCAGTATTTCTCTACTGGATAAGATGTAGCTGTATGAGTGAATTCTTTTGGGTAGGTTTTTCACAATAAAACACAACCCGGTTTCCATAAAACAAAGATTTTATACTATTAGAATTGTCACATTTGAAACAACCCCAACTTTCTAATATTGTGGTGACCTTCTTTTTTGTATTTAACAAGAGCATGGCCATCTTGAAAGAATATACAAAAATTATTGATTTCTCAATTGCAGGTTATCTTCCATTTCATTTTTCGTCTCAAATTTTACTTGTTATCTATTTTTCTTAATATTATCAGAAATAGTTACTTATGGAACAACCCTTTCGTGCGATTATGATTTTAGCACAAATTTGTGAATCTGACGTGGATTTTTAAAACTCCATTTTCAAAAAAAATTCAGCAGCTAATTGAGTATGAGAAAATGCCATTTATTGCTTGACAATGCAGTTATGCACAAAATTTATCAAAATTGACATTTTTATCATCAATAAATCCTTTTTGTGGCGACCCTTCTTTTATTGTTTTAGATGTGTGGCCTCTTACTTACTCACCGACACAGTATAGGCATAATTAAAGCTATTGCTAAGTAAATCTAACTACATGTATTTCTATGCATAATTACACAAAATCCATCAAAGTTACTAATTTTAATGTAAAAATACTACTTTTGGGATGACCCCATTTTCATATACTGTGGTGACCTTTCATTTTTATTTCAATTTTTAAAGATTATGTTTAGGTTCATCTTATATCTAAAATTAATTTATTTCTCTTGGGTAGATATATCTTAAAGTTCCTCATTTATGTCTAAACTGATCAAAATTGACATTTTCATAATTAAAACCTTTTTTACGACCCTTCCTTTAGAGTTTGGTAGAAATTTGGCCTCTAACTAATTGACCCAAACTGCATAGGCATTATAAGGGTTATTGCCTGAACAAATCTAACCTGTTGCTTTCAGAATTACACGGAATCACTCAGAGGTACTGATTTTATGCAAAACTATTACTTTTGGGACGACCCTTTTTCATAAACTGTGGAAACCTTTGATTTTTTTCATATTTTCAAGATAATGTTAAGTTTCAACAAATATACGAAAGTCATTTATTTCTATTGGGCAGATATACCTTAAAGCTGCATTGTCTGTAACTTTTGATCTTTTAATTTTTGAAATAATGTTTCTATTTTTCAAGAACACAGTAAAAAACTAAAATTCAGGTATACATTTTACCAATTTCGTAAGTCTTTACAAATTATCAGTATCAAAACAACAGCATTTATGTTAAAACTTGACTGTCTATAATTATTGGAGGGACGCAAATAATTACCAACAAGAGAAAAAACACCTGTTTTTATAAGATAATTCACTTTTCCATGCAGGTTTCAGCTATAGTGAACAGATTTATTGTGTAAACTTAACTTAATTCTACTTTTACAAATGATTTTAAAGGAAAAGAAAATTATTCGAAAAATGTTCATTGTTGCAGACTTAGTCTCTTTGAATTCCGGCATTTATGTCAAAATTAATCAAAATTGAAAATTAATAATCAAAAATCCTTTTTGTAACGACCCTTCTTTTATTTTATATTTAGATTTTTGGCCTCTTGATAACTCTTCAACACAGTATAGGCATAATTAAAGTTATTGCTAAAGTAACTCTAACTCTTTGTATTCAAATTACTCAAATCCATCCAAGGTACTGGTTTTAATGTAAAATACAACTTTTAGGACGACCCCTTTTCTTGTGACAGAAATCACGTGTTGTGAGTGCTAAAAAAACCCTCTCAATAAGATGATTCCCACGAGCTTCTAAACACGCTTAGGGATGTCTGTTAGTACACAAGATGGTTCTGAACGACAATCCGTTACTGGTTCATGACGACTGTGTTCTTGTGCTGGACGATAAGTGACAGGTTTTAGGCGACAGATTTGGGGTTTTGTGCGACAGTGGAAAGGGGTAACATACAAATGTGTCGCAGAAAAAGATAACATAGTGTTATTTGCTTGTTTGGATCATTACTATTATTTAAGTGTTTGTTAGATTGGCATTAGAAAGAAAAGCGTCGTAGATATTTGTAGTTAAATTGTGAATAGAAATTCCAGAAATACGTAATTTGTGTTCAATTACTTGCATTTTCGCCATAGTATTAGCATAAATCGTCTAACAATATAATTCACATGATTTTTCAGTCAATTTTAATATGTTCTTATTTAAAGAAAATTGAAAACCTCAGATTTCCTTTTTTTCAAACGTTACTGGTCAGATACGACTGTGTAACAGGTAATGGACGATGTCATATTTCTGTAACAGGTTTAGAGACGACAATTTTCTGTCTTGAGCAGATGTAAATACTGCTCTGAAACCTTTTCAACACTTGTCAAATACATCGCCCGGGTCTTCAAAATACTGGGCTGCGACATTACGTGTGCTCTTGATAATTTTGGCCTTGATTCTGCAAATTTCAATCGATTCTGGTTAAATCAGTAGTCCTATCCATAGAATGGCAAATGTAAGCACCTCCACAAAAGGTGTGCATAAGAAACTATTCCGTGACATATCACTAACGGATGACCAATCACTCAAAAAGATACCATAGATTTAGAGCAACTAACCCCTCTTTCTGAAGGAACTGGAATATCTGTAGATCCGACTGTAGTAACATGGATTTATCAGGTATTTCAGTGACTGTAGATGATTGTTATGACTAAGATCAGGCCTGCATTTTGTCAAGTGGCGGAAATGTTTGGGAAAAGGCTGTTAGCAAAGTTTTTTTTGTTTGTTGGATTTGATTCTTTACGTCCCATCAACAATCTTTCAGTTAAACTT
Source organism: Loripinus fragilis (assembly GCA_964019695.1). Classification (NCBI taxonomy): domain Eukaryota; kingdom Metazoa; phylum Mollusca; class Bivalvia; order Lucinida; family Lucinidae; genus Loripinus; species Loripinus fragilis. Next base: position 38,265,300 of record OZ026530.1, on the reverse strand, counting down.
GGACGGGTCTTCCTGGGTTGAACCAGTATTAAGATAGGATATATGTGTCTTGCTCAAGGACAACAACCCAGTGACGCCGGTGAGGCTCGAACCCGCAGCCTCTCTGTCTCGAGTCAAGCACTCTACCACTTAGCCACTGCGCTCCCTTCTGTCAGCAAATGACATTCGCATGCAACAAAATCAGATTTTCGTGTGACTAGGTCAACTCATTTCACACTTATTGTTCAATAGCATTTTGTCAATTCTGAACAAACTTTCCCTATATACAGTATCACTAGTATCCTTTAAATAATAAGTTTAATATATTATGAATGAGAATAGGTTGAACGAGGGGTGATCAGAATGTTTGGGGAAAATAGTTGCCATTTCTGCATCGTTTGATCCACAGAGCTGCAATTACAGAACATAATACTGCAACACATATGCAGTTTATCAGTTACAACATGCTTGACGTTAGACGTCTACGTGCGTTACAGCTGTCGTCAAGGCAACGCTATATAGCGCTAACCGGCTCATTTACGTTGTATTTTGACGTTTTACTACACAACCAATTAAACTTTGAAGTCGGTAAATAGCTATTCATAGCTAATGTTATACTGTTTGTATCACCGACTACGAGGGTCAGTCAAAAATAACTGAGCCCTACCTCATAACATTTGAATTAAGTAAAATGGACATATATTTTGGTGGTATTTCATTGAAGTTATATGTCATCTATTTAATCACCTAATTTATTTCTGTTGGTAGGCTTTATGTGGCGGTTGCTAGGCAACAGAATATGCCCTGTCAGAGGGGTGCGTTCACGCTGTGATACATCTAAATCTAAGCGTTGCTATGGAAACAGTAATGTTAAAGCAAGGCTTTATTCACTGTCGACTGATACCTTGAACATTTACCTATTCCGTGTCACAGAACAGAAACCAACTGATCCCAAATTATAGATACTGTAGTAGTATGATTTCAGAATTTATCAAATTTTAATATGCCTGAAGTCCTATAATTTACCCCACCCACAATCATATTTACACAGTTTTAATAGAAACCATAAAAGATTAGCATAACAATGCTTTAACAGTACTGCATCCACATACCAACACCCAGACATATTAAGTTCCTTGATTTAAATGTACAATTTTGTTTCCATGGCAACACAATCCTCGTGAATTTGAAAATTTGTGGAATTTTGGAGTGTTTTGTTGCTAGGCAACGCATACACTCAATGTTCACCTTAATATTAACAAACTTAGTGTAATGAAAACACAATATGATATATGTTATTCAAATAAGTCGCAAATATGCCTTTCACAAAAACTATCAAGCACACAAGCTTTTTAAAGACATACTGTAAATTCCTTGTGGCTGAGATCGTGAACACATCGATCTGACTGACGATCTTCAGTTGCCTAGCAACCATTAAAGAAGCGTCACTAGGGTAATTTTTTAGGGTTAAAACATCTATGACATATTATGCTTATAGAACATAATCACATTGGTTGTCTACAATACCAAACTAAAATGTTATGAGGTAGGGCTCAGTTATTTTTGACTAACCCTCGTATATAAATAAATTTTGTATTGTATTGTATTGTAACTTCAACGTTTTGTAAAATTTTGTTGTGCGGTGATAGCCCATATTGCGTTTCATGTATATTTAACGACATATTTTAGCCTCTTCCCTACAAACTTTTAAAGAATTATATCTGACGAATGGCGCTTTAAATCGAAACCAATAACACTACTGTCAAAAAGGCAGAGAATTCAACTTCTATGAACCCATTGCCTGTTTTGGCATGTCAATTCTTTAAAATAGACTATTTACACGCTTCGAAAAACACCATTTTCAGGAGAGTAGATCTAATATTGATATCATAATTATTTGGATGAACACTGACAAGAAAACAAGTTTTTTATTAAAACTTACAAAAACTCGGAAAATTATCGCATTTTATGGCTGCTCTTGAGACTGAAACCTATTTATTTGAATTCACATCACGGAAACGTCTCCGTGCGAAATACACCCCAGATTTGCACCTAACATATAGTAAAACGAGAGGTTTCGTGGGGTGGAAATAGCAAAAAGATAGTGCGTCTAAAAATGAGCTATATTTCCTATAAAAAAGCAACTACAGCACCCAAAAGATTAAATATACATAGAAACTAGTTAACTATTTAATTTATTTGATTTTTAATAAAATCAAAACATTAATTTGATATAAAAAATATCATCGCACTTTCATAAATATTACTACGCTGACTCGGCGATTTTCGGTAGCAGACGTGTGGTACGATCGATTTTTAGCTACACCATGGTAAAAGGTCATAGAGTTTCCAACCGTATATAGAGCGCAAACTGGTCTGATCAGCTAGGATACTTCCAAATTCAATTTGAAATATTTTCATGGATACCAACAGTATAGCTGCAAACCATTTTGTGCAACTGTGTAGGCTGATCTGCACATTTACTGTCCTCATTTAATCGATCTCAGTTTTTCAGGGGACAATTCGCCGTTCGTCGCACCGTTCGCGCGCTACAGAAAAGGAGCACTGTCACTTATTTAAGTACTAATGAATTGATATACAATGTAGTTCAAAATCTGTCCGAAAATGCCTGTTGTGTCGGTGGCTGAGACATCTGAGTCGTCACCGTTTGCCAAAGTAGATATTTGCTGGTATCAAGAATGAAAAGGATTAATATTTTCTATACGTCATAGCATTGCGGTACACAAGTAGGAATGTGTTTTTCACTTGGTACGGCTTTTGAAAACAGGAAGTCTGCAATACCCCGAGCAATAAAATGACACCTGGTTAATACCTCAGTACCGACCTTATAATCGTGTAACGTCTCTTAAAATACACATCACCGAAACTGTGTTTAGATCTGTGTTTTCATGTTATTACCCCTTCAGGCACTAATAGATTATTCCTTCTGGCTTGATACTTTAAACTTGGGATGGTCTATTGTGTCACGGTATTGAGATGTCACGTTATACAATCTGCAAATGAAATCTGCATTTCTATTCCTGAAAATCGTTTTGTCTACTAGTAGGTAAACAGTGAAGACCCTGATGAAATCTAGGTCTTTACTGTTTGCCAAAGTCAATGATAAGGAGTTATAGGCATTAAAGGGTTGAAGCCCAAAATGGAACCTTCGCAAACAGTGCAGACCAATAACAATATGATATGTGCGACCAGCAAAGGCTCAGACCTGCCTGCGCATTACGCGCAGTCTGATCAGAGACATTGCCAGAAGCTTTAATATTATATGAGTGTTTAAGTTACTGACCGAACATCATTTGGATTGTTTAAGCTACATTTAAAAAGGTGGCTGCATAGGCTCGTTGCTTTCTATTCAGGCTTGTTGCATTTTATTCATGAGCAGGGTCAGCATAATTATCTGTAAAATAAACTGCAAAAAAAAAAAAAAAAAAAAAAAAAAACATGCAGCAAACGAACTAACTAGCTATCCCGTATATACAATTTTATCCGGGATAACTGGGTTATTTTTTCTTCCAACAGCAAAGGGGGGCGCAGTGGCTCGGTGGTAGAGTGCTTCACTTGAGACCGAGGAGTTGCGGGTCCAAGCTTGCATTGTGTCCTCGAGCAAGACGCATTGATCTTTGCTCAGTACAGGATCAACACAGGATGACCCATCCCGATATAAGGCTCACCTAGTTTCAAGCAGTTTAGATCCAGAGCCGGACATTTTATGACCTGAGTTACATTCAAACTGCTTATAAATATTACCAGCAGCCATCTCTTGTGATCTTTACATATTTGTTAATACCAGGCCGTGTAGCGCAGTCGGTAACTACAGATGCGTGTCTGACTGCAGATCAAGGGGGCAGTTGAGTATGATCCCGGCCCGGTCTGATTGAACATGAAATAAATTAGATTCTACGGTTCCTTCACCATTCCGTTGATTCATTCAAGAAGGGTTGCTGTCAGGAAAAGGCAAAAGTATGTGCACGAAGTACTTGTTACCGCCTGTTCAAGCTTTGTTAAGTGAACTGACCGTCCCTACATTACCGTAGCTGCTGACTGGGACGAAAAACGAAAACTCATAAAACTTTTTGTTCGGATACAACACGTCTCTTATCTCCCATTTATGCCTAATGAAATGTCCTGAATTGGACCAGTCCACATCCGCTGTTGGGTGGTATCTGTCATGTTTATTCAAATTTTAATAGAACATTATATCTAGTAAACTGTGGCGACCCTGATCAGACGGCGAACCATGCGGCGTCTAATCTGGATCAGCACTGTTTGTCGATTTCCCAAAATAAGGTTGGGTTAACCCGGCCTATCCAGGCCCTCTTACCTCTTGACAGGTAAATTTTGTTTTCTTTCCCTGGAGTCGTTATAAAAAGCATCTAAACACTTTCTTAACCGATGGAACCTTCCTGATGATAACCGAGACCCCCACCTACTCCTCCCCCAATATAAGTTGGGTGTTCAAAAGCATGAGCGGATCCAGAGGGGGACAGGGGGTCCGGACCCCCCTCAAAAATATAGGGTTTCTTAGCAGTACTGGTCCGGATCCCCTGAAATTCTCAAAGCTATCAAGCTATTAATGGCGTTTCGCTGGCGGGCCGATGTTGGCCCGCTTTTAGTGGTATTTGGATCCTCTCTCCCCTAAAAAAATATATTGTCAGTGTTGCAGAGTTGGACCCCCTCTGACAAAACTTTCTGGATCCGCGCATGAAAAGAATCAATATATCGGTAATCCGATGCAAAACCGACAGGCTCATTCCCGGGGTTACATATCTAGAGCGTGTCCGAGTGTGCAGACCAGACGTGTAGAAAAATGTGTATACTCTTACGCGCTAAATGTTCTCTTAAACGTTTTTTTTTTTTTTTTCGTATCAAAGGCACCGAATTATGAGGGATCGAATTTATGTGCCGATTAAATGCCATGTTTGCTTTGGGCCAAAATGTCCCGGACTCGTTTACAAATCGTATTGTTGGTTTTATTTTAGGAGAAACCCGCGCTCAGAGTAGTTCTACACACCTGAGTCTAGAGACTCTGGTCAATAAACAACTTTTCAACTGCGTTTAGGCGGCTAGTACTGAAAGCTTAGCGTACTATCAGACTCATTTTTTCATTTTATTTATTTTTTATATAGCCATTGTACATTCGAGCATTATCAAGCCAGTTATCGACATCTACGAGGATAAGAACTCCCCCAGCCTTCGAATATGAAACGCATTTTAAGGAATTTGCACACTCTGATGAAAGTTTATTATTACAAAAACAATAATATGGGGAAGTAAAATAAAAACGTGCACAGACGATGTATTAATGTTGCAGCAAACTGCTCCTGGTATTTCAAAAGCTAAATGACTGCTATTGGTTTAAAAAGCCAATACTTGTTCTGATACACTCGTTATCGGGTATATACGGAAATCTCCGATCAGCAGAAAGTAGTCCCGTAAATATTAAATTTCACACGGAGCCGTTTCCGTAATGATAGCGCAGCGGAATAATACAATAACCTCATATTATGTTCAAAGAAAGGCGGAACATTACTTTCCGTTAAAAATTCCAATCAATTCAAACACAACTATGAGTTTAGCCCCGAGAAGCAACCCAGGGGTGAATATGGGCCTGTTCCAGCGAAGTGACGTCACGGCGGCGCCTCGTGCTCATACGTCTGACGTCACAGTTTCTAAATTTCAATTTCAGTCAGTTTGCTATGAATGGTAGTTTATATTTATGAATTTTCATTGCAATCGATAAAAGCAATGTGATTTAATAGCACTTTTCCGCGAACATTCTGAACACCCCTCGTAATTAGATAAGCAGATCCCTGTGACAATACAGGAGATGATATCAAAGTGGTGGGGGATGTACAATAAGACTACACCAAAACATTTAGTAATCACATATGATAAATTAACTCTATTTCAATATTTCGGCCAAAGGCCTTTTTCAAGAAAAAACATGCACTTTAGTATCAACTACATAGTCTCTGTTCCACCATTTTGAATTTGTTTATATTGATGTGTGACATCACGTTGACATGAACGTAACGCCACGACGTCGCACCGCTTTTCCCGTAAAAGTGGCAAAAAATACATGTTTCATGCTCACCCTTACCAGGCATGAAATCCATCATGCTCACAAGTACCCAAATTTGTATTCTCATACTTATTTGCATGACAACACAACACTCGGAGCCCGGAAACAAACCCCCTCATCTTTAAAGCATATATAGTTTGTATGCGCAGTGAAACAAGGGTGAGCATGAAAAAAAAAAAAAAAAAAAAAAAATTTGGTACATACTTAGTTATAAACAGTACGGACCCAGATCAAATCCGACACTTTGTCGGACCTAATCCAGGTTCAAACCATCTACCATTTATGAATAATAACATCAGCTAGCAAAGAAAAATCATACAAAAAGATGAAAGGCCCAAACCAAAGGCACACAGTTCGACTTTTCTGAAGTTTAAAATTCCGAAAATTCTGAACATTAGAAATTCTGATTTCAAAACTTTCAAACGGAACATAGGTCAAAGAATCTAATACAGACGGCCTAAATAGAGACTTAGAGGCTGACTTTCTGTGGGAAATCAGCCCCAAAATCCTAAATCTAGGAATATTCATGTGAACCTTTGCCCATGGGAAACGGCACAAAAAGGGGACTAAAGTACATAACGGAGACCCAAACCACACTGTGTATCAGATGCACTGACTGAAAAGAGACTCCACTGTGAACTAGAAAAAAAAAAAAAAAAAAAACACAAGAAAAGCTGCACAACAGCCTGTGAAAGTCCGGGCATACCAACTCCTAAATAAGCACCAGACCAAGACTCCAACCGGACTGCCCACCTGTGCAGCCCGGTATGAGTCTTGGAAAGTACTGGATCGTCATGGAACAACGCCGCGAGTAACCCTGTCTTGTATTGAATATTAGGGCCTCATCGCGAGAAAACCTGTCTTAGGGGCTTCGGACAAAACCAGTATCAAACCAGTCTCCTCGGCTACAGAGACTAGCTAGAAAATTGAAATTTCATCAGTAGCAAGGTTACATATGAAATTTTCCAAAAAGCGAACAACAAAGGCGCTGACCAGACTGCGCGTCCGCGCAGATCCGCGCCTGTGTTGTTGTAGTAATCTTTTTTTTTTACATTTGTAAGGGTATTTTAACATCAATACCCAATTTAAATCACATTTGGAAGTATTTTAAAGTCAAAATCGTTTATATTTTAACGTTTATTGCTGCTGCTGCTGCTGCAAATCGAATGATCATATATCAACCTGGTGTAATTTTATGCAGCAATGTACCATAACCATTCATCCATGCATAAAGTACACCTATTCAGGGGCCATGTAGCTTATCTGTAAGTTTATGTACAATGTATCTAACAGCAGAATTTAGTAACGTTAGAAGGACAATTTTCAAAATCTAGGAAAAATTGGTAAAAGCTGATATATTTCAGGACTAAGGAGCTATTTAAAGGAAACTTACTTTTACTGATTATAACACTCTATTTGAAGAAAAGAATTTCGTAAGAATACATACAAAAACCTAGTTATTGGGTTGGGGAGGAAATTCCGAGGAATAGTGCTCAAATTATTTTTTTTCTTTTTTCCTATATACGAAATACAAAAACGAGCATTTAACTCAAAAATAAAGCTGTATATCCATTGGAATAGAGACTAACAGCGAGACTTTATGTAGATGAAAACATTTGACCAACTTTGATTTTTTCCCAAAGATATAGGCAGTGATGCACTGTGTATCAATTACCACTGTCAGAGGCCCTTTGGACCAGCATATTAAGGATGCCGCAAATGATCGAATCACTGTACACATTCTCTGTACATTCAAAGACTTCTTAAGCAGGTCCCTCATCAGCGAAAATATTAAAGGGTATTTCATCTTCACCAAAAATTGAAGTTTTTTTCGTATAACAGAAATCCAGAGAATCCATTGGACTGTCGTCTCTACCTGTAACGCTGTCGACTTTAACCTGTTACAAACTATTTGCAGTCATTACACACCTGTAACATTGGAAAAGGACTGAGGTAGCTGCAATTAGGTCTTAAAACTTGTTTGGATAAAGTAGGCTGATTAATAAGAGAACACTTATTTCGGCTATGTGACGGACAATGCAATACCTCATCATATTAAGTCATAAAATTTACAAAGAAAACGCAAGTGAATGCACAAAATACGCATATGCGGGCAGATGTAGTAGTAAAATACAGTTTTAAGAACAATAATTGTATCAGATAAGCGTAAACTGGATAAATTCGCCTTGCTACAGGATTAATTAAGTTTTAATAGGTATTCTGAACAAATATGCAACAAGAAATAAAAAAAAACATGTGGTTTAGTATGAGTCAAGGCTCCGAAACACATTAACTACAGAACTCTTTATTTCGTCAGGAACCTGTAACATATTGTCGTCCAGAACCAACATACCGTCGTCCAGAACCACTTTGTGTAGTAGCAGACATTCCTTAGACTGGTATCAGACCAGTAAATAGAAAAATAGTAAAATATGTGCACATCATATACAAGCATTTACATCTCTGAAAAAAAAATCACTGACTGTCTTATTTACTGTATTCTGAGCAATGGGGAAGTTTCAGCTAGATGTCTTAATACAGGGCCTGAAGACAGGCTAGACATTCCTAAACGTGCTAAAACACATGTCAAAACTAATGAACAAGAAAACATCAATTATCTGTGCGAATTTTTTTCAATCTTGTGACAGAAATCACGTGTTGTGACTGCTAAAAGTAACTCACGTGTTCTGAGTGCTAAAAGTAATTGTCTCAATAAGATGATTCCCACGAGCTCCCAAAACACATGTCAAAACTAATGGACAAGAAAAGATATATTATCTATGCTAACTTTTCCTATCTTGTGACGGAAATCACATGTTGAGGGTTCAAGAGAAAACGTCTCGATGCGATGATTCCCACGAGCACTATTTCAGATGTCTACTCTAGGCTTAATAACATCAACAACAAGAGAAGCCATATTACATATGAATACTATGGAAAATATATAGAGGACAACAAATTCTTGCACTTTTATGGTTATTTGTCATAACTCCTGATGCACATCAAGCTATTGTATTGAAAATTTTGACATATACTCTTAGCAGCAAACCGTAATTGCACCTATATGACACAAATCAAAGTTTGTTCGCATGGGGGATTCAGAGAGGACACAGGGGGTCCTTTGCACTTCAACTGATGAAGTTTGACTATTAATTCTAAGCAGTATCTTGATAGGTCTTTCACATAAAATTACTCACAAGACCATGAAAATTGCGGTAACTCCAGAATATGAAGATGAAAAAAAACCTTTCACTCCAACAGGTAACTTTTGTTTTTGTTGCAAAAAATAATTGTTTTTAAGTGACATATTTTTTTTCAATTTTGGAGGTTATGCATCTGACTGTTATATGTGCTAACTTTTCCTATCTTGCGACCTAAATCATAAAATCATATATCTCAATTACAAAGTCAATTTCAAAGATTTTTAAGCCAAACTTTGTATGTCTTCTCACAAATGAAAGATATTAAACATTTTAGACGGGAATCTCATTCGGTAGCCTGGTTCATGCCCCAGGGGTGGGACTTTTGGGTGCTGGGGGTCAAAAATTAAATTTTCTGAACATGGTCATGTGGCATATCAAATTAAAGTGGATGATCAGTAGTTCAATATACACTGAAAAATTTTACACTAGGATCGAACTGGTGCCCTTGTGGTGCGGGCAAAAGGTCAAAATACAATTGGATTTCTTTGAGAGCATGGCGATTTGCGATAGCGCGCCATCGAATGTGTTCTAGTTATTATTATGAATAAAATATTTACCATAAATGTCACATGAATATGGTTTATCTCCAGTATGAATAAGCTTATGTTTCCCCAAGGTACCTGCCTGAGTAAAACATTTACCACAAGTGTCACATGAATATGGTTGATCTCCAGTATGAATAAGCTTATGTTTACTCAAGTTAGCTGCTTGAGTGAAACCCTTACCACAAGTGTCGCATGAATACGGTTTATGTCCTTCATGAATAACTTTATGTTTCTTCAGGTTACCCGATTGGGTAAAATATTTACCACAAATGTCACAAGAATACGGCTTATCTCCAGTATGAATAAGCTTATGTTTCCCCAAGGTACCTGCCTGAGTAAAACATTTACCACAAGTGTCACATGAATATGGTTTATCTCCAGTATGAATAAGCTTATGTTTTTTCAAGTCACATGATTGAGTAAAACATTTACTACAAGTGTCACAAGAATATGGTTTATCGCCATTATGAATCAGTATATGTCTCTTCAAGCTACCTGCTTGAGTAAAACCTTTACCACAATAGTCACATGAATATGGTTTATCTCCAGTATGAATACGCTTGTGTTTCTTAAAGTAACCTGCTTGAGTAAAACATTTACTACAAGTGTCACAAGAATATGGTTTATCTCCAGTATGAATCAGTATATGTTTCTTCAAGCCACCTGATCGAGTAAAACATTTACCACAAGTTCCACACTTAAACAGTTTCTCCCCAGTATGAATAGACATACAACTCTCCGTGTCAGATAAAATAGATTAAAACCAACAGGTAAATGGCTCATTAACTGCATGAGTAAGAAACTGTTCCTTCATGTTAGACAAGTGAGTAAAACATATTTGAAAGCGCCTCCGTGGCTTGTGAAAACAAAGTTTCTGTCCTGTATAAAAATATTGTGATTCATCAAGTTACATGCACAAACAAATGATCTACCGAAAGCTGCAAGCAAGTCCATTTAAGTAGTCTCGCTATATAGGAACATACATAGCCGTTATAACCGTATCCTAGAAACCTCTGAATTAGGCTGTTCACATGTAGTGTATTAACGTGTTCATAAAATAAAACAAATACTGTTCTGAAGGATCTGTTTCATAGATAAGTTTGTGGTTACTCAGATGAGCTGTCTACATCAAAGTGTACTTTGATTATAAAAATTCACATATTTGATTGAAATGTTAGAACCCTTATAAATAAATGTATGTCTTCTCATATCTGAACGCCTGCTAAACTTCACATTCTTGCATGTCCATCCACAATGCTCTTAATTCTAACAGTTCATCAGCATTTGTGTCTCAACGTTTCTTAGAAATCTAAAACAGAAAAGGTATACTTTAGAATCATACAATAATCAACAAGTTATTTGTATCATAATCGGGGCAGTAAATGTCGTTTTCAATTGTGTATCAGTTATTCCTAGTAGTTGTTTTCCCTGAAAATACTCCTCACGTGACAAAAAAGGTGTCCAAAATATAGAATATGTAGAAGATTCAGAAATACATGGGCTGTCCTGCCAGCCAAGAGTGACAGCGATGTCATGTTTTGTTTACAAAGTTATCAGGGACTTATAATCTACATATCACTTGTGAACTCATCCAATCCGCAGGACAGGATTAATACACAAATGTGCTATCGATTCGCGTTAGCTCATGTGGAGTGTACAAGTTAATGATCTACTTAGCAATTTCAAACAAAATGTCACGCCACTTTCGTTCTTGGTTGGCACGAATGTACCTAAAAAGACAAAAAATATTGATTAAACTTCACGACTCTAAGGAGTGTACTTATTTTTCTATCTGTAATAACATAGAAAAAAACATACTGCCGTTGGAACACGACCATGGACAAACCGATCCACGAGCGCGAGCACAACGATTGTCAGCAGCTCATCACAAAGTCACATGGTGGATCCTGTTTGGATTCATATATCAGGAAAGCAACGCTTACCTTGTGTAAAGGGAAAGGTCACTGTATAGGTAACGTGTCAGTGCTCCGAAAATAGATGCTTTTGGCGTGTCATAGATCACAAATATCAGGCTCCGTGTTGTGTAGCTTGGTGCACATTCCGCAGCATATAAACGTATCATGTATCCAATAAATTCTCTCCTGGGTCTGTGTATAAAGATTCACACATTTCTTACGGGATAATAAGGTTGGCAGGAAGGCGGTCAATACCCAAATTGATCAGGCCAGTGGTTATAACCAGTTTAACTGGTCATTGCTGGTTGATAGGTTTTTGTTTTGTTTGATTGGATTCTTAACGTCCAATCAACAATCTTTCAGTTAACATGACGGGTCTTCCTTGGTTGGACCAGCACAAAGCTAGGATAAATGTGGCTTGCTCAAGGACCACAACCCAGTGACGCCGGTGAGGCTCGAACCCGCGGCCCCTCAGTCTCGAGTCAAGCACTCAACCACTGAGCCAGCTCCTGTGGTTGATTGGTGGTGGATTGTTAGTCAATTGAAGTGGTTGATTGGTCGATTAAGTCACAGGCATACTTGTGTACACGGATATGCCTTGGTACTTAAGACATAATTGTCAATGTTGTTCAGTTGTTATTGCCAGCTAAGGGCTCTTTCTGATCAACTAAATCAGCCATAAAACGAGCCATAAAAACTTAATTAATTGCTCAATTTTTTAATCGACCACCAATTGACCAGTATTGACCACTTTTGGAGTATTGACGTGGGCGGTTATTACCTGTTACTGGATAAAACTGCTGGTTAAACAGCTACTGGTTTCTACCACCCAAACTTGCATAGTTCACACTTTAAGGTCACTAATGATAGGAACAAACATATGGGCTATTTTTTATTTGGCTAGAAAAGTGAAAAAAGGTCATTTCCCATACTCAATTTAAACATGACTTCAACTATAACATTTTGATAAGTCATTGTTGTTGTTTACAAGAAAGGCTGGGTACAAATGTACAATGCATACAATTCATAGTTGAATTCACATTAGACATATCATTTAACTAAACAGCCAAAATGTGTCAAACATACGAACTCTTTTTATTGTTGACTAAACAAGAAATACTGAAATTGGTTCTTTTTGGCATTTAACTGCTTAAAACTGGCATGTCAGATAACAAAATTTATTAGTTTATATGCATGCTGGCCTAGTAATAATGTGGATAATGCATTTTGTCTCTTTTATAAGGTGATTAACTGATCATAGTGGTTTAACAAGCTATCTTAATACTGCCAAATTCACTGATTCACTTACAAACACGCAACTTCCAAGTTAGCAAAGAGATAGTTCATAAACCTGAATTTGGAGATGTAGCTGTCATGCAAGTATAAACAATTTGCAGTAAAGTGACAGGTAATTTTAGTACTGTTTGGCAGTCCAAGATGTTTAGAAGAGGCAAAGACAATGGACATGGTACTTGGCAAAAATATATCTTCATACTGCAGATATTGACTAAACAAGAAATACTGAAATTGGTTCTTTTTGACATTTAACTGCTTAAAACTGGCATGTCAGATAACAAAATTTATTAGTTTATATGCATGCTGGCCTAGGCATTTTGTCTCTTTTTTAAGGTGATTCACTGACCATAGTGGTTAAAAAAGCTAACTTAAAACTGCAAATATTTGCTGATTCACTTACAAACATACAACTTCCAAGTTAGCAAAGAGGTAGTTCATAAACCGGAATTTGGAGCTGTAGCTGTCATGCAAGTATAAAATATTTGCAGTAAAGTGATAGGTATTTAATACTGATTGGCAGTTCCAGATGTTTAAAAGATGCAAAGACAATGGACATGGCATTCTTATTTTCAGTAACATAAAGTGTAGGGTCACATTGGAATTGGAATTAAATGAGATATTCACAATTAGCTGTTTTTAAACAAAACACTCCATACCTCAGATATTCATTAATGCCAGCAAACATATGCAGCAGACGACATTTATCAGATTCATTTTCGTACCAGTGCTAAATCCTTTATATCAAAAGGTCGTCTGCTGATAAATTTTAAACTCTGACTTGGCATTCCCACACTATGATAATGTATTCATAGCGAAGATCTAGTAAGAAATTTAAAGTGATTGCATTCATTTTTCAGTGAACAGACAGTGCACTATGAAACTTGATTTGGTGCTTGATTGTATCAATTCCTGATTTTTGCCCTCTTTCTTACTTTAAATGCAACGAGTTGACCTTCAACATGGTTTTATTTAAAATCTAGAATTGTCAGAGAATCTGAATATAGCCCCACTGCAGCACTTTCAAGTAGTTAAAAGGCCAAATTCTAGATATATTTAGCAGGAAAATCTAAATATATTGAGCAGGAACTTTTTTGTTTGATTTGGTTCTCTACGTACCATCAACAAACTTTCAGTTAAACAGTGACGAGTCTTCCTGGGTTAAACCAGTACTAAGCTAGGATAAATGTGTCTTGGTACATCTTTTGTGGATCTTTTTATGTTTTTGTTCTGTCTTATGTTTGCTATGTCTTTGTGCGCATCTGTTTATATGTGCTTTGTGGTCACCTGCTGGGAAAGGGCTGACCTCTTGGCTCTCGTTTGTGGTGTCTAACTGTTAGTTTGTAACTTTCCCATTGGTACCCTGGGTCGGGTGTGGTACTTGATTGTATCGACTCCTGATCTTTGCACCCTTACTTACTTTGCTCAAGGACCACAATGCAGTGACGCCAGTGAGGCTCGAACCCGCGGCCCCTCGGTCTTGAGTCAAGCACTCTACCACTGAGCCACTGCGTTCCCTTATTGAACAGGAACACATTCTGACATCAATCAAGGGTTATAACACTGTAACAAACTCGATCTTGTCAAAATGAATGCATAAATAAAATTTGGCGAAATTCTGCCAATTTTTTCTCAAGATATTGAGCGAAAAAATATTGACGTAAATCAAGGGCCATTGCTCTTGTATAAATATTCAAAAAATGACATGTAACAATCAAAAGCTAGATCTTGTCAATATGATTGCATCTATAAACTTTTGTGAAATTCTGCCAATTTGTTCTCAAGATATTGAGCAGAAACGAAAATTTTGCATAAATCAAGGACCATAGTTCTGGTACAAATTTGAGGAAAATAACGTGTAAGAATTCAAAGCTATATCTTGTCAATATAAATCCATATATAATTTTGGTGTAAATATGTCAATTTGTTCTCAAGATATTGAGGGGAAACGAAATTTTGCGAAAATCAAGGACCATAACTCTTGTACAAATTTGGGAAAATGACTTTGAACAATCGCAATCTAGATCGTGTTAATATGAATGCATATATAAAATTTGGTGAAATTATGTCCATTTGTTCTCATGATATTGAGCGGAAACGAAAATTGGGCGTTAATCAAGGGCCATAAATCTGGTACAATTTTTTCGGAAAATGGCTTGTAACAATCCCAAGCTAGATCATATCAATACACATATAAAACTGGGATAACCTCAATAAAAGAATTCTGAAGAAATTGAGTGGAAATGGCAGACAACCCAAATCCTATATTCAACGTGGGACTATAAAAACATTAGGTGCAGAAGATATTGGTGATCTAAACATAACTTTCATGTGAATAACACTTTAGCTAGGGCAGTGTTCTTCAATCTTAAAGGACATGTTTTGCCTTATAA
Organism: Loripinus fragilis; assembly: GCA_964019695.1. NCBI lineage: Eukaryota > Metazoa > Mollusca > Bivalvia > Lucinida > Lucinidae > Loripinus > Loripinus fragilis. Next base: position 38,249,871 of record OZ026530.1, on the reverse strand, counting down.
ATGGTCACACCTTTTTGACAAACTCCTGGCATTTTTCAATTGGGTATATTATTTTGGAATATTTGCTCTTCCCCTGGTGCAATTTGGATCTGTACGGGCATCAAAATACATCTCCAGAAACGCAGAATAATGCCACTACAAAGTATTATATATCATTATATGTATTATACTTAGAAAACTCATTCTTGCCATCAATTTTTAAAATACCCAAAACTCGAAATGGGCAAGGAAAGTCAAACTTGGTAGCGTTTGAATATAATTTTAGGTGGTACAGGACTTATGTTGACAGATACCCGCCTGTTTTATAAAAGTAAGATCTTATTTTTTGGACAAGCATTTGCGTTCACAAAAAAAACCTCTTCATTTATCATTAAACTTCTATAACCTGGTAGTGACCAGTTCAACCTACTATGAGTTCGAGTGATACCTGGTCAGATAATTATGGTCAAACAAGTTAATATTCATGTGTACTCCATTGCCGTTAGATATATGTAACTCTAGACAGCTATTTCTTTGCACGCGAGAGTTTACTGTTTTATGGCATAAATACGTTCATTATGCCATGACAAGTAATATTTTACGTCTTTGATACTTTTATTTAGATGGTTTGTCGGTGCAAATGAGGTTGCTTCATCTTGCTTTCTGTTTAAATAATCTCCCTAAAATGAACATTTAAGTGGAGAAAAGTTTGCTTCATTACTTTTATACAATTTATGCTATTTTGTTGGTATTTTGTTGGCATATTCAGTATTTTCCTTAAATGAGCTTTAAAGGGAAACCTTGTATGATAGTCAGGGCCCTTAGGGACAAAAAATAGGTCCCGTGCGAATTGTGTGCCGATTTATGGTGACCTATATCAAAACCTTCAATGGAGTCTTACCTTTAATTTAAAGGTGGTCACCCATCTCAAATCCGCGTCTGAGGCTAGTTATTACGTCATAAACATGGCGACTATAATAAGAAAATGCCCGTTAATAAAAGCTATAGTTTGTGTTGGTATGGTCATATTTATCCAACACAAACGCTATTTTTTAACATAATATCAATTATTTTAGTCATATGATGGTTACATCAATGCTTTACCTGACTTTGACAATGACAATTATTTATCGATAACTATATTTTGCATGCAAAATACCGTAGATTTCCTACAAATACCCAGCTTATCGGGCCACCTTTAGACTTATGGCTGAGAATGTTATTGCGCCCCTCAGGAATTTTGCAAACTTATCCTATCTTAAAGAAGATTCCAAGTTGCGTCTTTTAATAGATGTTTGCACTATGTTCGCTGGGGCGTTACTCTCTGACAGCCTGTTACATATGTTACCATATTAAATTTAGAAAAAAAAAGAAAATTAAAAGTTTGAGCTACAGAAAGAAGGCTAATTATTTGAATTACTCATATGGCCTGCATATTGACTACCTAAGCTACATATAAAATTCTTTTGGAACAAAATTACAGCTTCACGTGGTGTTATGTGCGTTACTTTAATTATATTACCCTTTAAACCTGAGAATTGTGACCAATATCATTTACTTTTTAGCTGGTATGTGCATTTTCCAAAATGTTTTGATTGTTTTGTTCAAACAAACTCATTTTTGTTAGAGAAAATCCAAAGTTTGCTTTTATACTTTAAATATAGTGTCTTATACGTACAATTAAACAACCCAAAGGCTACATTCAATCTTAAGGAGCTGAATTTGGTAGGCATCATTTAAGTAAAAATATATGAAAACATTTGCTGCTGTTTGATATCTTGCATATTTGTGATTGTCTTGCTCATATTATAAAGCATTATAGATTTTGCAGGTTTAACAACAAGATTGAAGCATTTGTTAAAGGTTGTAACATATGTTACATGACATAATAAATGAGCAAGGACATTGACTTGATGTAAGAAATGAAATTTCAGGATAAAATGAATATATTCCACATGTTTTCCTAACTAAAGTCTCTAGCCTCTGGTGTCTAAATCTTAGGTATTGGTGATTATTAAGCCCCTGTACCTTTGTTACAGATGTTATGAATATTTGTTTTCAATATTTCCTAATATGAATAATTCTAAAATAAATATACATCCTAGAGGAACATAGAAAATAATCGTTTCACATTTAAACAGTACAATTTAGTAAATGTCCCTTTCTAAAGTAAATATTCTAACCAATCCTTATCCAAGTCATATACAATATCAATTATTATTTCCACTTCTCTGGTAAAATAATTGTCCTCCTCATCTCATAAAAACGGAATAATCATCAAACAAGATTTTGACTGCAAGCTGAGTAATGACCTGCTCCATCCCAAACCTTTTTAGACATACTCTATCGTATGTACCAATTCAAGGTGCATCGAATAGGAGATGTTTGCACACTGTAAGCATGTGTGCTAGCCTGTAACAGCTTGTTACATATGTTACTTTATCAATTTGAGAATAAGAAAATTGAAAGTTTGAGCTACAGAAAAGACATTAAAACTAGCTAATCAATGAACATTCTAATAGTCTGCAAATTACTGGATGCCTTTACTACATATGACAGCTGTTTATGGCTACATGTTGTATTATGTGCGTTACATGAACTTAATTATAATCTAAAAGTGGTAATTTTGGCTATCGTCATTTAGTTTAACGACTGCTCTGAGTTGGTTTCGAACCGTTTTAGATTAGGTTTAACAAACCTATACTCAATTGACGAATATAAAAACCAAAGTTTGCTTTTTCTATCTTAAATAGTTTGTCTTATATGAGTTAATGCACAATCCTACCCCATGTTTTGCAGAGGAGCAAATTTTGTTTTCGCCGCTTAATAAAACACTTATAAAACAATTGCAAAGTGTTGATATTTTACATTTTCTTAAACAGTCTTACTCATATATCATCAAGTTTCTAAGATCAGGACACTTATTAAAGATGTCAATGTGCCATTGGTGATGTCATAACCAGGGCTCTGATCGAATTCCATGCACTTTCAGGTGCTGATATTAACTAGTTCAATGTCAGGACAGAGCAAGAAATCATATTGGCAGGCCTTTAGCTATACTGGAGACTCTATCCACGATGCATTCTTTCACCTCGGCTCAGTGCCCTTAGAAAGAACTGTGGCGGATGCACTAGAGTAATATATTTGTAAATTGTCCTGACTTCTTAGCTCTCGTTTGTGATGTCTTACTGTGAGTTTGTTACTTTCCCATTGGTATCCTGGGTCAGGTGTGGTACTTGATTGTATCGATTCCTGATCTTTGTCGTCTTTCTTACTTTGTATTAGCCAGTCACCGATATTGTTCAACTCACTGCTATGAGGTAGTGAATATTTTGGAGAAAAAAAAAGCTGAATTGCAAAAACTACCACTTCCAAGAGCTGTGTTTCTCGAAGGTAACAAACGTGCGCAGTACCAGTGCATCATTTGGAAAACCTTATCCGTCATTAGTCCTGACAAATCAAAGCCTGACAATTATGGTTAGAAGGGGGACTGTGATAAATATTGTCCCGTTATGATGACATTGCCCATGTGCGGATCCAGAGGGGGATAGGGGGTCCAGACATCCCCGTGGAAAATAACAAATACGTATATGGGTATCTATAGAAATTAGCATTTGGACACCCCTGGAAAAGTTTGGACACCCCCCCCCCCTTAGAAAATAATGGAACCCCTCTGGATCCTTGGTAAAGTAAAAGTATAGTTTTCTCAGCAATAAAACCATTGAAACCCCTCTGTAAACTGTAAAATAAGCTGCGGACTAAGTAAAACTGACAAAAAATTCATGAATCTGCGTATGTTGCCTCCTGCCCTTGAAAACCCTCTGCAGCTGATAAAATGTGGTTGCAGCATGTCTGTATGCGAAACATCTCGGTGTAAGTACAAAGTAAACCATTTATATTGTACTGATTTGTGTTGCTGTGGAGCAGAAGAGGACTCTAAAATATTGCCAGTGATCAATATGCTTAAGACTTTTGAACAACTATTTCATGTGGATTCATATACTTCTTTAGCCGTATCAACAAGAATGCCTTATTGTCCGATTTTGACCTTTGAAGACGATTCTACCCATAAGTATGCAAAAGATAAATCAGATTGTAACAGATTTCTATTGACCGTACTATTGAAATACAATGGGTAACTTGTAGAGGGTTTATCCTTATTTCCATATCATGAACTTACTACTAAGTAGACTTTTCTAACATTTGATCCTTCAAGGGTCAAAATCGGACTATAATGAGTTTGGTTGATAGTGTATGCAAATTATTATTACTACTATCTTTTCTTTGAGTGTAGGATAAGCAGCTACAGATAAGTCAAAAGCTTTGAAGCGTGACTCTATTTACAATATTGATATGTTGTTCTAGAAAAAAGGGTTTCAGGCATTTATTTACATTTACTATAAAAGCTTTGACATACACATATGTAGATAGCTGGACTGGCTCATTTTAAGTATTCTGCATCAATCGTTTGAAATAGAAAGACCCAAAGGTCATTGGTAAGAGGTCGTGGTACATCTATATATATATATAAACATAAGAGATAATATTTACACCGTTTATTATCAAAAACACTGTGTGTTTTTCATTCACTCCACTGTCTTTTTTTCGTATATCGTGACGGCATTTACGTCCCACCCTCGAACTGACTTCACACTATCTGAATATATTTTGTATGTTACGATTTAAAAGAGTTTGTATTCAGTCATGATAAGGCTGCCAGTTCATTAAAGGAATATTTCCATGCTTTGGAAATGGACAAAACGCATATATATGTGGTATTTACATATTAGGCGTCATTTCAATGACGTCATCTTTTTGTTCTGATGCGAAAACACTATTGGCGACGTGTTAATTTTAATTATTTACCCCCTTAATTCATATTTGGTGCATTTCGACTGAAATTGGCAAATAAAATGCAAGAAAGTCCTTATCGCCATAGACTACAATGGACACACCGTTTAAATTGCACTGATACAGTATACGTTATTTTTATGACGTCATAATGACGTCCAGACGTGAAACCCAGATGGGTGACCAGGTGATTTTCATTAGCTATCCCCTAAAGTTTGATTTGGTATAGGTCACCATAAATCGGCATTAAAATCGCACGGGAGTCCCGATCGACGCTGACTATGATCCAAAACTCATCATATCATTCAAGACAGTAAATACTTTTTGGAAGGTGTTTTTTCTTTCTCTCTCTTTCCTTGTGCTAATCTTGCTCTATTGAAGACGTTTAATTGAGGGTACTCTGCTTACCAAGTGCTAAAGGGGGTTAGCTGAAATAAAAGATAAGTAAAGTGGTGGGATGATTTCGTACAGTGCGAAAAGAAGGTAAGTTTAGTTAAAAGATAAAAAAAAACAGATTATTGTGATATATTGGGACACATGTACCACCTGGCAGACATGACTAAATGTACCACCGTAGAAGCAAGACAATGCCAATCGGGAGGGCATTCCAGTGCATGATAATTCTAGGCAAAAAGCTGTATTCATAGTAGTTTATAGAGGAGGGGGGTTCTGCCTATGTAATGGGGTGGATGAATTTAGACTCCCTGCGGTTAGGTATCAGGTACTCATATAAAGTAAAGGAGGTGTGCCATGTGCCAGATTCGCTACTCCCCTTACTGATCAGGCTGTATTCATAGTAGTTTATAGAGGGGGGATCTGCTTATGTCAGGGGGTGGATGGATTTAGATTCCCTGCGGTCAGGTATCAGGTACTCATATAAAGTCAAGGAGTTGTGCCATGTGCCAGATTCGCTACTCCCCTTACTTATCAGGCAATACAGGCTCAGGACATCTCGCTTACCTCCAGACAGATAAATGGCAAATGACAAACAAATCATCAAGGTAGCCGCCAATTTCTGACTAAGCGAGCCGTTTCTAGCTTTTTAAAAAAGCTATCCTTTTGAGTTTTACAGTGTTTTATAGTGCTGGTTAAATTCCAGTTTTGAGGCCGTGTCACAATACATACCATAGGTCCAATTTAGACGTGTTGCTTCAGCGTAGAACTGTGAATACTTTCTTATCTTCTTATCTATAAGTCCAAACATTTGTTTTGGTGCTCAAATATTGAGGCCACTGCTAATGTTTTCATTTGAAATAGGAAAAAAAAGTTGTGATATCGCATTATTATTTAGAGGTCTGCTCAATGTGAGTCTGCATTCCCTGATTTGGTTCTTACTTACCTGTACATCCTCACAGTCTTTTCAGAAAGCAAGTGAGGATGACCTATTAATACCACAATCACAGACCACAGACCCATCCACAGCACTGTCTAGAAGAGGCACAAAACAATAGCTACCACACGAAAGCTATTGCACAATTGGAGATAAACAGCTCTATATTCTTCAGCCAGGTAATTGCAAAAGTGGAAAGTGCATTGCAGAACAAGGACCTTATTTTGTGTCTAGGGTCCTATTTTACTTCAATAGTCGACACTGTCTCTATCAGACCAGACACATTGGGTCATTGTTGGTTGCATCATCCACATGAAAAGTTCTGCTATTACAGCTCTTTTGTGTGAGCTGCTTGTGTTTCCACCATACAACCACTGTCAGGATGCGCTGTGTGTTTCTATTAAATGTGATGTTCTAAGTCTAAAATCAGCCTGCGCACCATTACAGTAGATCGGAAGCGTGAACTGGCAAGGGAGTACCTACGTGTACGCGAAAACGCATGTGCCTACAACTCAGCGCCACCAGTATAGTTTCTTAAGCCACTAACTTTGATTTTCTGAAGAATAAAATGATAATAATAGTATTAACTCTTTGCCCCCTTGGAAATTGTAAGATACTCTTTTGTTGTATGCTGCGTTTTGTTTTGTTTTGTTGCAGTTGTTGTGTTGTTGTTTTTTTCATTTCAAAATAAACTTTTTTCAAAAACAAATATTTTAGGAATACCATCTGTGTGTCAAACAGATATGATCCATATGAGGCCCAGATTATTGTCGGGCCTGATCTAGGTCCAATCTGTTTGCAAAGGTTATCAGCAGATGACACTTAGAAGGCAATCAAATAATTGCGTGTCTTGGGAGCTAGTTTTAGCCATGTGAATGCTCTAAACCAGGGCTTTGCCCCCTGGCCCCAATCTAGAGTGTAAATAGGTACACCACTGGCTGGTATCAAAAGAGATGACAGCTGAGCTGCCACCTTTCTGATTAAACAGCTCTTTCATTTTTTTAAAAAACAAAACAAACTATATTTTATGTTCTATTCATAAATTCTAAAACAGAAAACTTCACCAAATCTGCTCAATTTTGGTCTCAAAAAGTTCCGCTCGTTCTAACGAAGAAAACGAGTACCAACACTTTATGTTTCTGACCATAAACAACGGAGTTATTGTAGTTTAAAGTTGCCAAACCATGCCTTATTTTCACAATTGTTGCATGACGTCTCCTTTCATAAACAAACCGTACGTGCATCGTTGTCGCTCATGTCGATAAGTGCCTGTGTGTTTCTAACAGGGAAGCGTGTAATCAGGCCATGGTATAGTGCCAGTCAATAGTCAAAAATATGGACAGGTCAATTATAGTTCAATGACTTATGACAGGTAACAAGACGTTTCGCCCCCAAGACGTTTCCCCCCTAGTCGTTTTGCCTCTATTTTCAATCCTAGTCGTTTCGCCCCCCATACCCTAGTCGTTTCGCCCCCAAGACCATTTCCCCCCTAGTCGTTTCGACCCCATATTTTAAAAATATTTATTTGTCATATATAGCTAGTTGGGTGGATGGAAGGGTGGGTGGGTTGATGGACGGACAGATTGAGGGATAGGCAGACTGGATGAATGGGTAGGGGAGGGGAGGAGGGGGTCGGTCTGACTACCTCAGGATATCACAGGATACCGCATGCTATCACAGGTTGCTCCAGGATATCTTTATCGACATGTTTAATAGAAATTTAACATAAAGTTGCATGGTAAATTAATTTTAACTGTTTTGGTTTGTTGATAGGGACAATTCGGCTGATAATGGTCAATGCTGACAGACGATACTCCACTATTAGATGAAATAACCATATATAGTCACTGTATTGTAGTTATAGTGGATATGTAATTCACTCGCCTTGTACCCAGGTATCCTGAGTTCGATTCCCGGCTTCTCCAGTTTGTCATACGAGGCTCTAAGTCGTGGCCTTGTCTCCATAATGACCTACTGAGCTGTTGGTGGGACATTTTACTAAAACTCACTCACTCTTGAATGATTCAGCGGAAGGGAGGAGAATGGCCATAGAAATTATTTCATGATATTTGACATTGGTAACAGGAATTAAGGCGTGGGGTCCAGCATTTTCTATGTCTTTCCCGAGGTTTGCAGTTTGTCAAACTTGGCGAACATTGCAGACCCAGACCAGGTGTTGCGTTATATATAGCGTCTGTTGGGACTCAATAATGTTCAGAGATGTGTCTGTTTTGTAAAATGGATAAAATAATGTTTGCAAACAGTGAGAACCAAGGTCTCAAAAGGTTTTTCATGAAGATATAATATTTGGGAAAATGCAATTTAGAGCACGGACCCCGATCCGACGTCGCCTTGTATATAGTAGGTGACATTTCATTGAAAAAGTTTGATACCTTTCAATTTAGACTGTAAACAAGACCAAACTCTGCTCTGGACCTGCGTCGGGGGAACAAATCGTCAATGTGTAAACAGTCGATATGCAAAAATCAAATAAACAGGAATGAAATAAGATTACACCCAATTTCGCAATGTAATCTACAGTAAGCATTTCAGATGAAAAAAATGTTTAAGTTCAACACCCGTCAAAAATGAGAAAACAATTATGAAACATGTACAATATAGGAGGTGCACATCTTCAATATGTGAACAATCATAAGGCTAAGTTTGAATAAAAAGGAATGAAAACTTTTGGAGTTACAGATTATACAAACTTGGCACCCCTAAAATGTTGCGGACGGACAAATGGGAAAAATGTCTAGGTTCAACACCCATCACAAATAAGAAAAAACAATGAAACAATCTCATAAAATAGGTGGTGCACATCTTCAATGTGTGAACAATCATTCTGTGAAGTTTGCATATAAAGGAGTGAATACTGTTGGCGTTACAGATTACACAAACTAGGCACCCCCTAAGCATTTCAGATGGGAAAAATGTCTAAGTTCAACACCCGTCAAAAATGAAAAAAAAATTATGAAACGTGCACAAAATAGGAGGTGCACATCTTCAATATGTGAACAATCATTAGGCAAAGTTTGAAAAAAAGAATAAAAGCTTTTATTACACAAACTTGGCACCCTAAAGTGTTTCGGACGGACGACAGACGGACGGACGGACGGACGACCCACTACTAGACCTGCTTTCGCTAAAGTATCAAGATTTTGGATTTAAATTTTACACCAGCGAGCAGCGAAGGCTCAGCCGAACTAGTGCATCTGCAAAGTCTGACCAGAGCCTTCGCAGTTCGTATACACAAAATATGGTAGCAGATGAAGACTCAAAGCAACTATTGGCCAATACAAACAAATTATCACCATCAATATTGTCGACGAGCCATTAAGATAATCCACTCAACAACAACGATAATTGGATTATCAAAGCGTGTGAACTATCATCAATTATCGATTATTGATAGATTGCATGTTTATTGAATGTCGCGTGCCTGCCATAAGCGTGTCCGACAGTTTACACGTATGGCAAACAAAAAATATTTTCTTTCTCTGGAGATCATTTTGTCTTTACAAACAGTGTAGACCCTGATGAAAAGTCGCATTATGCGGTATATCATATTGGTCTTCACTGTTAAATTGCAAAAGTATGCGTTAAGGAGTCATCAATATGAGCCAATTAATAAAGTTTTGGTACTTATCGCATGTGTTAAAAGTGAACGCTCAGACGAACCTGCCCGCCTGCGCAGTCTCGTCAGAGCATTTGCTCGCATACATACACAGGGTGGGTAGTCACGTGGTTTTCGCTTGGATACACTGTACGGATGTTCGAATACACTGTACGGACATTCTGATCGAATGTAGGTAGATTTCTCTATGTTTTCTCACCTATACCCAGAAAGTTAAACACCATTTTCCAGCCCACATTTTCCCCTATCAAACGCTACCAGGATAACATCTTTAAGCTTCTTACTTTGAGTACTAACTCTGTCACAAATGTTGTCCGTACAGCTTATTCCCAAATTCAGGCCCGATCTTCGCCGCTAAAAATTTTGTGACAGAGTCTGTACTCAAAGTAAGAAGCTTTATGAGGATATCCTGGCATCGTTAGATCGGGAAAAATGGGGGCTGGAAAATGGTGTATAACTTTCTGTGTATAGATGAAAAAACACGCAGAAATATCTACTTACTTTTGCTTAAAACATCGTTGTGGAAAGAAGTCCGCCATTTTTCCGTACAGTGTATCCTAACAGAAACCACGTGACTACCCACCCTGATACAGTAAGGATGTAGATGATATTGACTCCAGGCAAAAAATAACACTTCTAGACCCAGTATTAAGCTGCATTGCGTTTTCTCATTCGTCTAATCGAGACGGTTCTTTAGAGCACCCAAAACACATGTTTAAATTGATGGGTAAAAACACCATTTATTCTCCTAGAGTTTCCTTCTCTGGATCTATCATGTATTCGACGTTTTTAAAAGTGTTATTTAATTTTTAATCATAATTTGGCCTCAAAGACTGATATAAGATCTGGGTAGCATGTAAAGAAAAATGAGCCTTAGTAGATGCGAGAAAACACGATGCTGTTGGATGCGTAAAACAAAGGCGCAAAACAGCCTCGAATCGACGCAGTCACATCAGCGCCTTCGTTATTCGCTCCAGCTAAACGAGCGAGACGCGAAATTTCACTATTTAATCAGCCTCTGTAGTTGGGCATTCTGGTTTGAGCTCTTAGCTCAGGCTGAGTCTATTTCTATATGAAAATTGAATGAACAGAAAATGCCAAGTTTTTCTTTCTATCTTTAAAATGTTTAATTTGCATAATTTTATTTAGTTTCCCTCCAATATTCTACCGCATTGAAAATCGCTCAGTCAGAAGTAAGCACTGAATTTCAAACTCGATGTACTGACTTGCTCAAATTGGAACAATGTGCCTTTATGCAGTCTCGCCAGAGCCATTGCAGCTCATATACTTAAAGAAGGGATGTAGATGAGGAAGATAAATAGGCATGTATTCAAACTAAATGGCTGTGCATCACCTCGGACCCAGTACTGGGTCCGCGCACGGATCTTATAGGCATCACGGATCCTATATCAATATACTCTTAAGTTTCAAGAGTGACCTAATCAAGTAACAATACATTATGAACTTGCACGCCTTTAGAATATGTCGCAATTTTTACAGTATGCAAACAGTTAAGACCCAGATTAGGCACGACAGAACTTCCAATATATACTAGGGGCGAATCGACTATAGGGGCGAAACGACTAATGAGGCGAAACGACTAGTGGGGGCGAAACGACCAGGGGGGAAACGACCAGGGGGGAAATGTCTTGGGGCGAAACGACTAGGGGAGGAAATGGTTTGGGGACGAAACGTCCTGGATTCTCATGGCATAGCCAAAAAATAGACAATTACTCCGTATATAGACGGTTTGGTTATAAACTATATTGTGCAATACTCATGATTATTTCTGAAATTCAGAGCAAAAGAGCACACTGTTTTTGCTACAGCTAAAAATTCAAAGCACCCGCAGATTTTAGCCACAACGCCATAGCCTATTAAATGGCAAAAATGTCGAAATGACTATCCTTAAATTCGGTTTTGCTTTTGGTGAGGAGCAATAGTAGACAGTTCGATCGTCGAGAATATCAACATGCGCGAACAAAACTGAAGCCCTTGCCTGCACAGAAGAACAATCTGGCAGCAAAATATCAAAATATACCAAAATAATAACAATATAATACTTTACCGAATTTCTATTTTTTTCTAATGATAGATAACTCTTTTAAACATACAAAATTATATCTGCAACCGCAGTTAAGAATCTTGATGGTCACTGGACTGACTGAAAACCGTTATCACAAGAAATGTCATCGAAATCACCGGAGATTTACAAAATTGTCAGAATAAACTAAATGAAAGAAACAATAGCGAAAACCACCATTACACAATAATTGCTTACGTTGTGTATGTAACAAAGACGTTTTCTGGGTCTGGTGTGATAGGGCCTTCTTCATTGTATCGGTTCCTGATCTTTGCCTTCTTACTTCAGATCATAACTTTGATTTTTAAGACCAAGATCATGGCCGAATATATCCACATTCCTAGCAAGGGCTATGTAGAGTATAGAGATGGAATTTACAAGAGAAATGTACTTTTTATGGCCCGCTGAAAAGAAACAAATTACACCTTTTTAGTGGAAAATCTGCCCCTGATGTAAGTTTGAGTAAGTCAAAACTCCAAAGCATAAAATATGACTACTAACTGTTTTCACGACTGTTTGTATCATGTCTAAGTCGACATTGTGACCTGAAGGAGAATATAACCCTTAAAGCACTATTCATTACTATAGCAGACGACATATTTTGAAACAATTTACTTAATTTGGGTACAATAAGACATACAAAATGAACTGAAACTTATTAATGAAAAACGAAATGGTTTGCTTTAAAAAGCCGCAACATTCTAATTTGCATTGATCTCACTGTTGATTGTTCATTCAAACAGAATATCCATTATCCAATATTGAAAGAAGCAATGTATGTGTCCACTGAAAATATGATTCCGTGAATCATTTAGCTCAGTGAAAAGAGTTCAATGTTGAGCTCTTGTATGCCCATTACTGTAAGATGTCAGCCCCCAGATGTATAGATAAACGCAATAAATATTGCTGTAAATAATTTAGCAGGTGAAGGAATGATCTATGAAAATTAAATAAGTACATTATAAAATATTTATTTTTGATTTGAGTAAAATGTTTATAATCATGACCATACACTTTAAGTAAAACTTGTACAGCAAATGGAGCACAGAATATCGTCCACAAGAGGTAATTCATGTGAAGTTTATTAAAGGAGCTTTAAGCCAGTTTAATATGATATATGAAATAAATGTAATCATGATTATAAAGGCTTTTACCTGTATGAATATGTAACTTTATCTCAGATGGATCTCTTTAACAAAATAGCTACAATATAGCTAATTTTATCCCCCCACTTTTAAAAAAGCGATGGGGACATTGCAATCACCTCCGTCCGTCACGCTATCTCCCCCTAAACCATTGGACAAAATCTAACCAAATTTGGTGTGCGAGTTGCTCATATGAATGGGGTGTGCAACGACACATTTTTGGCCCTACCCCCTGGGGCCCTGGGGAAGGGCACAAAGGTCAAATATCATTTAATTTCAATTACAAAGTCAATTTCAAATATTTTTAAACCAAACTTCGTGTCTTCTCACAAATGAAATATATAAAACATATTAGACAGGATTTTCATTCGGTCGCCTGGGTCATGCCATAGGAGTTGGACTTTCAACCAAATTTGATGTGTGATTTTTTCACATGAATGGCACGTGCAGTGGCACAATTATTTTGGTTTCCCGCCTCTAGGGCCTTTGGGAGGCGCCAAAATAATAAATATTAATAAATCTCAGTTAGAGTCAATTTCAAAGATTTTTAAACCAAACTTTGTGTGTCTTTTCACTAATGAAAGATATTAAACATTTTAGGCGGGAATTTCATTCGGTAGCCTGGGTCATGCCCCATTTGAAGAATTTGAGGGTAATGGGGGGTCAAAAATTAAATTTTCTGAACATGGTCATGTGGCAAATTAAAGTGGATGATCAGTAGTTCAAGATACACTGAAAATTTGGTGACCTTAGGGTGCAGTCAAAAGGTCAAATACCGTTAGATTTCTTGAGAGTGTGGGGATTTGCGATGGCGCGCCAGCGTATGTGTTCTAGTTATTATGATGAATAAAATATTAACCACAAGACTTAGTGTCACATGAATATGGTTTATCTCCAGTATAAATACGCTTATGTTTCTTCAAGTTAGCTGCTTCAGTAAAACATTTACCACAAGTGTCACATGAATATGGTTAATCGCCAGGATGATAAAGCTTAATATGTTTCTTCAAGAAACCTGCTTGAGTGAAACCTTTATGTCAAGTGTCAGGCGAATAAAGTTTAGATTCTTCATGAATAACCTTATGTTTCTTCAAGTCACCTGCTTCAGTAAAACATTTACCACAAGTGTCACATGAATGTGGTTTATCTCCAGTATGAATATGCTTATGTTTCTTCAAGTCACCTGCTTCAGTAAAACATTTACTACAAGTGTCACATGAATGTGGTTTATCTCCAGTATGAATAAGTTCATGCTTCTTCAAGTTACCTGCTTCAGTAAAACATTTACCACAAGTGTCACATGAATACGGTTTATCTCCAGTATGAATAAGCTTATGTTTCTTCAAGTAACCTGCTTGAGTGAAACATTTATCACAAGTGTCACATGAATATGGTTTATCTCCAGTATGAATACGCTCATGTTTCTTCAAGTCACCTGCTTCAGTAAAACATTTACTACAAGTGTCACATGAATGTGGTTTATCTCCAGTATGAATATGCTTATGTTTCTTCAAGTCACCTGCTTCAGTAAATGATAACTTATGATAACAAATTTCTGTCCTGTATAAAAAAATAGTGATTCATCAAGTTACATGCACAAACAAATGATCTACCGAAAGCGGCAAGCAAGTCAATTTAAGTAGTCTCGCTTTATAGAAACATACATAGCCGTTATAACCGTATCCTAAAACACCTCTGATTTAGGCTGTACACATGTAGTGTATTAAAGTGTTCATAAAAGAAAACAAATACTGTTCTGAAGGATCTGTTTCAAAGATTAGTTTGACGTTACTCAGATGAGCTGTTCACATCAAAGTGTACATTGAGTAGAAAAATCACATATTTGATTGAAATGTTAAAACCTTTATACATAAATGAATGTCTTCTATCTGAACACCTGTGTACATTTAGTATAAAAATCACATTAGTATATGAATGTATGCCGTCGCATATCTGAACACCTGCTAAACTCCACATTCTTGCATGTTCACCTACACTGCTCTTAATTCTAAAAGTTCATCAGCATTTGTGTCTCAGCAATTCTAGAAATCTAAAAAAGAAAAGGTATAATTTATAATCATTAAATAATCAACAAGTTATTTGTATCATAATCGGACGGTAAATGTCGTTCTCAAGTTATTGCTCATGTGTATCAGTATTTGTTTGCCCTTCAAATAGTCCTCAAGTGTCAAATAATGGTATATAAAGTAGATTCAGAAATGCCTAAAAGACAAAAAGTATTTATTAAACTTCATGCCTCAAAGATGAGTACTTATTTTTCTATCTATTGTTGTGTCAGTGCTAAAACCCTTTATATCCAAAGGTTGTCTGCTGATAAATTTTAAACTCTGGCTTGGCATTCCCACACTGTTATAACATATTCATAGCGAAGATCTGGTAAGGAATGAAAAGTGATTGCATTCATTTTTCAGTGAACGGGCAGTGCTCTATGAAACTTGATTTTAAATGCAATGAGTTGACCTAAACATGTTTAAATTAAAAAACTAGAATTGTCAGAGAATCTGATTATAGCCCCGCTGCAGCACTTTCAAGTAGTAAGAAGGCCAAGTTCTAGATATATTTAGCAGGAAAATATAAAGATATTGAGCAGGAACAAATTCTGACATCAATCAAGGGTCATAACTCTGTAGCAAACTAGATCTTGTCATAATGAATGCATATATAAAATTTGGTGTAATTCTGTCAATTTGTTCCTAAGACATTGAGCGAATAAATATTGGCTTAAATCAAGGGCCATAACTATGGTTCAAATGTGGAAAAAATGACATGTAACAATCACTAGTTAGATATTGACGATATGTATACATATATAAAATTTGGTGAAATTCTGCAAATTTGTTCTCTAGATATTGATCGGAAATAAAAATTTGGCGTAAATCAAGGGCCATAACTCTGGTACAAGTTTGGAAAAAACGTGTAAGAATCCCAAGCTAGATCTTGTCAATATTAACACTTTCACTGCCAAACGCGACTGTAGTCGAATTTACCGTTCACTGCTAAATGCGACTACAGTCAAAATTTATAGACATGGTTGAAAGCTGTCTATTTTTAACCGTTTTAAGGGATGATAGCTGTCTATTCTTAACCGTTTTAAGGGACGCAAATCTTTGTTCTTTATTTCAAAAGTTTCAGGGGACATGATAATATCGTATATGGAAGACTTCGCAATTTTATGTACAAAGATTGGACTTTACAAAAATGTTTTTAATGTCATTAGTTTTCGCGGACGTCAAATGAATGACATACTGGACGCAATTATGCCCTTCAACTGCTATATTTTGATTTATATCTGATTACACAATATAGTATCCGAATGAATTATGTTTGACACCTAGTGTAGATGGATATTTTCTTTTTGTGTATAAAACAGTTGTTTATAGGCATTTTTCATATTTTCAATATGGCTTCTAAAATGGCCGCCAAAGGTCACGTGACTATTTTTATTAGTATTCGTTCAAATGAATGTTTTATATATCAGCAACATTCTGTGAAAGTTTCACAGCAATAGGATGAAGGATTCTGGAGATACAATGTGTTGAGCCCATATAGCCTCAATATTCAGGAGTCCTTGAAACATGCTTGGCACTGAGGTATTGGTTTTTTGAGCTACTTGGCAGCGTAAGTGTTAATGCATATATAAAATTTGGTGAAAATATGTAAAGGGGCTCTTTCATGGTATGGGAAATTAACATGGGAGTCTGCCCACGCTTGGAATTTGATATTATGTTTATTAATTGTCCGGGGTATGACTTTTATATTTATGGTGCATTTGATTTTTTATGCAATTCCATTGCTAATTTATGACGTCATGTATGATATCACTACAATACCTTAGGGTATCCAGTTATAATCATTTCTAAAGTAATTGACATATCATGTAACGGGCGCAGAAATGCTTCATTAAATAACTATATCATTAATAAGTTCGTTGATACTATAAATGGCTTTGTATATATTAGGATAGTGGGTCTGCAATCATTTTTATGAGATGGTACCCCAATTTTCAACTGTATATTTTGTATTCAGTGAAATTTGGAATTAAAATTTTCACACGTTTCGGTCTTTGTCAAGATACCATTTCAACTTATAAACTTTCCATATATGTTAAGAATATGTAGACAAAATTTCATGAAATTCAAGGACCGGTAACATATTTTTTCAACTTGATGTAAACACATGGCCCTAATTCATCAAAATGTAAAAATACAATAATTATGTTTCTGTGTAAAACATACTTGAATACTTGCTTAGTTTGAATCACCATGCTAGTACGTTTATTGGTAAAAGTTGATATGTTCAGTGTTTTCCCTATTACTGATTGGAAAAAGACAAAAAACAATATTCTTTCATATTAAGTGTCATGATTCTTACTTAATGAAGTGCTTGCACAATAATATTACCCAAAACGATACAATATGGTGACACTGGACTTACCACATCTAGTTCCGAACGTTTAAACTACATCTAACCAATGTTACACTTAATATGTAACATTATTAAGAATTTTAATTCATACAGAAGAGAAACCTTATGACAAGTCAGTTCATACAGGAGAAGAACCTTATATCGATGGTTTTATAATTGTAAGCCTCATTAATAAACTTGGTTCACAAGAATAAGCCCCTGTCAAACCTGTTGGTTGAAATTAACCATTTTGGTCACAGAGAACTCTTGGCTTCAATGGTATTGCTAAATTAATGCTTAAATCTTCTCTGTTTATTCTGTTTTGTAAAACTGATGCTGATTTCCATCAAATGGCAACATTTATTCTTTGGCTGGATGTATATTCCAGGCATACAGTTTCGTTTCTGGACCTCACTTATTCACGTAGAACACTGTTCTGTGATACCTTTGATATGACTCTGTTACCCTTAATCCTGGTCACGGCACCAAAATGTGGTTACTCTAGCTCAGTTGGGATGTATAGAAATATTTGGTCCTCTTGTTTTCACACGTTTATTGATAGGATATTATGTTTCTTAAACAATATCATGCAGGACTTGAGAAAGTGATACACATTGTCTTGGCCCCTTTGTGCCATGACATGGGGCCATAACCTTTGGCATTTCCGGCCATTGAATCATTTGAAATTGTCTAAACATGTTTTTCTTTAAGAAAAGTGGAAGAAGATTTAAAAACAACCCCCTTCTGTCGAGTTATTGATTCATTTCAACTAAATAATCAATTTTGCTAAAACTGACCTATACCCATAAGAGGTAGGAAATGACAAAGTTACCGGCTTTGGATTTTCATGAAATTTGGCTCAGATCAGTAGGATATATATGGCATGTTTTTGTGATAATATGATATCTTGACAAAGACTAGAACATATCTATCTTTGGAATTTAATGTTGAATGTTTTGTAATTTTTAGAAAAAAAATATTGAAATTTTATAATCGCTTCTTCAGAAAACGTAAATCATAATATATCCAAATGTTTTTTTTGGTATTAATATAATGCCTATGGTATTTTGGATTTAATCTGGATGATAAATCATAGAAATAAACAAAACTATAGATTTAGGACATGGAAATTTAGAGACAGGTGCCACCTTAAAGGTGGAGTATGTCAGGGTTGCTTCCTAAGCCTTATTCTTAACAATCTAATTCAATACATACATTTTCATAGTTTGTATATAAAGAGTCATTATTATGCAAAGTTTAAAGAAAATCCATGCGTGGGCACAGATGCAAGACCCCCTTTGTTCTCAAGATATTGAGGGGAAACGAAATATTAGCGTAAATCAAAGGCCATAACTCTGGTACAAATTTGGGAAATATGACGTGTACCAATATCAAGATAGATCTTGTCAATATAAATCCATTTATAATTTTGGTGAAAATATGTCAATTTGTTCTCAAGATATTGAGGGGAAACGAAAATTTTGCGTAAATTAAGGGCCTTAACACTGGTACAAATTTGGGGAAAATGGTGTCTAACAATCCCAAGCTAAATCATATCAATATCAATACACATACAAAATTTCGATAAACTCAATAAAAGAGTTCTCAAGGTATTGAGCGGAAGCCAAATTATGACTGATGAACAAACGATCAGACGGACATATCGAATGACAGACAACTCAAATCCTATATAGCCCCCCCCCTCTTTTCAAAGTTGGGCTATAAAAACATTAGGTACAGAAGATATAGGTGATCAAAATATAACTTTTAGCTAGGCCAGTTGTTTTATCTACAGGAATTGCTTTCATAGATAGCGTTATTTCTCTACTGTTTACCAAAATGATTCAAACACTTTTACCGGCATTGGAAGAGTGTATTTATGATGATTATGAATCAAAGGAGAAAGGGCATATTAGTTTATGAAAATAAATAAATAAGGGCACATACATAGCTATGTTTGAAGCTTTATTCGTCCGAAGTGGCTATTCCCCAACAGGCTGTGTCATTTTTTTACCCGGCGTCTGTGTCAATAAGCTCTTATTCACCTGGAAGAATTGTGCAGCAGAAATCTCGGAAATTTGACAAAACTAGTACGTTTGGATTATAAAAAAATCTCTTTCAAGAGTTTGCCCTTTCATGACTGTGTAACTCATCCAAATGGACATATCGATAAGACAAAGAAATAAGACATATTTTATTTAAAGTCGTAAAGTTTAAGCAGAAATAACATTAGCCATGTACAGCTATTTACTGACTAATAGCCCCCCAACCGCGCTACGCCCAAAGTACATCCTTCGCTACGTCCTAAATAATTGAACGGACGTACATAAAGTATCTCCGACTTTTGTATTCAATTGTATTGTATAAATAAGTTCTAAATTTTGACCATGCCCATTAGCTCTATAAATACTTCACATGCAATGTACCTTGATATGTGTGCTGCGTTCCGAATGCGTCCATGCAGTTACATAGAGAGGATATAGGCAGCTAAGGCATGAAAAGTCTTAACAGAGGTAGCATAGATATGGTAATTTACGGGTTTTATGGACGAAATAGAAACTTGTGGCTGACAAAATAACATCACACTTTGTTTATGCAAGCAGCAAATGTTCTGGCGAGCATGCTAGCCTGAGCTTGGCTGCTCTGTCGTATATGGGATAAGTACCAAAATCGCAGGACCTGTTTCAGTATATAAGAATCTATCGCGAGTGTGAGGGTATGATAGAAAAATCCCTCCCGAGATTCGCCGTTTGGCATCACGAGGCTTGCCGACTGATGACCATGAAACCGTGATCCCGACTGCTCACCACTGCAATTTCACATGATGACGTTACTTGACCTCCTGGGTTAGATAGCATGTGTTAGATAAGATTTTCCATCCCAGGGTAAAATCACCGATATCCTTATCTGGTGTGCTAATCATAGTTCCGTGGATAATATCGCAGGGTTTTATCGCATAAACGATCAGCTAAGGATCTTGCTAACCTGTGCATCTTTTTTCAGTTCACACACACACTCGAAAAAATATTGTATTTTTGTTCGAGACACACAGAAGTACATTGTGGTTGATCCCGTAACTGGTAGTTGCTATTCTGATGTGCATACATTCAAAAATAGACTTCTTTGTCTTTATTCTCTGTTTTAAAGCAAGAATTAAAACAAGAATTGAACTACAAGTACAGCTAAGTTACAGATCACTTCTCTTGTTGAGATAAATCCCCTGTGTAATCCTGGTTAACCCGCAGACCCCAGGATAAGTGTGTGTAACTGAAAATTATTTTCCTTATTTAAGCCAAAACATATGTTGTGGGTACTCAAAAGAACCCTCTCAATGAGACGGTTCTTTTGAGCATCCAAAACACATGTTTAAAGGATCATTGACACTTGGGTAAATGCCTATGGTTTTCAGTAAAATAAAAGTTTGTCAATCGTCCCTTTCTTCAACTTGAAGCTACCCTGACCTGAGTACTTTATGGCTGTGAAATCCGTTTTCGATATTAAATGCTTCATAGATGTAAAATTTTGGGTAGAACAATCAGTTTTACATTAAGATATATAGAAATCCGAAAACATTTTTTAATGCCAGCAAAAGCTTTTGCATGTATATGTGTTACCATATTTTACACATTGTATGGAAGTGGCTTGCTGGCACAAGGGGGGGGGAAAGATGTTCAGCAGCCCAAAAACCCAGGGCCTAAGCCCATAAAATGCCTTTTCTACCAAATTAGAAATAAATGACAGTAATGAAGTTCTCTTGAACCAACCTCCTAAATTGCTTTGTATTCTGTGCTAGTTTAATATAAAGTACTTTAAGATTAAAAGTAGAATTAGCAAGGTTTCCTGCATTTTTTCATAAGAAAAAATCTCACTGTTATTAAATGACACATTATTTTGCAAACGCCCTGTACTTATCTATTTGCATGCTAGGACTTGTACTTGTTATTATTTTCGTCTGCTGACTTTCTTCAAAATTTAGTTTTTAAAAATAAACCACCCAGGACCACCATCAGAGTGTAAAACAGTTTGGATCCAGATCAAGACCGACATTCTGTTGGTCTTCATCTCGGTTCAAACTGTTTGCAAAAGGCTATTGGCTGACGACAAAATTATCCACTGGCATGCAAAGAGTTGTTTAACAAGTAGATACTTTAGTGTTCCATATATTGTCTCATATGGGGATATATATGCATATGTATCAGTGATTTATTTACAATTTTGGGCTCATGGGTCCTGGGACTCGCTGTTTCCGATATCAATGAGTCCCAACTACAAACTTATGAGTCCAGAACACTATTCTTCTTGACAAGTCTGCAATACCATTGCATCCTGGGACTCGCTGAAATAAAATCATTGCATCTCAGAGAAAAAAGTAGGAGTAAAAATGCAGGATGCGCAGGTAACAAAATCACTGATGTATACCATAAATATTCAGACACTTTAAATACACTCAATGTTCATGCTATGCCCTTTAAACAAAGCAAAAGTAATATTCAAGGGATCTAGTTGGAATCAGTTTTACTTTCCAATGCTAAATGGGACACTTTCATTCCTTCAAAAATATATATTTCTTTTGTTGAGCTATCAGTTTTGTATTATTTATGGTACATGTAGTCAAAAATATACAGGTAACTTCTAAATTATCTCCCCAAAATCATTTTATTACAAACATATTTTGTTTTTAAAGCAATTTCATCAATTATCGTGATTCGTTAATATTCTGCGTATGGTATGTTCAATAGATATCACCATGCCTACCAAATAAATCAAGAAAACGTGCAGTAATCACTTTTTAAAGCACTTTTTATTTTAATGAAATTTCAGACCCCCTCCCCTTTCTACCCGCCATAACTCTCGAATGCGTAGGAATTTTGAAAATATTTTGCTAGCTGGCTCTTGCCATTAGATGCACCTATTGCACTGATACTACATGCACCACACTAGAGCTCAAAAGCAGCGTTCTGGGAATCAGAAAAATAGGCGTATAAGGCCCAAACCGTCAATTATCCTTGATGGATAAGGGAATAATCACAATGCTACGCTGAAAACTTTGCTTAACTGGACCTATGTTACCCCCATTCCACTGATTACAAAAGTGTAAGTTAGTCCATTTCACTGATGCAGGGTGAACATGTAGTCAAAATTTACTCTTATTGTTGCCAGATGAAGTATATCCTATCCACCGTGCTGCCGTGCAGTTAAGCTGTTATAAACCCGGTGGCTGGGTCAATATGAACTTATTTACCCGGCAGCCGTGTCGCTAGCCTTGAGTCGGCCTTAAGCCAAATAAAAAATAATTATGTTTCGGGTAACTGGTCTGAAAATTTTAGGTAAGGTAGGGTAGGCACACATATTTTATTTCGGGAAAAATATATATAATTTTATGCATTTTGAAAGGCAATTCGCTTTTCAAAATGCATAAAACTATATCACATATGATAAAATAACTCTATTTCAATATTTCGGCCAAAGGCCTTTTTCAAGAAAAAACATGCACTTAAGTATCAACTACATAGTCTCTGTTCCACCATTTTGAATTTGTTTATTTTGATGTGTGACATCACGTTGACATGAACGTAACGCCACGACGTCGCACCGCTTTTCCCGTAAAAGTGGCAAAAAATACATGTTTCATGCTCACCCTTACCAGGCATGAAATCAATCTTGCTCACAAGTACCCAAATTTGTATTCTCATACTTATTTGCATGACAACACAACACTCGGAGCCCGGAAACAACCCCCCTCATCTTTTAAGCATATATAGTTTGCATGCGCAGTGAAACAAGGGTGAAAATGAAAATAAGAGAAACCACTTTCTCGTTTTGGTGTTATCCTTGTTATTGGTTAGCAAGCCATGAAACATTGCAATTTGTGTATTTTAAATATATATTTTATGTGTATATTTAACATCACTTTGTGCTGTTTTATTTAATTGCTAAGCTGTGATACTGAAATAAATAAATCAATCAAATTGAGCATTAGCTGTTGAGCCTGTACAGGCTTGTTCCCTTAAACAACAACATAAGACACGTGCATACGCTGTACTCTAGGGGATTGCAGGATAAAGTAACAATTTCTAAATTAGCGTATGGTTCTTTAATATAATGAACAGGGGGTGGTGGCCTTCCCTGCATAGGTTACTTCCTTCCCTGCACAAGTAACTTCCAGTTAACATTATTATCTGATTGCAATTGTTGGCCCACTGAGCAATGAATCAAAAACGACAGAGCCAGCACCTTGGCATGGAAAACAACCATATGCATTGGATAGATAGACAGAGAGATAGGGTATGGTGGTTGATAGTTAACGAAGGTACGAGGGTGGGAAGGAGGTTGGGAAGGAGGGTGGTAGTGATATTTTATCTGCGCATCCTGCATCTTGTACTCATAATTTTGTCTCTGGGATGCAAAGTTTTTATTTCAGCAAGTCCAAGGGTGCAATGGTATTGCAAACATATTATGAAAAAAAAAAGTGTTCTGGACTCATAAGTTTGCAGCTGGGACTCATTGATATGAGAAACAGCAAGTCCCAGGACCCATAAGCCCAAAATTGTAAATGAATCACTGTGGTGGTATTCAGCGGTTGGTAGGGGAATATGGGACAGGCACGCACAAGCAGGTAGGTAGGTTAACACCATGACAGATGATAATTCCCATCATATAGGTTGGTCTTCAACACACGAGTATTACTTTGACTAATGTTCTTAAGCTGGTAATAAGTAGTTATTGCTTGTATGATATGATTAGCTGGATGTCTAGTTACAACGTGACAGGTATATTCTGCCCTGACAATTTGGGCCAACAGAAGTCAAAAAGGGCCATTCAAAGTGGTATATCCATTAATAAGGTCGTGAGGATGGTGGTAAGAAATGGTGAGAAGAAATGCTATAAACATGAATACTCGACTTACGGTTGAAATTGAAACCTTATTAAAGATGAAATATGTCTTAAAAAGAAGGTTGAAGACCTCTCTTTTCAGTGAACTGCTTCAATCCGTACTTCCCTTTTGTATGGTGAACACCTACTATAAAAGTAATAAAGATGGCAAAGATCAGGAATCGCTACAATCAAGCACCACACCTGACGCAGGATACCAATGGGAAAATGACAACGTCACAACTAAGCATCACAAACGAGAGCCAAGAGGTCAGTCCTTTCCCAGTAGGTGACCACAAGGCACTAACAAACAGACGTGCATGAAAGTATAACAAAACAAGACAGAAATAGCCTAAATGATCCACAAAAGAAGCACCGCCTTGGAACGGTCAGTAAAATTATTTTACTGTAGGGCTTAAACTGGTTTAACGGTGCACCAACCTCACCCTTAATTTCAGATGTGGATCAAGACACATAGATGTTTGGTTTGCATGAAAGACCCCTAACTTATCAATGCACCATCTCCTAGAACATATAAATAAAGATATAAAAAGGAGATAAAGCAAAGATAAGAACTCAACAGTAAATAAAACTGAAAACCGGAGCAAAAGAAATCCAACAGGTAAACCCCGGTGGTCCTGACAACAATTATTCTATTCTATTCTATTCTACAAATGTGTGCCCTTCAGCTTATAGACATACCTAAAATGATTATCACGTGGGAGCCGGATTGAAAAGGTAAATAAACAAGCAAATGATTCTAATTTTACAGTTCTAATTAATTAACAATGACCCGTCAGTGACAAAATTTAGAAGTAATATTCAGAAAACACATTTAGTTCACAGGAGCAATAAGGCTTGAGAGATAAAAACAATTGGAATTATGGTTTTGGACCAAATTTGGAGCGGTTTGCATCCATGCAAACATTGCGATTCAGTTAGGCAGCCGAAACTTCTGGGCTGTAAATGATAACATAAAATAAAAATCCATCATACAGCCTAGTTGCAGAACTGCGACTTTAGATTTTTTTTTCGATCTGGCTGAATCTAAAGTCGCAGTGTTTTTGTGCTCTATCTTGACCAGTGATGGAATCCCCTTTTGTTTTGGGAAAAACTCGTTTCTTTGACAATCCAACCATTCAGACTTCTTCATGTGTTTTACATACACAACCAAAGTTATAAAAATGTTACCATTTGCTTCGTTTTTGTGACACGATCAATGCAATCTGTAATATTATGTTCTTGTTGTTGTTTTTCGGCACATCGCAGCCATTTTGCATGCTTTTCACGAGTTAGGGGTGATGACGTTTTTGCGATAAATTTCGGATGTTAAATTGATGAGACGAACTTATTAAAACGTTGAGAATATATTATAAATAAACCGTATTGGTCATACTCCCCATGACTAGGTAAGGAATGTCAGCGCTTTTTCAAAAACTCAGTACATTATAAGAATAACATTAACAGTGGATTTTGCACAATATAAGAAACAAGTAGGTGTTTGAATTTTGAAAATCAGCGCAAAATTGTTAGTTATCGATTCTGTTAACTTACTCAATGTTGGTACGCTCGCAGCAGTCTCGTTTCTGTATTATTGTACATTGTAGCGCCCCCTATTTTCTATTAATTTATAACGAGTAATGACCTATTTCAGAAAATGACAGTCGATTTCCAAGAATGGTTTGATTTCCATTTAATATAGCATGCCAAAGAAAATGAGATACTTACTTGACAGAAATCCTTAACAATCACATACCCCACCCATATTACACTATATAAATCCAATTTTCGGAAAGGAAGCTTTGTCATGTCCCAAAATGTCATAATCAGACTGAAATGGACTTTTCCAACATGGCGGACAATTGTTATTCTGATCATGTGCTCACGTGACAAGTTTCCCGCCAAAAGAAGCAAGCTAACGCAAGAGTACATTGACCTCTGAACCGAGAGGGGGTCAGCTTGTTTACGACAAGAAGCGATGGATTGGAAAGATCAGAATCAAATTACTTTTGCACAGTGATCAATAAGATATTAGTGAAGGAAAATATGTTTTTATATCATGGCTAACCTTGCTGCAAGCTGAATAGCTTTACTAGCACACGCTTATGTTCAATTAGGCTATCAGTCAATACACACAATTGGTGCCCGTCGTTTTTAAGGCGCCACGTGAATCTTATATAGAGACATTGGGTGTTTTGACCTTCTTTTTGAACATGTGCGCAATGGTTTAAGATTAGAATTGTAGAATGATGTCATTATTTGAATATGCAAAATCATTTGGCATTTTTTTCTATGTATTTCCTGTTAGTGGAAGTGGGGGAATTCCTTATCTGAAAATAGTCAATTTTCTATCCAGTGACATCCGTCGGAATACAGAACCAGGGTGAAAAATGTGCATACTAGGTTGAAGATTGACCTTTATTCGTTGACATTCATCAGATATTAAAAGAAAACCTATTACAAATGGTGAGGGAGGTCACCATAAAAATCAACCTGTATGCACAAAAAAGGATCCCATCCATTGCCATTAAGAACTCCTCGGACACAGTTTGTACATATCCAACTGGGTAGTTCTCGATGTCAACAAATTGGTAAAAAGCGGCCCCAGTTAGATTGGTAATTGGTCATCTTTTTTGCAAATAACTATATGTAACAAATGTATGGTGAGATGGTATTGGATTATTTTAATCTCAACAGACCAGGTATGATCAATTTTTGGCCAAATATGATAATAAGGAAGGTAAAAGAAAACATTATATAAGTCTGATTTTGGTATTTAATGTTGTTAAAACATCTGTGTATTCAGAAAACGGAAAGTGAACGGGTCATTGTCGGTACATAAAATACCAAAACAAATTCGTGCATGACTTTAGTTTCCCACAGAAAAAGCATGCTCTTCAGCTCAGAAGACAAAAATGACGCCATGTTTTGAAAACAAATAGTGTAAACATTCTGTGTGGACAGGAGTATTTTATCTTTTTAGAACTAATCAGGTATGCATCAGCGGCAAACCAAATAGCAACATATAGATAAACCTATAAACATACAAAATGGAGTAGTGTTTGAGGAAGGCACTGTTTGGAAATGTGTTTTCAACTTGGTTTACGTCCACGCTAACAGTAAGGGAAAAGATAGAGGCTTAAAAAATCAGGGCTATATGATAACATAAAATAAAAATCCATCATATGGCCCTGAATTCAGTGCTACATACAGCCCTGAAATCAGTGCTAGTTACCCTAAACACAGGTTATTTTTCATTTGGCCTTACTCGTCAGAGTGAACAATGTACGGAAGTGCTTTTCTGCACAGTAGAACAAGCTGGTAACAATTTATTAAAATATACCAAAATAATAACAATATAAATATAATATAATACTATACCCGATATAGGTAACCGAAAATCGACAATATTTTTTTCATTTTTTCTGATGATAGATAACTCTTTCAAACATATTTATAATTATATCTGCAACCGCAGTTAAGAATATTGATCATCACGGGACTGACCGAAAACCGTAACCACAATAAATATCATCGAAATCACAAGAGATTTACAAAATTATCAGATAAAAATAAAGGAAAGAAACAAAAGCGAAAGCCACAATTGCACAATAATTGCTAATGTGGTGAATATAACAAAGAAGTGTTCGGGTCAGGTGTGGTAGTACTAATTGATTGTATCGGTTCCTGATCTTGGCATTCTTACTTACTTCAGGTCAGAACTTTGTTTATTGAGTCTAATGTCATGGCCAAATATATCAGTATTCCTATCGAGGGGTATGTAGAGTACAGAGATGGCGTTTTCAAAGAACTGGCAATTTCTTTTTTAGATTTATTTTGTGTAGGCTACTCATTGAATTATTTTCGATATTGATGGGTAAAAGTAAGGTCATCTTTAAATGGAAATGTATACCGTTATTAAGGCATCCCGTGTTGAGAAATGTAAAGATAAGTAGTCCTTAATACGAACTCCTCTTTATTTCGATGGCTTCCTCGCGGTGCCTTTATTTTTCTGTGATCTGCATTTTCGGCAATGTCTTGGCACCGTATGATACTTTTCTCGCACACCAGATCAGTATTTCTGCTGTAATTCTATCGAACATTTCCCATGCCAGCCTGTTGGAAAAACACACACAAAACATGTAGGCCTACAGCCGCATGCTGACCGATCCGCGACGTCATTGTATTGTTAAAATGACGTCGCATCGCATGTCACACATTTGTTGCATCTCCTCGAATTCAGGAAGCAATTTCATGTGTTTTTTTTCCATCATAAAATGAAGTATTTAGTGGTGAGCAAGAAAAATAATCCATAATTGGCGTGAGAACGGGATAGAAAAATCCGTTTGTGTGATAACTCGCCAAGCCTGGTCATGCCAATCGGTGATTCCTGCACACAAGGTAGATTCTCATAATCTCACATACCAATAACAACCCGCGGGGAAAAGAACAGCCTACAAATGTGCAGGCTGGTCTACAAACCGGGAATACAGGTTTTCTCATGCCGAGACCAAAATCATTTCTGTTGCATGTTTTGTAACAGTTTCTGGCATGGAAGCTTTTTAACTAACTTAATGTATTACCACAGAGTCACCTTAAAATATTAGAACACATGACATTGTTCATGCGCGCATCCAGGAAGTTTAGCTAGAAGGGGTCCAACTCTCACAAAGTGTTTTTTATGAGGGGAGAGAGGATCCAAATAGCACTAAAAAAAGGGCCATCATCACCCACCAGCGGGCCGATGATGCCCAACATTGAAAGCTGGATTGGTAGCTTTGTGATTATTCAGGGGATCTGGACCAGTATTGCTAAGAAACCCTATATTTTTGTGATTTTTCAGGGGGGGTCCAGACTCCCTGTCCCCTCTAGATCCGTGCATGATGTTTATGGAGCCAGCCCATGGGGAAAGGTTAATTTGGTAAAATATAGTATCGGCGAGTAGCTTAGTCTCAGATGAGTCTGCGCAATCTCGCCACAGCATTCGCTAATCTTATACACATAGTATAGAATTAGAGAAAGGTTAACAGCTAACCCCCAAAAGAAGCTGCACATGCGCGTTTAAATCATGAGTTGACGCATTTGTGAAACTACAAAAGAAATCTTGTGAACTGGTCCATATAAGCAGTGGTGCTTTAAAGACCATACAAAATTAGTGTTTCAAACTTTATGTGTAGCAAAGCCCCACAAGAGTCCGGACAATATCAGACAATCAGATACAAGTAAACATTACTAGCCCATCATTGGCTTTGATCTAGTTTCTATTGATATAAAGCTGCAGGCCAAGTTTCGTTAATATTAGCCGATAAATGCAGTTCCTTATGACGTGATACTATCCGCAAATCGATATGAAGAAGTATAATAGTAATTGCTGGATTAGTCCATTTTCAGCTTTGGCTATGATTTTGTCAATATACAATAATTATTCCATATAAGCCTAGCGTCATTTCTGTGGAACATAGGCAAACAGTGCTGAACCATATCTGACGCCACTAAAAGCGGAGTCTGATCAGTGTCTCCACTGTTTGTTACAGAAAGTTCTGTTTGAATAAAAATGAAAAATATCAATAAACACCACTAAAATTGGAAATAGGCTCGTCCTACTGATAAGGGTAGGAAAATCCATTCAGCATGAATGGATTGACACACATGCACACGCACGCGCACGCACACATCTGCCAAGGATTTTCGATGAGAATTGTATTAATGCAAAACTTTGTATAAAAGGAATGGAAGCTGTTTTGGGTACAGAGTACACAAAGCAGGCCCCATATGTATTGCGGACGTAATAAATGTCTAAATATCACGTGTTGTGGGCGGAAAATGTCGTAAGTTCATCACCAAAAAAATATCTGACAATATATATCAAAATGAACAAAAATAGGAGGTGCACATCTTCAATCTTCAATATGTCAGGAATCAGTATGCAAGGTTTGAATAAAATGAACGAGAACTGTTGGGGTTACAGATTACACAATGGAAGCACCCCAAAGGTGGTGTAGACGCCATAATGCCTGAGTTCAACACTCCCAAAATATACGATAATACTAAATGTGCACAAAATAGAAGGTGCACATCGTCAATGTGTGAACAATCATTATGCAGTTTGAATGTAAAAAATAGCACACTGTTGGAATTACAGATTACACAAACCAGACACCCCATACACGCCTACCAAACGCTTGAATGCTCAACATCTGGTTGAATATTAAAAACAATTCCTCCAGGAAAAGAATAAAAAATCGGGGAATATCATGCAACAGACTATGCATTCCAACGTATATGGTATAAATTTGAGGTCAAAAAGTTCTCTCGTTTTGTCAGATTTACATTTCGCGTAAAATTGGTGTACCAGAATTAGACAGGACAGTGTTTATCGAGTGAAAAGTAAATACGACCTAATGAGAATACTTTCTGAGCTCGTATTTATACCACAAACGCAGGAATCCATAGGCTGTTGCATGACATTTCCCGATTTTCGATTTTCTTCATAGAGCAGTTTTTGTTTTTATATTCAACCAGTTGTTGAGCATTATAGGGTTGGTAGGCGTGCTATACGTGTAGCGGACGTAAAAATGTCTAAGTTCCACGTGTTGTGCGCGTTAAAATGTATAAGTTCAACACAGCCTTTGCTTATCGCTATAGCCTTCAAAGGCAGCATTTACCGGCATGGCTTCACTTACTCAACTCATACTATGATCCTCATATATAGGAAACATACCATCAGTACATGGTCCTCGTCTTCAATGCAAGAGGCACAATAGAAGTTAATCCACTCACTCAAGTCTTAATTTTGGTAGCGACCAGTTTATATTGTAATTGGAGCTGTTCCAGATCTCAACTTAGCTAGGGATCCGCTATGCTTTCTAAACATTTGTTCAAAACAATAATTATGGTTGGCATGAAAGTAACTTTTCATTGGTCTGTTTGTGTGGAGTTTGTTTCCACTCGTGCCACTTCTATGTCTTTCAGTACTTGCATGACAATATGCATCCTAAATACATTTGGGCCGCGACGTGAGAAAACAGGTCTTCTGGGTTAGCATCAAAGCAAGTTTCTAACTGGTGTCCTCAGCTACAGAGACTATCTAGAAAATTGAAATTTCACCTGTAGCAAGTTTACATATAAAACTTTCCAAAACGAGAATAACAAAGGCGCTTATCAGACTGCGCGAATGCACAGGCTGGTCGTGCCTTTGTTTTTCTCAAACCTCCGGAGACAGGTTTTTATCGCGACGAGGCCCATTTTGAGTAATAAATAAGTAAGTATTAAAATAAGGTGACAACATTTATCAGTATAAGTTATCTTCAATGTGGCACTCAAAATAAAATAGAATGTTATTTGTACACAGGCAAAAACAGAACAATTTTACACAAACTATCAAAATTGAATTGTTAACCTTGAACTGCTAAGCAAATCAATCGCTGAGTACATAGCTAAATTTTGGCAAGACCAGATTACAGATGGTCAGCTGGTCAGTTCCAACACTGTTTCCAAAATTAAGATATATCTAGGTGCAGCAGGACAAGGGTTAATTTGATAAGTATTAAATAGCAACGCATATATCTGCTGAAGAAGCCTCCAGTGCTCGTATAAATTGCTATTCAACCCTTTACATGCTGGGAAATTATTCAGTTGACTTTTCCAAATATATTTTAGTAAATAATTCCCTCATGAACACCATCAGAGTGTCAAACAGTTTGGATCAAGATCTGGCTTGACAATTTGTCGGACCTGGTCTGGGTACAAAACTATTTGAAAAGGTTATCGACAGACAACAATTGCAGGCAAATATTTAACTACAGCAATGTTCTTTCATCTTGACAGTCATAAAATGCTGGATAATCTGCACTCAAAATATATACTTAAAGTAAGTAAAAACGCAACTTTTACAATATAACCTATTCTTGATTTAAACAAAACAGCCAGGCAATATTAAGATCCGATGTCCGGATTAATAAGGTGATTTATATTTTTTTTGTTTTAAGTACCAGAGTTGTGTCCCTTTATCACAACATGCAGTCTGGCTTACCTGGGCTGCTTTATCAGTACCAAAAGGATATTGCCTTGATATTTCGACAATAGTTCCGTGCTTTTCATTTAATATGAATGCTAAAAGAGCTTAAAATCTAGAATAGGTTATATTGTAAAAGTTGCATAATGTAAAAATTAGCATAGAATACAGGCTATCAGACAATAAATGAGCCGTGATATAAGATTTCCTACAATGTGGTCTGATCAGAGCCGTGGCTAGTCGCTTCGATATTATATGACTGTTAAGCTACTGACCGAACGGCATTTACAGTTTCTAAGCTTAAAAGGAGGTTTCATAGGCTCATATGAGTATACACATCTCTAATCACATGCCATTGTCTAATAATTATAATAAAGGCTATAAACATGTATGAATAATGATGGTACTTTATCTGAAAGAAGAGTAATCTAGTTACTACAGAGGTACACTTACGCAGTGTGTTGCGTCCAGAGTTGGGGTAATTAAGATTGTAATTGTAATTAATTGTAATTTAATTACATTTTCTAAAGTAATTGCATGTAATTGTAATTAAGACATTTCTTTAATTATAGTAATTGAAAGTAATTAATTACTTGGTCAAAAATGGCAGTAATTAACAATTACTTTCAATTACTTTTCAATTACTTCTCAGATCAGTTATGAACTTCAGTTATCTTAGAATATCATAGATATTTAAAATGCTGCTAAATAGTTCTTGGTGTTTGTAAATGCATATATCATTTGCTGTTGAATGCAACATGGAACAAATGAGAATTGGAACTAGTCATGCTAGTATAGACATAAGATAGCATATAACAATTTTACCACAGGCACAAACTGTATGTTACCTCTACTATTTTGAAAGCACAATTTTTAAACAAATTGTATATAGTTTGCTCATGTGATTATAAAAGATAAGACTTTGTGACAACCAACCTTAAATAATTAAGTAACCAAAACAATAAAAAAAAAACAAGGTCCGAAAATCTCAACAATAGTATTCACTGAGACAATAGTATTGGTTAGTGAATTGACTACTTAAAGGCAATTTGTTAAATTTTACACCTGGGATCAACACACTCATATGATAAGGTGCATGACACAATCTACCCACTACATTATTTTAAATCCTTAAACTTCTTATTTGCTATCTTCAATATTTATAATAATAATAATACTTAGATCCAGATAAAGACATTTTATGAGCCTAAAATTGTGATTATTTTCTTACCCATCAATCTTAACATGTGTTTTTGGTGCTCAATAGAACCGTCTCATTGAGGCGGTTCTTTGAGTACCCACAACATATGTTTTTGGATGGGAAATAAAGAAATACTTTTCCAATACGCACTATTATCTGGAGGCCTGATAATAATAATAATCATAATAATAACAATAAAATGTGATTCAGAAAATTAGATTGGATTTCACTCATTCAGTGAACCTGGGGCCTATCATTGTTGATATAAAAATAAAAAATAAAAACTAGAAAAAACAGATGTTCCGGTGAGGACTGAAAGAGCAACATCTTGCTTGCAAAGCCTCACACACAAGTAATATTTTAGTTCATCATTATCTGATATTTCTTTTTTTGTACTTTTTTTTGCCAACTTTTGTGTCTTATAGGGCCACACAGATTTCTTATCAACATTTTTTGAGAACAGTTATTCTCTGGCATTTAGGCTAGTCTTACAAAATCATTTCCATAGTATATCTTCCACAATTGTTAGACTTTTCTCAGGCCAATGTGTATTCATTTCTTTTAAGTTGCATCACTTGACAAAATACAAGAAGTCCTAATAATAAAATCAACCTAATAGACATACATGTATATTGAATTTAGAATGCCAAGGTTACTCAGACTTTTTAAGGAGTTTAACTCATTTCCTATATCTCTGAAATTAAAATCTGATAAAGCTATCTATGTGGCAGTGAAATGTAATTGTAATGTAATTAATTACATTTGGCAAAGTAATTGTATGTAATTAATTACTTTGCTCTAAAACCATGTTATTGTAATTGTAATTTAATTGAACAATTTCGAATGTAATTGTAAGTAATTAATTACTTTTTCAAAGTTATTGACCCCAAGTCTGGTTGCGTCAATGCTCTTTATGAGTACGTTCATGTCTCTTTAACGAAGATAATCGTGTATAACATTTACCACATGAGCCACAAGTATATGGCTTTTCTCCTGTATGAATAAGCATGTGTCGCCTCCAGACATGTGAATAAGTAAACCCTCTACCGCATGAGCCACAAGTATATGGCTTATGTCTATTATGAATACGCATATATTGCTTCAAGATATGTGAATAAGTAAACCCTCTACCGCATGAGCCACAAGTATATGGCTTATGTCTATTATGAATACGCATATGTTGCTTCAAGATATGTAAATAAGTAAACCCTCTACCACATGAGCTACAAGTATATGGTTTAGGTCCTTTATGAATACGCATATGTTGCTTCAAGACATTTGAATAAGTAAATCCTCTACCGCATGTGCCACAAGTATATGGCTTATGTCCATTATGAATACACATATGTTGCTTCAAGATATGTGAATGAGTATACCCTCTACCACATGAGCTACAAGTATATGACTTATGTCCATAATGTGTACATATGTGGTCCTTCAAGTATGGTAATAGAGCAAAACATTTACCGCAAGTGTCACATTTATAGGGCTTATCTACCGCATGAATAAACATATGCGTCTTTAAGTTTCCTGCTTTATTAAAACAAATTCCACAATGGTCACATAAATATGGCTTATATCCTTCATGAATTAGCTTATGTTCCTTCAAGTCAGCTGACCTTGAAAAACATTTACTACAATAGTCACATGAACATTTAGTTTATGTCCTTCATGAATTAGTTTATGTCTATTCAAGACACTTGCTTTAGTAAAACTTTTACCACAAGTGTCACATGAATGTGGATTATCTCCAGTATGAATAAGCTTATGTTTCTTCAAGTGACCTGACCGACTAAAACATTTACCGCAAGTGTCACATGAATGTGGTTTATTTCCGGAATGAATAAGTGTATGCCTTTTCAAGTCACCTGGCTGACTAAAACATTTACCACAAGTATCACATGAATATGGTTTATGCCCTTCATGAATTAGCTTATGTTTATTCAAGGTACCAGCATGAGTAAAACATTTACCACAGGTGCCACATGAATGTGGTTTATCTCCAGTATGAATAACCTTATGCCTCTTCAAGTGACCTGACCGACTAAAATATTTACCACAAGTGTCACATGAATATGGTTTATCTCCAGTATGAATACGTGTATGCCTATTCAAGTCACCTGGCTGGCTAAAACATTTACCACAAGTGCCACATGAATATGGTTTATGTCCTTCATGAATAAACTAATGTGTATTCAAGCTACCTGCTTGAGTAAAACATTGACCACAAATGTCACATGAATATGGTTTATCTCCAGTATGAATAAGCTTATGATTCTTCAAGTCACGTGAACAACTAAAACCTTTACCACACGTGTCACATGAATGTGGTTTAACTTCAATATGAATAAACTTATGCATTTTCAAGTTATATGCTTGATTAAAACATCTACCACAAGTGTCACATGAATGTGGTTTATCTCCCATATTATAAACCTTATTCTTCTTCAAGTGACCTGACCGACTAAACATTTACCATAATAGTCACATGAATGTGTGGTTTATCTCCAGTATGAATAAGTGTATGCCTATTCAAGTCACCTGGCTGACTAAAACATTTACCACAAGTATCACATGAATATGGTTTATGCCCTTCATGAATTAGCTTATGTCTATTCAAGTTACCTGCTTAAATAAAACATTTACCACAGGTGTCACATGAATGTGGTTTATCTCCAGTATGAATAACCTTATTCTTCTTCAAGTGACCTGACCGACTAAACATTTACCATAATAGTCACATGAATGTGTGGTTTATCTCCAGTATGAATAAGTGTATGCCTTTTCAAATCATTTGGCTGAATAAAACATTTAACACAATAGTCACATGAATATGGTTTATGTCCTTTATGAATTAACCTTTGACTATCTATTCAAGCAACTAACTTGAGTAAACCATTGACCACAAGTGTCATATGAATGTGCTTTATCTCCAGTATGAATAAGCTTATGATTTTTCATGTCACGTGAACAAATGAACCTTAATCACACGTGTCACATGAATGTGGTTTATCTTCAGTTTGAATAAACTTATGCGTTTTTAAGTTTACTGCTTGATTCAAACATTTACCGCAATACAGGATGGGAAGTCACGTGTTTTTTGCTTGGATACACTGTAAGGATGTTCGAATACACTGCACGGACATTCTGATCGCATGAAGGAAGATTTCTCTATGTTTTCTCATCTATACCCACAAGCCAACGGAAAGTGCCTGAATTTTTCTCAGTCCTGAGGATAAAGATACAGTTAGACTTATCATCATAAACATGCTTTCAATTGCTCTACAGGTCAAGCTCAGCTAAACAGGGCCATAAAATAGCCATTAGTCTGCCATGCAGGTGCAGATCTCTCTGGTTCCAGTCCAATATTCTGATACCTATTGAATCCGTCTTAGACTGAACTCATTACACTTCCATGTGCATTTCATTACTCTCATAAACACTTTGACTTAGTTTGTTTTAGAAACACTTAGGTTTGTGTCTTAAATTGTGATTTTTTGTGGGTTTTTCAAGAAATGAAGAAGATGAAAGGAATCTAAGGAAGCACTTATTTTTCTTGTAATAGCCATTTACTTCTGATAAACTCTCCTTTTCAGTCGTCTGCTGATAACCTATGCAAACATTTTTGACCCAAATTAGGCCAGGACCTGATCTAGATCCAAACTGTGAGACATTCATATTCTTGAACGACTGTTTTTTTTTTTTTTTGTTTTTTGTTATTAAAAAACAAGTTGATTAAATATAACAGCAGACGACAAAAAAAGAATGAAAAAATACCTTGTAAGCAAAGAGTTAACATACAGTTTTGGTACTTAGCACATAATCAAGTAGCGAAGACTCAGAGAAACATACTCTAATCAATGCTTAAGTCTAGAAAGCCATATACCCTACTTAACTGTCGTCAGTTCATAACCTTTGCAAACAGATTGGACCCAGATTAGGCCCAACAATATGTTGGATCCAGCCTGGATCGAAACTGTTTGACACCTGCATGGTATTCGCGAAACTATTTTAGGATTTATGGGAATGGGACGGGAGCGAAATCATGACCCCTGGATCTGCAGTCCGGCTAGCTATCAACTGCGCTACAGGCCCATTTATTAGACTGTTTAAACCTGCATCAAGCCGGATAAGTTGATCTGGATCCAAATTGTTTGATACACTAATTATATTACTGAAGGGCTTTTTCAACAATATTAACTAGTAACAGAAGAAGTGTGTGTGTGTGTGTGGTGGGCACATTGGAAAGGGCTTGTGCATTATTGTGTGCAGGCGACTTTTGAATGAAAATCAAATGTGCATACCCGAAGAAGCGCTGTTACCTGGGGTTTTTTTAACTTAAAGCATTGTCGAGCAACGAATGCTAAAAGAAGTCTGCACATATTCGCAGACAAGCCCGAACCCTCGCTGCTCATAAATTTTGCAATGTATGCTCAGACAAGCCTGTGCAAAAGCGATGGCACGCCAAAGCACCCACTGCTTGTACGATAACTAGCAAACATATGAGCCAGCATATTGTCAAATGATAAGAGAAAGCTCATGGAGCCTGTGAAAATATGAACCAGCATGTTATTTTATT
Organism: Loripinus fragilis; assembly: GCA_964019695.1. Lineage (NCBI taxonomy): Eukaryota > Metazoa > Mollusca > Bivalvia > Lucinida > Lucinidae > Loripinus > Loripinus fragilis. Next base: position 38,211,754 of record OZ026530.1, on the reverse strand, counting down.
AACTTAACTCGCAAGCCCGATAGAGTCCTTGCCGGTCAATGGAGGTGAGCATGTGCATGTGCACAGACCTGCAAATGGGTTTCTAAGTTAATACAAAAATGTATAAATGACAGTCTAGATCTATTGTAGCTCCCTTAGCATTGCCTACTTGGTCAAGCTACTAAGTCTTGACGCGAGAAAAACTGGCGTCGGTGATAGTGAACAGCAAAGGCGCAGACCAACCTGTACATTCGCGTAGTCTTATCAGCACCTTTGTTATTCACTCTTTTGAATTATCATATCTTAACTTGAATTTTCTAGCTTGTCTCTATAGCTGAGGAGACTAGTTTGAGTCTCTCTTTGTCGAGAACCCAGAAAACAGGTTTTGTCTCGTGGAGGGCTATATGGGAAAGCAAAAAAAGGAACTATCACACATACAGGAGCCAAGAGGCTAGACCTTCCTCCCAGGTGATCACAAGGGCTAGACGGAATAATACTAAAGACAATTTTTGAGGATCCCACCATAATTGATTTTTCAATCTCATGTACTTATTTTATGTTGAAAAAAAAAACGAATTTTAGTCCTACCAAAATGAATTTTAGTGCACCGTAAAATCAATTCTAGTCCGATGTAAAATAATTAAAAGATTGATTTTCAGTCAAACCATAATTATTGTTTAAAGTTGGACTGAAATTAATTTCGGTTATAAGGACTTAAATTAATTATAGTTCTACTTAATCTAATTATGGTGAGACTTATAATATTTATGGTTGGTGTTATAATAATTTTAGTCAGACTTTTTTTTACTTTTGACCCATTTCATAAACCATACAAGAAGCGTTGAGTGACCTGGAGATGGACATGAGACAAATTTAAAGTATTGTTTTGTAAAATTGGGATATACAAGACTTGTTTTGAAAAAAAATGCTATATTAATATTGAGTCACAACATTAAAGTTAGCTAAAATGAATTTATATTGGCTTTAAATTCTCAATGTTCATCTGTTTGCAGTTCAGACTGTCCAAATATATCCATAGATTGAGCATGACTAGGTCACTAAACGGAGCCTTAGGAAACTTTGATAATTTGAAGTGAAAAATGGTCCCAAAGTTACTATATCAGCAGATGCTACTAGGAGATTAATTGCCATTCCTGTGCAATGTGCAAGTTAATGTCAAATATGTGTATATTTGTAACAAGGTTGAATAATACACATGCATAAGTTTTTTTTGTAATATTTCAGAGGTGCCCTTAATACAACCACAATGTCCAAATTCTGATTTTTGTTTTACCCTGTCAAAGCAGAAAAACGATTAAAACTTGTGTCATTGACAATCATTGCATTTGTTTTAACTTTTTCTTCTGATGCTCTATGTCCAAGTCAAACTTTTTTCAGTAGTGCCGAACAATTTACTGGTCTGTTGATTTCACAATAATTAACTTTTTCGAAGAATGCCAAACAGATTGAGTCCAAATTAGGTCCCCACGTTTTGTTGGGACCTGATCTGGGTCCAAACGGTTTGCAACGTTATTTTTGACAGCGCATGACAAAAGTCCCACTTGCAAAAACACTGGACATATTGGTTTCATGATTTAAACCGTACATGTACATGTATTATTCTAAGTGCCAAGTGAAGACTCTTGTCAGCCAGAGCATTTGTAGCCTGATCAGAGTATCAGATTGGGACTATTCGGTATACAGTCAGTGAGAAGAAACTTCATCCAAACCACCACTAAAGTGGCATCAGTATGTGCCTTGACACGAGAAAATCTGTTTGCAATCAGGCCGGCCAGCTTGCTCAGCTTCAGAGAATAGCTAAATTGTCCAAATTTTGTGTGTAGCAGACGTATGAATTAGCTAAAACTTTCCAGAGTATTTCCATAATAGAATTTCCAAGGTATGATCATACTGTACGGATGTGCAGGCTAGTCTGAGCTTTTTTGTTCGCATCTTTTCTCATGACATGACTCATATTGTATAATTGGCCATAAACTGCCCATTTAGACAATTTCTCCTGGAAACAACTGTGGTCTGCAGGAAGCATGACAAATTGATTAGATGGGCTAATTTGGTGAACTGTTAGACACTCTGGGAGAATACTGGTAAAAGTAGGGGCTTTGGAAAGGACTGCCCAGAAAGATATACACCATTTTCCAGCCAACATTTTTCCCCGTCAAAACGCTACCAGGATATCCTTTTTAAGCTTCTTACTTTGAGTACAAACTCTGTCACAAAGAAAATAATTGTTGTCCGTACAGCTTATTTCTATAATCCAGTCTGGATCTTCGACACTAAAACAATTATGACAGAGTCTGTACTCAAAGTAAGAAGCTTTATGAGGTTATCCTGGCATCGTAAGTTTGGGAAAATTATGGGCTGGAAAACGTTGTATAACTTTCTGGGTAAAGATGAAATAACACTGATGGTCATTTTTCCGTACAGTGTATCCTAGCAGAAACTACGTGACTACCCACCCTAAGAATAGGCACATGAATATGGTTTATGTCCTTCATGAATGTGTGTATGTTTCTTCAAGCTACCTACTATGTCTTCTCGTATCTGAACATCTGCTAAATTTCACACTCTTCCATGTTCATCCACGATGCTCTTAAAGCAAAAAGTTCATTTGCAGTTGTGTCTCAACGTTTCTTAGAAAGCTAAAAAAGAAAAGGTATTATTTAGAATCTTTAAATAACCAGCAAAGTAAGAAAGGGGGCAAGATCTGGAATCGATACAATTACGTACCACACCTGACCCAGGATACCACATGGGAAAGTAATAAAAACACAATTTGACAACACAACCAAAGGCCAAGAGGTTAGTCATTTCCAAGCAGCTGACCACAGACTCGAAAGCATGGCAAACACAAGACAGAAATAATACAAAAGATCCACAAAAGAAGTACCGCCTTGGAACGGTGAGTAAAATATATTTTACTGGAGGGCTTAACCCGCTTTCATGGCGCCTACCTCACCCTTAGTTCAGATGTGGGTCTAGGCACATATATGTATGGTTTGTAAAGACGCCTAACTTATCCATGCATCATCTCCTAAAACATATAAATCAAGATATAAAAAGAAGATTAAAATAAAGATGCAGACTCAACAGTACATAAAGCCGAATACTGGGGCAAAAGAGATCTAACAGGTAAACCCCGGTGGACCTGTCAAAGAAAAAGAATCAGGCCCCTACCATCTCATCAAAAGATTAGTCTTTAAGTCAGAACCATTACAGAGTATGAAGTCAGACCAACATGTGTGCAATTAAAGAGAAAAGCAAAGTCGCTGACAGTGATTGGGTTGACAATCAAGCATGCAGTCTGTTGCAATACATTAATGTTATAGCCAATCTTTTCTTAATTAGATATTATTTTAATACACTGCGCTGAAAAATTATCACAGCCAACAATCCTATTCAACTTATACACAAAGTCACCATAGAACTCCGAAAGTCCTTGGTGAAAGAGAGATTAAAGTCCAACTTGCAATTTAGATATCAAATCAATGTGTAGTTTATAAAATTTAGAAAAGGGTTTTCGAAGTTTATGATACTGATAGCCTTGTTTAAGAAGTTAAGCCTTATTTAAGAAGTTTCTGAGTTAACAATTTATTGCAAGTGTTGAAGTCAGCAACACCGCTAGATGCTCTAGCAAAACGGATCAATTGAAAGATATATAGACTCCATATGATGTAGGGCGAGGAACAGCTCCATTTAAAAATTTGAAATTGACAATTTAAAAATCAAAATCGTCAAGTTTATCATAAATTTTGGTAGAACCAACGTCATTAGAAATGGACAAATGCAAGTCTAAAACCCGACTTCAGTATCAGAGGCATTAGCTTTATTAAGTTGTAGCTCTGAAGTGTATATTTAACTTACCTTTTTGTAAAATATCGTCCAGATAGCTAGATGTAGTGATAAAAAAGTCAATAATATTAGCCAGTTTATCATCAGGAAGAGACATCATAAAGTCCCTTTCATAATAGAACAAGAATAAAGAGGCAATCAGGAGAGCACAATTAGTGACCAAATGAATCCCAACTTCTTGTCTATACAACTTGGTGCCAAATCGAATAAAAATGTTGCCCAACAAAAGGGATAAGGGCTTCGGATACTTTTTGACAAGCCAATGCATGATATTTCTTAGGCTTTTCCGTAGTAAAAATGCGTTTCTAACTTTACATGAAAGGTAAGGAGAGCCAATTATAATTAAAAAGGTTATTTTATTATACATGGACAGTAAATATCGTTCTCAAGTATGTATCAGTAATTTTTTGCCAATGTGTATCAGTATTTTTTGCCCTGCAAATACTCTTCAAGCGACAAAAAATGGTGTCTGAAATAAAAAAAATATGAAGAAGATTCAAATACCTAAAACACAAAATGTACTAATCATACCTCATGACACAAGGGCGTTTACATATATTTCTATCTGTAAGACCACAGAAAATTAAATATTTCACAATTTAAGGACATTAATAATAGGAACAAACGGAATGGGCTACTTAAAATTGGTTAAACAAGTTACAAATGTTATATCTTAAACTCAGTGTGTACATGAATACAACTACAATATTTGATGAGTCATTATTGTTGTTTACAGAAATGGTTGGATGCAATGCATACACCTCATAGCTAAATTTATATTAAACCTCAGCCAAAAATGATAAAATATGTGAACTGTTTTGATTGTTGATTAAAGACAGAAATACTGAAATTAAACTATTAAAAAGGTGGCATGTCAAAATTCCACATGCATGCTGGCCTATGAATGACTTTGAAACTGCATTTTGTCTCTTTTTAATGTGATTGACTGACCACAGCGGATAAAACATGTTATAGCTGTCTAAATAATGCAAATAAATTCAATGACTATATGTTTCATCTATTAGATAAATATTAGTAACACTGTTAAGAATGGACTTAACAGTAGTTATGATTTAACTCTTTAGAATCTATACGATTAACTAGATCTTACGTGAAAGTCCTGAGAAAAAATATAAATATCATTTTAAAGTGTGGGTCGGCATATTCTACATAAATGACTAACTCCATCCAATAACTTGGAACAAATCCAAAAAATGAAACACTTGAGTTAAGAGTCATGATATGAGCTGCATTACAACCTTTTCAGCTACTGTTCTATTGATAAAAAAAAACAAATGAATCTTTTATAAATTACAAAGTAGACCACTTAAATGATTTAAGTTGTAATACATGTAACGAAATCATACTGACTTTTATGTCACACCTTTACCATTCATAAAATACAAATGCTGTAAATAAAATATTAACTTTGACAAAATCATTTTTGAAAATAAAAAAATATACGATAATACTCAAATTTGATATATCATGAGATGAATAAATGCAATGGTATGAGTTATAAATCAAGATGGTAACTTAAATAACAGCAAATGTACAGAACATGTGAAGGACATGTACAGTCTAGAATATAATGCTGAATTCCTCAAATAGGTAGAAATTCTGGTTGCTCTTTTTTCTGAGTATCAACTTGTCACCTTGAAATTGGTTCCTGCTGTAAATTTAGTTTAGACCGCAGAGAAATATATCAGTGCTTGTCAAATCAGTTTATAATTCTTTGTAAGAAGGACATTAGAAAAAAGTAAGAATGTATGCAATGGTCAGTTGCAGGACAAAATATGTTCTATTTCTTCTGATAACAATTGCTTTGTATGCAACACTTTTCTGATCCAGATATATCTACAATAAAACAAAATAATAAATAAAATTGCATCATTCTTTACGACAAAATTTCTTTCAAATGGTCAGTATATACAATTTTGAAAATTCTGGGAGAAAATTGTAACCTTATTACCTAATCGGCGATCCTTTGTAGTAGCAAGAATGTGTTCGATAACTGACTCTGGAGGGAAATGGGATACAAGTTGCCTGAACAAATTTTGTTCAATTTTCTGGCTTTATTTCCTACACTGTGTATGTTTATCCTACATTTAAGCTCTGTGTAGGTAAGCATAGGTAAAACAGGAAGTATTTCTAGCGATAAGGCGAGCAATCTCCCTAAACGAGACGTTCGTTTTATTTTGTTGAAATACCGACTGGAGAAACTAGGCACATTCAACAAATATATATAAAAGAGCCGTCGATGCACCATTGCCCCCGAATTTGTATATTTAAAACAGGGTTTCCTTCATGCATGCAATAACTCTACTTCTTATTGAATGAGAATTTATTTCGATCATCAACTGTGCTTGTTATTCAGTAACATATATGGGAACTAGACCGTTAAACAAAGAACCACGCTATGTACAGTAAAACTATTTATACAGTTGATGTACAATAAAAACGACCATCTTGCAAAGTGGTCTATTTTTGTCAGATATTTGATATCTTCTTTCGCTTATACAGCCCCTCCCCCCCCCCCTAGACCCAAGACGCCCTTTACATATGTTATATATTTGTTTAGCAACATTTAATTGTCCAAAGGGCATCTTGGGTCTAGGGGGAAAGCTTCTAAGAACAAACTGAAATACGCCAGTTTCATCTTTTCAATGACAAACGTCACAATTTTAAGTATATTTCGTACGCATGCGCGGTAGGAATACCGATGTTTTTGGAAATGAAGCGCACTTATTTCCTTAATATTTTAGAACTTTTACTTTTTGAAAACCTGCAAAGGATTTACTAAAACTCTCGTCTAAACGGCACCCAGTCTAAAGACGTAAAATGAGGGGTGGGAGTAGAAGGTGCAAGTTTTCACGGCTTTGTAAATGATCAATCGCTTTGAAACCTATTTTGATGCTTTCTATGCATATTTTACTATCGAAACAGTTCAATTTTAAAAACATAAGGGCAATTTGAAAATTTGGGTTTTGTATTCATGTCAACTAGGGAAAATATACGCCTTATCGCTAGAGCTCCTTTGTAACTTGGCATAAAAGCAGGCTTAACCTCTAGCTGAAGAGAGATATGATGCAGTCACAGGACAGGAATCTTAGATCACCCAACTGTGATAACTTAAGTTATTAATAGCAGAGATATATGGGCCTCATCGGTACAAAACCTGTCTTCGGAGTTTCCGACAAAGCCAGATTCAAACCAATCTCCTCAGCCACAGAGATTGGCTAGAAAATTGAAAGTTCGCATGTAGCAAGTATATATGTGATACTTATAAATGATACTTTGCAATAAGTGAATAACAAAGACGCAGATCAGACTGCATGGATGCGCAGGCTGGTCTCCGCCTTTGTTGATCGCACCAAAGACACGTTTTCTCACGTCAAGACCAATATCATGTAAGAATTTCTAGCGATAAGGCGAGCAATCTCCCTAAACGAGACGTTCGTTTTATTTTGTTGAAATAACGACTGGAGAAACTAGGCACATTCAACAAATATATATAGACGAGCCGTCGATGCATCATTGCCCCCGAATTTGTATATTTAAAACGGGGTTTCCTTCATGAATGCAATTAATCTACTTCTTATTGAATGAGAATTTATTTCGATCATCAACTGTGCTTGTTATTCAGTAACATATACGGGAACTAGACCGTTAAAAAGGGAACCAGGCTATGTACAGTAAAACTATTTATACAGTTGATGTACAATAAAAACGACCATCTTGCAAAGTGATCTATTTTTGTCAGATATTTAATTTCTTTCGCTTATACAACCCCTTTCCCCCCTAGACCCAAGACGCCATTTACATATGTTATATATTTGTATAGCGACATTTAATTGTCCAAAGGGCATCTTGGGTCTAGGGGGGAAAGCATCTAAAAACAAACTGAAATACGCCAGTTTCATCTTTTCAATGACAAACGTCACAATTTTATGTATATTTCGTACGCATGCGTAGAAGGGATACCGCAAAGTATTGGAAATGAAGGCCACTTATATCCCTAATATTTTAGCACTTTTACTTTTTAAAAACCTGCAAAGGATTTGCTAAAACTATCGTATAAACGGCACCCAGTCTAAAGACGTAAAATGAGGGGTGGGAGTAGAAGGCGCAAGTTTTCACGGCTTTGTAAATGATCAATCGCTTTGAAACCTATTTTGATGCTTTCTATGCATATTTTACTATCGAATCAGTTCAATTTTAAAAACATAAGTGCAATTTGAAAATTTGGGTTTTGTATTCATGTCAACTAGGGAAAATATACCCTTATCGCTAGAGCTCCTTTGTAACTCGGCATAAAAGCAGGCTTAACCTCTAGCTGAAGAGAGATATGATGCAGTCACAGGACAGGGATCTTAGATCACCCAACTGTGATAACTTAACGTAGTACGGGACTCATGGAAACAATAACGGAGTGTTTTTAAAAAAGTAAGAGTTATCTTTATTTACTGTCTTAAAACGTACAAGTATTGGCGTTCACAAAAAATATCATTTATCAACACATCTGTATGACCAAATATGTTTTGACCGTCTGGTCCAGTTTCACCCCTCAATGCGTTCCCAGTTATATTCTTTGACTTTTTGCTTACTGTAAAGGCGGCGCCTCATGAATGTGTAATTAGGACTGGTCAACCTTAGGAATAGGTAAAAGCTGAAAATGAGGCATGGTTTTATTCAAAAGTAACTGTATCGTCTTGCGCCATTATCTCAGTATAGACGCAAAACACATTATTTAGCCCTTAAAACGCCAGCAAAATAACTGCATCTGAAAATGTCTATTTAACATAAGCATAAAGAGGCAAACATTGTGGACCCAGATCAGACTGCTCATACAGGAGCAGTCTGATCTGGGTCCACACTGTTTGTCTTTGAGGCTTCACATATTTTAGTGGACGACAAAAATACACATTTTGTATTTATGCGCTTTAGGGTTAATAAATGTGAGTTCAGTGTGCATACGATTAGGATTTTCATGAAATGCACGCACGTTGCGCGGCTCAAACAACTTACTAATACTTCACCAAATACTTGTTTAGCAGATGAATTAGCCGAACAACGCCCAGATATGAATATTAAAGTTACCCCCTTTACAGTAAGCGAAAAGTCTATTAATACCTGGCCTCGAGGTTATAAAACTTGAGTTCATTCTCAGACTCAAAATAAAGCGCACTGATTGTCTACTTGCGCACACGTGTCCGAAAGCAGCCAATTATTGCGCTTTATTTTAAGTCTGAGACTACACTCAAGTTTTATAACCTTGAGGCCTGGTCAGGCAATTCTGGTCAAAAAAAGTAATATTCATGCGTATTCAATGAATGTACTATTCGCTGATAAAGTGTCTTGCCCCATGACATAACACTATGACTCTGGTGATTCACAAATTAGTATTCCTTCGATCACTAGTTTAACACTCTACGAACTGAGCTACTGTGCTTCTTAAGTCCCTTATCTTTGTAAATATGACGTCGTAGGTGGGAGGGCTCCCTTTCTTTAGCTTGGATGAAATATATATGCGAGCTGTGAATAATCTAATATGGCCTTTCATATATGCATGCTTGTCTTAGAATTAGCTAATTGCATTTATGAAAAGACCTAAACTCGTGTATCATCCCTTCTTTACCCATTGCCGCAGTGGCAGAACGTTCAACTTGAGACCAAGTAGGCCCTGGTTTGAGCCCTATTGATTGTTTGTTTGTTTACTTATTTGTTTGTTCGTTTGTATTAGCATGGGAGTGACATAACGACATGTACCACTAGTAGTTTACAAATTTTAGTAACGCTATGTAATGACGTCCGTAATGGTTTCTCATATAATTATATGGCAACATCAAAGCATAGTTCCACGCAATTTCTAAACGCGATTTTAAAGTAGTTTTAGGGTCATACAATAAATAGAACCTAACAGTTGTGCTCCTGTATTATTAAATTTACTAAGCTTGTCACGAATAAGTGACAAAATTCCTGGCAAGCCTCGCATTTCATCTCTTTTTACAGCTCATTTAATTACTTCAATTTTGGGATCAAACGTGATTTTCTATGCATTACCACCTGCTAGAACACCAGGGTGGTGTTGAAACCCAAACCAGAAAGGCGAGGGTTATGACTACCCCTGAGGGGTCTAGCAGATCTCAGTGTATCAGAAAACCATTATTGCAGATTAAGGTCATTCTTGCAACAACGTTTTCGAAATAGAACATATTTCCAGATCCAAGACTTGCGTCATCCTGACGACACTTCAATACGCGTTACTGCTGATGACGTCAATTTTGTAACGAATCCAGAATACGGATACTGTATGTAAAGTAAAGAAAAAAAAGAAAATAATAAAAGCAACAATAAAAATTCTATGAATCAACAGCACGTGAATTGCCCCCTCCCTCCCTCTCTCTCTCTCTCTCTCTCTCTCTCTCTCTCTCTCTCTCTCTCTCATACACTCACCCTCATTTTGGCACACACACAAGCGCGCGCACGAACGCACTTATAAAGGTCCTAAGGAGTCCTAGAACGTGCCAAATGAGGAGTAGACAAATAATAGGCTTTTCGCACACGGACCTAAATTAAACAACATCAACTCAAACAGTACACTGTCTACGCACACGGATCTAAATTAAACAATGAAGCAGGTATGGCACTCCATGCCTGTTTTTAATTCAGAGGTACAGAAAGAAAATATCACAAAAAAGAAAAACGAGCACGGTGACATATGCTTTTTAATTAATTATAAGTTTCTATGCAAAATTTCCTTCAAAATAATAAGTTTTTTGTTTCTGTAGTTACATTGTGTGACATTTTTTATTCAAGATTTAAACGATATTTTGGCCTTAATTTTTTTTTACAAAAAAGATTTTAGCTTAAAAAATAAGCCACGTGCCTTTTTTTCGCTGTTTTTGTGTTCTTTTATTAGCCAATAGCATGTAGCGTATTCCCAGGAAAAAATATTGCATTTCTCACTTTCAATTTTTTCAAAATATGAGAAATTGATATTTTGAAAAATTCGTATTTTACGATTTTTAAAGTTTAATAACTTTTTAAAGAGCACGGTAAGGTCCTGTTATTTTTGTCAAAATAGATGAGTTTTGAGCTATTTTTTAACATATCAAAAGATGGTAACTTTTTGGACATATGCTGGTGAGTCCGGTACTACCTTAAGTTATTCATAGCAGAGATATATGGGCCTCATCGGTACAAAACCTGTCTTCGGAGTTTCCGACAAAGCCAGATTCAAACCAATCTCCTCAGCCACAGAGATTGGCTAGAAAATTGAAAGTTCGCATGTAGCAAGTATATATGTGATACTTATAAATGACACTTTGCAATAAGTGAATAACAAAGACGAAGATCAGACTGCGTGGATGCGCAGGCTGGTCTCCGCCTTTGTTGTTCGCACCAAAGACATGTTTTCTCACGTCAAGACCCATATCATGTAATTTAAAGTGATTGCATAGCATTCATTATCAGTGAATGGAAAGTACTCTATGGAACTTCATTAAAATTCAACAAGTTAACCTATAACATTTTTTATTTAAGAAAGTAAGAAAGACAGCAATGGGCAGGAATCGATACAATCAAGTGTCACACCTGTCCCATGATACCAAATGTAAAAGTAAGAAAATCACAGTAAACATCACAAACAAGAGCCAAGGTTAGCCATTTCCCAAATAAACTCAGAAGATATAGGCGATAAAAAACGCAACGTTACACCGGTTACCTAAACTCCATAAACCCTTATAAAACACCACAATTTATTGCAACTTCTAGTTGTTGTACTGTTTCAGAACCTTCTTTGTTCCCATTGAGTGTCAATAAAAGGGCATTCAATTGCCAATTTACTGGGGAAGAAATAAATTAGAGCAGTTTTCTGTATATTGAAAGATTGCTTTCGTTATACCGTGGCAAGTAATATTCACGTCTTTGTTATTACGTAATGCAATAATGTGGTCATATGTATACTAAAATATAGCCACATTAAATTTACTTTATTAATAATACCAGTGCACATTCATACTAATAAAAAATCATGAATATAGAATGCATGTGAAAGGCTCCGGGTTCGATCCCCATTTTTTCTCAGCACAGCTATATACGCAATGCTAGAAAACATAGATTGGTAAGCCATTGTAGCCGTGACATGCGATTTCCAACAATGTGGCATTTTGACAAGTGTAGATTCAGACCAACCTCTGCAGCCTCCTGTTAAGCTTAGAAACTCCATATGATGTTAAATCATTAGCTTGATACTCAAAACATATTCAAGCCACTAGCATAGGCCCTGATTAGACTGCCTGTATGCGCAGGCGGATCTGAGGCTTTGATAGTCACACAAACCAAATCGTTGGAAATCTCATGTAGTGGCTCATTTGTGGACGTGAATATTTAATTGTGTAATGCGGCTGTTATGATAATATGTTCACAACAATTGATATGTTTACACTGGTACTAACAACAAACATTATAATTCATATAACAGTTCTCCTTGTTAATAGTAAACTAACCTGGGTTGAAAAAGGTCGAGTGTTTGAAAGAGGTACAATTGTCAATTTGATATATCCCATCATGTGTATTATTGAATCAGTTAACATTTACAAACACAAACTGTCATTATTGATATACTTAGTGGTTCTTTGCTGGGGACACTGAATCCGAAAGCTCTCACTTGTATGACACTTTTTCTGTACTAACCAAAGTGGCCATTTTGGTCAAGGGGACCGATACTGCTGACTATATCATTGTATGCATCAATGTGGGATGATGGGTGAATTTTCGATAAAATGTGTTTGTAAACGTGCGCAAGAACTACAGTTATCCAACTACAACGTATGAAAGTATTTTGATCTAAATGCATGTATTTCTGGTATTATTTAGCCTACAGTTTGTGGTTTTTTCAATGAATATATTTTAAGCGAAAATTGATAAAAATATTTTTTCTTCCAGACATTCGTACATTTGGGCGAAAACACTTACATGTATTTATAGTCGGAGAGCTGGAGTTCTTGTTCATGTAATTGTTTGTTTTTTCTCTAAAATTCACCCAGCGTATCACAATGATATAAAGTTCTTAAAGTGGACAGTAATAACATTCAAGAGAATCACTCCTGTAGACGCTATACAGCTGTGGGAAATAGAAAAACGGTGGACGGGCTTAGCTACATCCTCTGGAAAATAGACGAATTTTGAACTTTGATGAAGGATTGTGACCAAAGTAAGTGTCTCCTGTGAATCAAATATGGATGATATTGTAGATAAAACATATTTGTACGACCAGACAGTGAGAATTCTTGGTAACTCATGACTGTCTTCATGCTGTGATTTTTTTTTCGAACATAGGTATTCTGACCTCGAAAGCACCCTTGTCAATATATACAAATGCCCCTAAAACTATAAAAAAAACATGATAAAGGTCCCTGTGGTTGGGACGTAATCTGTGTAAAATGTATAAATTTGTTTATACAACAGTATAGCCAGAAGTATCGGTCTCCATGACAAACTGTTAGTTTTTGTTTGTACAGGAAAATTTTTCATTCAAGTCAGAACTTTTGAAATCAGCGCGTCCCCTTGATTTACTGTTACGGTTTAATTCGGCTTTGTGAAAGTGAAATGTGCAATAGGTAGAATTTCGATCATCGAGAATTTAAACATGCGCAGACAATGCCGAATTTCTTGCATGCACAGTGGAATAATCTGGCAACAATATATCAAAATAATATCAATAATATGAATATTATACTTTACCATTATCAATACGTTTCATTTATTTATGAGAGATAACTCTTCCAAACATATTTATCATTATATCTGCAACCGCTATTAAGAAACGATCGTCACGGTTTTACGAAATCGCCAGAACAATCTTATATAGATCACTGGTAAAATAGAGGAAACAAATTATAGCAAAAACCACAAATGCACAATGATTGCTTACGTCGTTTATAAAACAAAGGTTTCAGCATTCTCGCGAGACCTGACGATACCTCATCTAGATCTCTTGCATTTCGCCCTTTGCATCATGGGTAACTAGCGATATTTGGCTAGTCTCGTTCAATTCTCGCACTGCTGTAGTGACCGAATTTATTGTTAAAAATAGCAAAAATATTTTATGGATGTAAAGCCCTGAGTCATGCAAGCAGTGATTGCATAATATATTTTTAATAAAAATGACGGCTCAATCCCAGTGTGCACCGAGCGAAAGGTGACAGGTTTGTTCGTGCTAACGAGCTTCCTGTGCAACAATGAGGTTTCAGATCATAACTTTGATTTTTAGTCAAAGGTAAAGGCCAAATATTTCCTCATGTAAAATATACAGATGACGTCTTCAAAGAATTGGCAAATTCTTTTCAGCTTTAACTTGAGTGCTCATTGAATTCTTTTAGATGTTGATGGGTAAAGTAAAATCACCATTAATAAATGGAAATGTTAACTCTTATTATGACCTTCAGGTGTTTAGAAATGTGAACATAAGCTGTTACGATTAGATAGATTCTGTTCTGTTCTATTCAATTGCAGTATGAATACTATTTTTGTTTCTAAGTCCCCAAGTTCCAGTATTTATATGGGGTCAATTGGACGGAAGTAAAACGCCTATTCTACCATTGAAAAATGAAATGTTACCTTTTTGGGCAATTAAAAAAATAAAGATAAATTTCGAAGATACCAGTTTTTTATATTCAAGCTTTATTTTAGTCACAAGACTGGAATATTTGTTTGGTCACTAAGAGCTTGCACCATAATGGTAGCTCTTTCAAGCAAGCGCATGCGCGATCCTCGATCTTGGCGTTACTTTACAATGGTCAAAAATATTGCAACGTGACGATATGAAGTGATAAAGTCACATGCCTTGTCGAGCCTTTGAAAAAGGAAATAACACTTTACAGGTTGTATACGAACAAGCCTAATGCTATCTCACAGAAACGTCAAGGGCCCCACGCGCTCAAATATATGTACATGTATAGAGCTCATCTTATGTGACCTAGCGTATATTTTTGTACATGCATGCCTTAAAAATTCATGCGAAACCACCCAGCTGTACCAGGCGTCTAAATTTATACCTGTACATTCGTCCAAGCTAAGTTCTTTGCCGGCTCTTATCAGCAACATATATAAGAGTGACTGGACACTCCAATGAAATATCATTTGATACATTGGCGAATAAGGGGAAAGTGATATCATTTATCAACAGGATTGCTTTTATCACGGTTTTAAAATACAGTAAAACATGTGTAAAACAGTCACTCAAAACACAAAATACATATATCTTATTGACAATAGGTTCTTGAAGGCCAAAAGAATGGCAATTCTGCAATAGGCTTGACCTGCATTAAGCAATAAATGCTATTGAACCAATTTTGGTCATTTTGAGGGTGGCCGTTTCACACAAGTTTTACTGTATCGTTGTCGGCCCCGTTTCGGTGACTGACCTGTTTCGGTGACCTTTCATAACCTCGCGTGATTTCCATTGAGAAGAGTTCCATGACGTCATTACATCCAGGTACTTTTAGCGTAAACAAAGAGCTGTCACTTCTGTCAACAACAACTGAAAATGACTTAAGTAACTATTTATTTTGTATTTCTTTGCGTATATTCACCAGTTTTCATAATACCTTTTTAATGTGTCCTCATTTGTACCTCCCAAATGTCAAATTTCATTGTTTGAGAAAAAATTCCTGGTCACAATATTTTTTGACTTCTGCTAAACAAAGTCACATGACCTACCGGTGTCACGTTCCATTTTTCACCTACAGAAACTGCCCAAATGATTATACCTGTTCTTAACTTTTGAATTTTTTTCAGACAAAAGTTGAAATACATACCCAGTCTTAGTTTTTGTTTCCTTCTTTTTCAGGCATAACCCAAAAAGGCTATAGTGAACAAGCTGACATACAGAGGCTACTCTCCATCTGCAATCACCAATGCCTACCGTGCAGTCAATGACTATGTTGCTTTCTCATAGTCTAATATAATAAAGACTTTAAACATGTATGAATAATAATGGTACTTAAGCTGATAGAAAAGTAATCTAGTAACTACAGAGGTATAATTATATAGTGTATTGCGTCAATACTATTTATAAGTATGTCCATGTTTCTTTAAACGAAGATAATTGTGTATAACATTTACCACATGAGCCACAAGTATATGGCTTTCTCCTGTATGAATAAGCATATGTTGCTTCAAGTTATGTGAATAAGTAAACCCTCTACCGCATGAGCCACAAGTATATGGCTTATGTCGATTATGAATACGCATATGTTGCTTCAAGATATACGAATGACTAAACCCTCTACCACATGAGCCACAAGTATATGGCTTATGTCCATTATGAATAAGCATATGTTGCTTCAAGATATACGAATGACTAAACCTTCTACCACATGAGCCACAAGTATAAGGCTTATGTCCATTATGAATAAGCATATGTTGTTTCAAGATATACGAATGACTAAACCCTCAACTGCATGAGACACAAGTAAATGGCTTTTGTCCATTATGAATAAGCAAATGTTGCTTCAAGATATACGATTAACTAATCCCTCTACCACATGAGCCACAAGTATATGGCTTATGTCCATTATGAATAAGCATATATTGCTTCAAAATATTCGAATGACTAAACCCTCTACCACAAGAGCCACAAGTATATGGCTTATGTCCATTATGAATAAGCATATGTTGCTTCAAGATATACGAATGACTAAACCCTCTACGACATGAGCCACAAGTATATGGCTTATGTCCATTATGAATAAGCATTTGTTGCTTCAAGATATACGAATGACTAAACCCTCTACCACATGAGCCACAAGTATATGGCTTATGTCCATTATGAATAAGCATTTGTTGCTTCAAGATATACGAATGACTAAACCCTCTACCACATGAGCCACAAGTATATGGCTTATGTCCATAATAAAAAAGCATATGTTGCTTCAAAATATACGAATGACTAAACCCTCTACCACATAAGCCACAAGTGTATGGCTTATCTCCATTATGAATATGCATATGTTGCTTCAAGATATACGAATGACTTAACCCTCTACCGCATGAGCCACAAGTATATGGCTTATCTCCATTATGAATATGCATATGTTGCTTCAAGATATACAAAGGACTAAACTCTCTACCACATGAGACACAAGTATATGGCTTATGTCCATTATGAAATAGCATATGTTGCTTCAAGATATACGAATGACTAAGCCCTCTACCACATGAGCCACAAGTATATGGCGTATGTCCATTATGAATAAGCATATGTTGCTTCAAGATATACGAATGACTAAACCCGTTACCGCATGGCCACAAGTATATGGCTTATGTCCATTATGAATAAGTATATGTTGCTTCAAGATATACAAAGGACTAAACTCTCTACCACATGAGACACAAGTATATGGCTTATGTCCATTATGAAATAGCATATGTTGCTTCAAGATATACGAATGACTTAACCCTCTACCACATGAGCCACATGTATATGGTTTTTGTCCATTATGAATGAGCATATGTAGCTTCAAGATATACGAATGGCTAAACCCTCTACCACATGAGCCACATGTATATGGCTGATGTCCATTATGAATAAGCATATGTTGCTTTACGATATACGAATGACTAAACCCTCTACCGCATGAGCCACAATTATATGACTTATGTCCTTTATGAATAAGCATATGTTGCTTCAAGATATAGGAATGACTAAGCCTTCTACCACATGAGCCACATGTGTATGTTTTTTGTCCATTATGAATAAGCATAAGTTGCTTCAAGATAAACGAATGGCTAAACCCTCTACCGCATGAGCCACAAGTATATGGCTTATGTCCATTATGAATAAGCATGTGTTGCTGCAAGATATACGAATGACTAAACCCTCTACCACATGAGCCACAAGTATATGGCTTTTCTCCTGTATGAATAAGCATATGTCGCTTTAAGATATAGGAATGACTAAACCCTTTACCGAACGAGCCACAAGTATATGGCTTATGTCCATTATGAATAAGCATTTGTTGCTTCAAGATATAGGAATGACTAAACCCTCTACCACATGAGCTACAAGTATATGGCTTATGTCCATTATGAATACGCATATGTTGCTTCAAGATATACTAATGACTAAACCCTCTACCACACGAGCCACAAGTATATGGCTTATGTCCATTATGAATACGCATATGTTGCTTCAAGATATACGAATGACTAAACCCTCTACCGCACGAGCCACAAGTATATGGCTTATGTCCATTATGAATAAGCATTTGTTGCTTCAAGATATAGGAATGACTAAACCCTCTACCACATGAGCTACAAGTATATGGCTTATGTCCATTATGAATACGCATATGTTGCTTCCAGATATATGAATGACTTAACCTTCTACCACACGAGCCACAACTATATGGCTTATGTCCATTATGAATAAGCATTTGTTGCTTCAAGATATACGAATGACTAAACCCTTTACCACACGAGCCATAAGTATATGGGTCATGTCAATTACGAATACGCATTTGTTGCTTCAAGATATACGAATGACTTAACCCTCAACCACATGAGCCACAAGTATATGGCTTATGTCCATTATGAATACGCATTTGTTGCTTCAAGATATAGGAATGACTAAACCCTTTACCACATGAGCCACACGTATATGGCTTATGTCCATTATGAATAAGCATATGTTGCTTCAAGATATACGAATGACTTAACCCTCAACCACAGGAGTCACAAGTACATGGATTTTGTCCTATATGAATAAGCATATGTTGCTTCAAGATATACGAATGACTTAACCCTCTACCACATGAGCCACAAGTATATGGATTTTGTCCTTTATGAATAAGCATATGTTGCTTCAAGATATACGAATGACTAAACTCTCTACGGCATGAGCCACAAGTATATGACTTTTCTCTTGTATAAATAAGCATATGTTGCTTCAAGATATGTGAATGAGTAAACCCGTTACCACATGAGCCACAAGTATATGGCTTATGTCCATTACGAATAAGCATATGTTGCTTCAAGATGTGTGAATAAGTAAACCCTTAACCACATGAGCAACAAGTATATGGCTTATGTCCATTATGAATACGCATATGTTGCATCAAGATATGTGAACGAGTAAATCCTCTACCACATGAGCCACATGTAAATGGCGCATCTCCAATATGAATTAGCATATGTTTCTTCAAGGATGATAATAGAACAAAACATTTACTGCAAGTGTCACACTTATGAGGTTTTTCTCCTGTATGAACAGGTTTATGATTCTTTAAAGCAGATGGCTGAACAAAAGTTTTGAAACAAGTGACACAAGAATATGGCTTAAGTACTGTATGACTTAGCTTATGTATCTTCAAGGCATTTGAATTGATAAAACGTTTACCATAAAACTCACAGGAAAATGGCATAAGTCCAGAATGCGTAAGTTTTTCTTATGTGCATATTCACAGTCAGGCCATGCCTTTAGACGGCGAAGAAAATTCCCCTGAAAAAACGGGTGATAGAACTTTCAATTACGCTTCAGGAGGTGCAGAAGCTTCAAAGATCGGAGACGCTTTGTCCAAGATCTTCAAAAAGCTGGCTAAAATCAACCAACGCATTAATTCTGTAGAAATTTCAAACCGTGAAAGTAGTTCCCCCTCCCAGTCAAGGCCTCAGAAATTAAGTCCCCCCATCTCCTCGTGGGCAAATGGAAATCTTTGTGATTCTGAGAACCAACAGACAGGTTCCCTCGGTTCAAACCCTTTTAAAAAGGAAGATTCCGATGTGGATGTTATTAAAAACATTCAACAAGATTTCAACTCACTGAAGTCATCTGTAGAAAAGGTCATTCTCCCATCCCATCTGAAATTACACGATTCAAGGTCTGGAATCAAACGTGAAGACCAACCGGTTCTAACAGTACTGTCGAAGTGTGGGCGATATATTAAAACCGCTTTGAAAGTCTTGGGACAAATAAGAGAAGGTGATGATAATGTAGACTTGAACCCATTTGCCACCATTTGGCTTGCCAATCTGAAGTTTTTACAAGATGAGTATGCAGCTCTATTAGTGAATGGAAAGTTTGATAAAAATACATCACAATTATTAGGTGCCCTTCAAATCTACAATTCAGGTTTAACAGTGAATGCTTACAGAACGTACGCGTAGCTGCTGAATTGAGCAGCATCTCAAACAGGTACACACAACCTCCAACCCCATCACGTGGCAGGGGCCGTGGGAGAGGTAGAGACTTTAATAGAGACATTTTTCAGCAATTAAGGGGTCCGCCCCGATTTCAGAAACCGTGGCAAAATCCACAAAACCAGGGGGCTCATTCCAGGGATCAGGAAGATAACTAATAAACTTACAAATGATCAAGCTATTGTATTGTCTTTTTTTTTTGTTTTGCAATGAGATGTAGCCTTCCGTCAAATATAGACAAATGGAAATCTATTGGTGCTTCTGACACTGGTATTAATTGGATAGATGAGGGTGTTAAATTCCCATTATTAGGAGAAGTGAATAGTTTTGAATTTTCAAATGGAAAGTTTTCCACTAAAGAAATTAAATTTTTAGAAACTGAAATCAATAGTTTGCTAATACAAGGTTGCATTTACATTGCAGACAGTAAACCTAAATGCGTTTCCCCTATCACATGTGTACCTAAGAAAAATGGAGACTTCAGATTAGTTACTGACTTACGGCATTTGAACAGTTTTTCGAAACCACCTAAATTTAAATACTAGGATATAAACTCTGTCATCAAAATAATCAAAACAAAGGATTACATGATAACGAGCGACCTAAATGATGGGTTCTTCCACATACCTGTCCATAAGACCCATAGAACATTGCTAAGGTTTACTTTCAAATCTGTGTACTACACATGGAATGTACTTCCGTTTGGGCATTATTGCAGTCCATACTATTTTACAAAGATTCTTCGTCCAGTTGTGACTTACCTCAAAACCAAAGGACTTAGGCTAGTCTTATATGTCGATGACTTTATTTTGTTTGCTAAGTTAGAAGATATTCAAGAACATAAAACATTGTTATTATCCTTGTTAGAGGAGTTAGGATGGATGGTTAACTTAAAGAAATCAAATCTAGAACCCTCACTGCAATGTGAGTTCATAGGCTACCTTGTTGACAATTCTGGTGATCAAGCAATAATAAAGATTCCAAAAAGGCGCATATTAAATCTTAAAAAAGACATCAAAAGATGCTTGAGTAAATGTAAAATTTCAGCTCGTGGGTTGGTGCATATTAGTGGACAGTGCGTATCCATGTATAAATGTATTTTCCCAGCTAAGTTGCAATTACGGAACTTATATAGGTTATTGAGCACTAAAAGGTCATGGAAAGTACGTCTTATACTTGATAGTCATACTGTACAAGATTTTAATTGGATGATAGATTCATTGTCAAAATGGAACGGATATGTTGTCTAACACAAACATATAGACATTCAAATGACGACCGATGCGTCATCCACACAAGAGAATGTAATATCTACATTCAAATTGCCGCAAACTGTATGCAGTGTGGCTAGGATTAATCTCATTGAAACCGTTCCTAGAGAACAAAACCATGCAAATACTCTCCGACAATATCACTACCATAGCATTCATAAACAAGCAGGGTGGTTCAACTCAACAATAGGACTAAATAGTGAAACTTGTACATCAAGAAGCAATAGACATGAATGTATCACTGGTGGCCTCATATCTTTCGGAAGTAGGAACTGGAAAGCCGACCAGTAGTCGTGCCTAAACTCGACGTACGAGTGGAAACACCATCCAAATTTGTTGGGAATGTTGGATCAGTGTTGGGGCCCTCATCATATAGACAGATTTTCATCAATGATGACAACTCAACTCTCTGTTTATAACAGTTGGTTTTGGGACCCCATGTCTTTGGGTGTGGACGCTCTGGCTCAGAACGATTGGACCTATGTGAACAATTACGTAAATGCACCGTTCACGCTTCTTCCCCGCGTGCTAGAAGTGATAAAGGCCCAGAAGGCCACAGCAGCAGTTATCGCCCCATGGTGGGAAGAGCAAATTTGGTTTCAGACATTAAAATCAATGCTTAAAGACAATCCCATACATCGTCTAATGTTACGGCGAACAGTGATAAAAATAGGCCCCAGAGCAGAACCTTTCAAAAACAGAAACTGGAAACTTTACGCCTGGAGACTCTGTGGACAACCAGGCTAAGATGTTTCGGGTGATCCAAATATGCTGCGATCCAGTCATTACTCAGTTTTTCGCAGTCTACAATTAAAACTTACAACAGTTACATTCTTAAATATATAGAATTTTGTGAAAGCAAAGATACTGACTTTTCGGATGAGAACAATATAAGTGTTATATCTGAATTTTTGTCTTGCCTGGGGAATCAATCAAATAGACCTGAATCAACGTTAAAAGTGACTTCAGCAGCAATCACCTGTTTATTTGAGGCATTAGGGAAGCAATCACCTATGCATCATAGGGACTTAAATAGATTTGTATCAGGTATAGTGAAAAGTTGAACATCATTACCTATGCAACGTACGAAACCCATGCCTATTCAACCATTTATTGATTTATTTGCTACTTTTGGTGATAATGACACAATGACTTTGAGACGCCTTTGAAAGAAGAGTTTGACATTAGTCGCATTAACATGCATGACAAGACATTCTGATCTAGCCCCTAAAGGGGTAACATTGAATAAATCAGACTTAAGCGTAAACAATATTGTGTTAACATTGGATAATGTGGAGTTTCATGAGGACAAGTCATTGACAATTCATTTTTTGGGATAAAAAATGACATATCCAAAAGTGGGTTTGAAGTGAATATTCCCCCTAACAGTGACAATCCCACAACGGATCCTGTCTCATGCCTTAGGACATACATTAATAGGACATCTGAATATAGAGACAAAGAGGAGAGGCCTCTGTTCCTCTCATTGACTTCACCATTTAAGGCTATTTCAAGTGCTAGAATAGCATTCATATTAGATGAGGAGATCGCGTTGACAGGACTAGCTGATAAAGGTTTTTTGGGAAAATCGTTTCGACCAACTGGAGCTACGATAGCTGTTAACAGTGGTGTTCTACCGGAAACAGTTATGCAAATCGGAAGATGGAAAACTAAAGAAGTGTTCCTAAACCATTATGTTTACCCTAACACGCCGCAGTTCTACACCACAAATTTGCTAATTTAAAAGTGAAATGACACTAACCTGCCAAAGTGAAATTTACACTAAGTGGATACTGATGTGCAAATAGATAGTTAATGATGATCAGTTATTTTAATTCTAGTCTGATTACTACTAGTCAAGAGGCTTCAGCAATGTATATATGTTGTGTTCAATATGAGAAAAAGTTTCAATTGTTTTAAATGACTCTAAATTAAACAACATTTCTACACACTAATCAAGGTGAGTGCGTAACGTAGGTTTAGGGAAATCGTAATAACACAAACAGATTAGTGTGGTTTATCGAGCGCATTGGAAGTGCGCAATAATACATCTTTCTTGTGTGCACCAGATTAAATAGTTCCTGGTTTCAAAGATTATTTCAGCAGGACGTGGGATCAATATTGGGCTGATGGAAGTGAATGTGCATGGATGAAGGATAAGCAACATTTCTACACACTAATCAAGGTGAGTGCGTAACGAAGGTTTAGGGAAACCAATTTTAATTCAAAGATGAATGAAAACGCGTACAACAATGATCAACCGCATGTAGGTTTTCTTATGTATGAACCAGCATATGTGTATTCAAGTAGAATAATGTTGTAAAACATTTACCACAAGTGTCACAGTGATAAGGCTTTTCTCAAGTATGAGTATACACATGTTTCTTTAATTTATATACATGAGTAAAACATTTACCACAAGTGTCACATGAATATGGTTATCTCCAGTATGAATAACCTTATGTCTATTCAAGTTATATGCATGAGTAAAACATTGACCACAAGTGTCACATGAATATGGTTTATCTCCAGTATGAATAAGCTTATGTTTCTTCAAGCTATATGCATGAGTAAAACATTTACCACAAGTGTCACATGAATATGGTTTATCTCCAGTATGAATAAGCTTATGTGTCTTCAAGCTACCTCCTTGAGTAAAACATTTACCACAAGTGTCACACGAATATGGTTTATCTCCAGTATGAATACGCTTATGTTTCTTCCTGTCACTTGTTTGGGTAAAACATTTACCACAGTAGTCACATGAATATGGTTTATCTCCAGTATGAACACGCTTATGTATCCTCAAATCTTCTAATTGATAAAATAATTTACCACAAATGTCACATGAATATTGTTTATCTCCAGTATGATAACGCTTATGTCTATTCAAGGTATATGCCTGAGTAAAATAGTTACCACAATAGTCACATGAATACGGTTTATCTCCAGTATGAATATGTTTGTGTTTCTTCAAGTTACCTGCTTCAGTAAAACATTTACAACAAGTGTCACATGAATATGGTCTATCTCCAGCATGAATAAGCTTATGTTTCTTCAAACTACCTGCTTGAGTGAAACCTTTACCACAAGTGTCACATGAATATGGTTGATCTCCAGTATGAATAAACTTATGTTTCCTCAAGGTACTTGCATGATTAAAACATTTACCACAAGTGTCACATGAATATGGTTTATCTCCAGTATGAATAAGCTTATGTTTCTTCATGTCACTTGCTTGGGTAAAACATTTTCCACAATAGTCACATGAATATGGTTTATCTCCAGTATGAATAAGCTTATGTTTCTTCAAGCTACCTGCTTGAGTGAAACCTTTACCACATGTGTCACATGAATATGGTTGATCTCCAGTATGAATAAGCTTGTGTTTTTTCAAGTTACCTGCATCAGTAAAACATTTACCACAAGTGTCACATGAATATGGTTTATCTCCAGTATGAATCAGTGTTTGTCTCTTCAAGTCACCTGACTGAGTAAAACTTTTACCACAAGTGTCACATGAATATGGTTTATCGCCAGTATGAATCAGTGTATGTCTCTTCAAGTTACCTGCTTGAGTAAAACATTTACCACAAGTGCCACACTTATACTGTTTCTCCCAAGTATGAATAGACTTACATCTCTCCATATCAGATAAATAGATTAAAACCAACAGGTAAATGGCTCATTAACTGCATGAATAAGAAAATGTTCCTTTATGATAGACGAATGTAATAAACATATTTGAAAGTGCCACCGTGGCCTATGAAAACAAAGTTTCTGTCCTGTATAAAAAGCTCATGATTTTTCAAGTTACATACACAAACTATGATTTACCGATCTCGCTATATAGTAACATACATAGCCATTATAACCGTATCCTAAAACACCTCTGAATTAGGCTGTACACATGCACTGTATTAACGGGTTCATAAAAGAAAACAAAAACTGTTCTGAAGGATCTGTTTCAAAGATTAATTTGTGGTTACTCAGATGAGCTGTCTACATCAAAGTGTACATTGAGTATAAAAAATCACATATTTGATTGAAATGTTAGAACCCTTATACATAAATATATGTCTTCTCGTATCTGAACACCTGCTAAACTTCACATTCTTCCATGTCCATCCACAATGCTCGTAATTCTAAAAGTTCATCAGTATTTGTGTCTCAACGTTTCTTAGAAATCTTAAAAAAGAAAAGGTATAATTTAGAATCATACAATAATCATCAAGTTATTTGTATCATAATTGGGCAGTAAATGTTGTTCTCAATTATATATCCGTTATTCCTTGCTCATGTGTATCAGTAATTGATTGCCCTGAAATTACTCCTCAAGTAACAAAACTGGCCTCGAGGTTATAAAACTTTAGTTCATTCTCATACTTGAAAAAAAGCGCAAAGATTGGCTGCTTGTGGACACGTGTCCCCAATCAGCTAATCAA
Organism: Loripinus fragilis; assembly: GCA_964019695.1. Classification (NCBI taxonomy): domain Eukaryota; kingdom Metazoa; phylum Mollusca; class Bivalvia; order Lucinida; family Lucinidae; genus Loripinus; species Loripinus fragilis. Next base: position 38,185,986 of record OZ026530.1, on the reverse strand, counting down.
TGTGCTTTATTTTGAGTATTCTTGAGGCCAGGTGTCCGAAATAGAGAATATGTATTAGATTTAGAAATACGTGCACCTTAAAAAAAGTACTGATCAAACTTCACGACTCTTAGAAGTGAATTTATTTTTTCTATCTGTAAGACCATAGAAAATAACATATTTCTAAGGATGGCATGAAGGTCAATACTCATATTGACAGGCCAGCGGTTATAACCTGTTCAACTGGTCATTGCTGGTCGATTGGTGTTGGATAGTTGGTCAATTGAAGTGGTTGATTAAGTCACAGGCATACTAAGGTACCCGTATATGCCTTGGTACTTCAGACATAATTGTCTATGTTGTTCAGTTGTTATTAACAGCTTAGGGTTCTTTCTGATCCACTAAATCAGCCATAAAAAACGCGCCATAAAATCTTATTTAACTGCTCAAATTTTTAATCGACCAGTATTGACCATTTGTGGAGTATTGTGTTTGACTGAGGCGGTTATTACCCATTAAAACTGCCGGTTAAACAGCTCCCAACCTTGCATATTTCACACTTTAAGGTCACAAACGATAGGAACAAACATATGGGCTATTTATAATTTGTTAGAAAAGTACAACTAGAGGACCTGAAGGTCCTGAGGCGCTAACCTGACCTCCTTTATAATTTTAAAAAGGTCAAGGTCAACTACAGCTTATAATGAAACAAATTTTGTTTTGCCATATATGGGGGTTGCAGTCATTTTGGTCAAGTGACCTAAACAATCTAATGAATAATCAATCGTTCGAAAAGCCCAGTGATTTTGAGAAAAATATGTTTAGATTGGTGTGTGGCTCTCAAAATGAGTGGCCTTGGATAGAAGGTCACAGGTCAGCTTGACATTTGGTACTATACTCTCATTAGGTTTAACAATTCTTCAAAGTATTATGATGCCGGCTAAAACATTTATAGTAAAATGAACATTTTAAATTTTCCCCATATAAATCATATGCATTAGGAATTAAATTTAACTTTGCCATAAAGTAGGTAAAGGTCAACCTAGATATATCATTTGTGCAAACCTGGTAGGGCCAACATCCCCAATGCTACATACCAAGTCCCAAAGCAAATAGCCTTTTGGTTCTAGAGAAGAAGATATTTAAAGAGCGTTTACTATATATTAGCGTGATGGCCATCTTTGTCATGTGATCGTAACAATTTGTATACATTTTGGCTAACCAATCATAAGGAGTTGTCATATGAAATTTGATATCAGTTGGCCAAGTGGTTTCAGAGAAAACTGTGCATTAATATGTTGATGGGACTCCAAAATGAGCGACCTTGGCTGAAAGGTCAAAGGTCAACCCAGACCTTTGAAACCTATTTATAGACATTAGATTGAACATATCAAGTGAGTATTATAAGTTTGGCTTCCACAGTATTAAAAAATGAACTCTTCAAAACAATTCCCATTTAAATGCATTAGGAAGCATTTTGACCTTAACGTTAAGTAGGTCAATGTCATCTTGAGATCATCATTTGAAACTTGGTAGGCCCCACATCCCAAATGCTACATACCAAGTCTCAAGGTCATTGACCTTCTGGTTCTGGAGAAGATTTTAAAGGGGTTTTACTGTATATGGGCGTGGCGGTCATCTTGGTCATGTGACCGAGATATTTTGTATATATTTTGGCTAACTCATCATAAGAAGCCGTCACATGAAATTTGAGTTTATTTAGGCCAATGATTTGCGATAAAGCTATGTTTTAATATATTGACGAGACTCCAGTATAAGCGACCTAAGCTGGAAGGTCAAAGGTCAATCTTGACCTTTGAAACTTATTTATAGTCATCGTCTCATTAGGTTAAATATATCAAGTGAGAATAATAACTAAGGCTTCCACAGTTGTAATTTAAAAAAAAAAAAAAAAAAAAAAAACATTTAAATGCATTAGGAATCAAAATCTGACCTTGAGGTTTAGAAGGTCAAGGTCAACCTAGGATCAGAATTTGAACAAACCTGGCAGGCCTCCCATCCCTTATGCTACATACTAAGTCCCAAGGTCATCCGCCTTCTGGTTCTGGAAAATAAGGTTTTTAAAGTTTTTTTACCATATATGGGCGTGGCAGCCATGTTGGTCATGTGACCAGGACCATTTGAACATTTTTCCCGCATCCTTAGAAGTCTCCATATGAAAGTAAGTTAGGGTGCAAGGGGTGAAATTTGAGGTTACTTGGCTCAGTTGTTTCAGAGGAGATGTTTGAAAATGTTGACGGACAGACGACGGACGGACAGATGCTGGAGTGACTGGTATACTATAAGCTCACTCATGAGCCTTCGGCTGAGGTGAACTAAAAAGGTCATTTCCTATTAATTATACTCAATTTAAACATGACTTCAACTATTAACATTTTGATAAGTCATTATTGTTGTTTACAAGAAAGGCTTGGAACAATGCATACAACTCATAGTTGAATTGACATTAGACATATTTAACTAAACAGCAAAGGACCTTGGACAGTCTTAATGAATGATTGCCCACAAAAATGACCAGAGAAAAGTTTCAAAGAAAATGATATTTTTTTTATGTAAAAGATAGTAGCTTTAACCCTCGAATTATCCACAAAAGCCGTTTTCCCAATGGACAAGTAACAATTGAAAACTTTGCGTTGAAAACTCTTTTTTTGCTATTCAACATATATAGAAAATATTTTTTTACTGAAGTGCCCCCCGTGACCAAACTAATCCTTTTGCATACCTTTGTAGTTTTACATTACACACACCATATAAAAACGGCATGATTGGTCACGGGGGGGGGGGACGCTGTCAAAAAGCTCAAAAACAATTTATAATAAAAGCTTATCAGAAACTTATTTTGTAGAAACCTGTAGGTAAAATATCAATTTACAATGGCATGTATCAGGGCTTTAGTTTTGAGTGCGTACCATGTAATTAATTGTCTTATTTCTCAAACAAAACATATGATGTGGGTACTCAAAAGAACCGTATTATTGAGACGGTTCTTTTAAGCACCAAAATAAAGCCTAAATCTGATGTGTAAGAAAAAATTAACACTTTTACGCTCAAAAACTGTGTTTATCTAGACAATGATTTATACAGTATGCAGATATTATACACCTCAGCGCACAAGTTAAACTGGTTGACTATGAAACATTACAGGTAATAGCCAAAAGTCATTGACAGCACACTTCTTTATATGAAACAATGAAACCTTCTCAACCCGAATTTTATGCAAACGCATCACTTTTGTTTCAAGTTTTATGCCGCAAACATAATGTTTACATGTATTCAGGTGAATACTCGACGGAACTTTGACTTTCTGTGAAATAAAATTTGGTCACAAAATACCCCCACCCCCTAAACCTCAAAGTCCTGGCATAAATATGCAATATTTTCAAAATAATTTTCATTTTGCTGGGTGCACTAAATGTAACAGTTTGATTTAAGCACAAATATATAGTTGTCATTTATGCATTATTATAGCCTAAGGCTAAAATTTGGGCAGATTGAATAGGAAACTGTCGAGGTCCTTTGTCAAATGTACGAACTGTTTGGATTGTTGAATTAACATGAACTACTGAAATCGGGTCTTTTTTCATTTAACTGCTTAAAACTGACATGTCAGATAACAAAATTTATTAGTTTAAATGCATGCTGGCCTAGTTATAATTTGGATACTGCTTTATGTCTCTTTTTTATGGTGATTAACTGACAATAGTGGATCAAAAGCTATTTGAATACTGCCAATATTCACTAATTAACTTACAAAGAGGTAGTTCATAAACCGGAATTCGGAGCTGTAGCTGTCATGCAAGTATAAACAATTTGCAGTAAAGTGACGAGTATTTTAATACTGATTGACAGTTCCAGATGTTTAAAAGAGGCAATGGACATGGTACTTGGCAAAATATATCTTTCACTGATTCACTTACAAACAGGTTTCAGCCCCTTATTTGTAAATCTATAGCCATAGAATTCAAGCTCTTGAACTCCAAAAAGTTATTTCTCTTTATTGAAAGTAATACCAAAGTCACTTCCTCGCTGTACGACTGTCTCTAGTGTTTTATTATGTTCATCTATTGTGGTACCACCTATCAAGTTGTCATATCTTTGGTTGAGACAATGTGGGATATCTCCAAAAATTCTATACATTGCTTCGTCGAACAAGTCTTGCGATGACTTTGCACCGAATATTAATCTGTTGGGTCTCATATTGTCCCATGGTGTACTAAATGTAGCGAGAGCTCTTGAGTCAGGGTGAAGGGCCAGTTGGTGGTACATGTAACCTTGCTTCAAGTCCATTTTTGAGAAAATTGTGCAGTCATGAATACCTCCTCATGTTCTTGCAATATGGTCTCTATATCAGGCTTTGCCTTGGAGTCTAATATAGATTTGCGTCTCTCTTGCGCCAAGGACTTTTGGAACCTGATTTCTATGGTGACTTGGTGTATAAGTTGAAGAAGATTGTTGGCTCTAATAATTTTTCAGCGCAGTTCATTAAAATAATTTCCCATTATAAAAAGATTGGCTATAACATTAATGTATTGCAACAGACTGCATGCTTGGTAGTCAACCCGATCACGGTTGGCAACTCTGCTTTCCTCTTTAATTGCACGCCGGTGGGTCGGACTTCAGACTCTATGATGGTTCCGACTTAAAGACTTATCTATTGATGAGATGGTAGGGGCCTGATGCTTTGGCTGTTTGTCAGGCCCACCGGGGTTTAACTGTTGGATTTCTTTTGCTCCGGTATTCATTTTATTTACTGTTGAGTCCTTATCCATGCTTTATCTCCTTGTTATATCTTGATTTATATGTTTTAGGAGATGATGCATTGATAAGTTAGGGGTCTTTCATGCAAACCAAATATCTATGTGTCTTGATCCACATCTGAATTAAGGGTGAGGTTGGCGCCGTTAAACCAGTTTAAGCCCTCCAGTAAAATATTTTACTGATCGTTCCAAGGTGGTACTTCTTTTGTGGATCTTTTATGTTTTTGTTCTGTCTTGTTTTTGCTATGTTTTGTGCGCGTCTGTTCATATGTGCTTTGTGGTCACCTGGTGGGAAAGGGCTGACCTCTTGGCTCTCGTTTGTGGTGTCTACTGTGAGTTTGTCACTTTCCCATTGGTATCCTGGGTCAGGTGTGGTACTTAATTGTATCGATCCCTGATCTTTGCACCCTTACTTACTTTGACAGCTTTGGTGTCTGTTCGTTGCAGTTCATTTGATTCTTTAAGACTTCCATCTGGTCTTATCTCCAACATGCCAAAGTTTGGTAAGTGTCCTCCTACCCAGCAGTGGTGGTGAGTTAATCTTGCCTTTTACAACCACGAATGTGGTGTGTGTCCCTCTTGTTTCATTGCGAGCTGTTGCCTTAAACTCGCTAGACACATGCAGTTCTTTCTGTAGTTTGCTTAATCTTGTGCTACTGTCATAAAGAGCTAAGTTTTCATAGGATTTACGTTCCAATGCTTTGTAATGGTATTCGTCCATCACATTGACGTCTGCTCCACTGTCAGGTTCCATATGGACAATCACATCATTTATGACAATTGGCACAGTATTTCAAAGTCACTAACCTTGTTCACTTTTTTATCTTGGTCTCGGTCTTCATCACTTTCAGAATCATCAGTCTCTGATTCGTTTGTTGCTCTTCTGACGTCTCTCATGTCCCTCCTGTTGTCCGAAAATTGGTTCCTCCGTTTTCGCAGTGTCTCTTTTGATGACATACAAACAGTAGAAAAATGGTTTGGCCTTCCACATTTGCTACAGAATTTCCAATAAGCTGGACAAAGTTCCTTTTGCATTAAATGTGTTTGCCACAATATTTGCACGTTTTAATTGACTCTTTTTTTTTTGTTTGTTTGTTTGTTTTGTTGCTTTACGTCCCAAGTCAACAGCTATGGTCATTGCGGGACGGTCAGTTCACCTAACCACACTTTTTTCCTGGGCAGGCTTGAACAAGCGGTTAACCAGTAATTCGTGCACATACTTTCGCTTGTAACTGACAACAACGCTTCTTGAATGAATCAGCGGAAGGGAGGAGAATGACAGTAGAAATCAAATCATGATCAATCTCGAAGGAAAGTATGGGACCGGACCGGGATCGAACTCGTGACCCCTGGATCTGCAGTCAGACACGCATCTGTAGCCAGACACGTTACCGACTGGGCTACGCGGCCCGGCATTTGACTCTTTTTGTCTAGAGTCATTTAGACTCTTACTTTTCTCCTTTTTGTGCTTACCGACCTTTGAAATACTGTTTGAGTTTTGCCTACCAATAGCTTCTACTTGGTCAGAGGTATCCTCAAGAACCTGCATTTCTGCCAGTCTCTTTTAATGTCCATTTCTTATTCAGTACTCTGCGTACAAGATCTGTATTGTCAGTTGTTTGGATAATATGCTCCAATATTCTCTCGTCGTCATCATGGAAATCACAGCTCTTGAATTTCTCTCTCAACCAGGCTGCATATGACACTGTACCTTCTCCTGCATGTGGCTTCATTTTCAGAAATAAATATATGGCATAGTGTACATTTTTTCCTTGGGGAAAAATAGTTACTCAACTTACTTTGCAATTTAGCATGCTGATCTACGGAGGTGCAGAAATAAGGAGATTTGAGAAGAGTCTGCAAGATTCTGAAGATGGTGATGTGTATGGCATCTTTCTTATCAGCTGTGTTGCTGATGCGGAAAAAATCGCATTTCCCGCTCCAATTCCTCTAGCCAGTCATCCCATTTTTCTCTCGTTGCTATGTGGTCTTCGTCCACAGTAAACAGGTTTATCGTGAGATTCCATCCTCTTTCAGCCATTATGCAATGCTGGTTCTCTAGGATGTGCAGCAAATAATCTTACTACAGAAATATGTTTCTATCCTCGTCGCCAATGTTACAACCGCGCAGGTAGCAAGTTAGCAAAACGACTTCTGTGATTGGTTCATAATACGATGTTACTGTTGTAATGTATTCTATGTCTTATAGACTAGTACATGCTGTGGTCTTATCAAATGATTCATTGTATGTTTTTGTCTTGGTATATATTAGCTAGCTATATGCAAATAAAAGGAGTTAGCAGAATCTCCCAGCAGATCTCGCCTTGTTGTTTATATAGGATACATAACATGGTGTCAGATAAGAGCGAGCCTACGAGTGCACAGATTTTTATATTGTAAAAAGATAAAAAATCTGACTTTCACTTTTGTCAAAAGAAAGAGACAGGATTATTTTTAAAGGATAATCAGTGAAATATCAAGATGGATGAACACATTTCAAAGTATCCACGTATGGATTGGGATGCAAAAGACTTGCCTTTAGCGTTTAAATCTTTCAAAGAACATTGTAATTTTATGTTTGGAGGTCCGCTAAAATCTAAATCAGAGGAGGAAAAATGCAATTATGTCATGTTGTGGGCTGGAGAAAAAGGGCGCAACATCTATTCTACTTGGACACTTACAAATGAAGAAAGAAAACAACTAGCAATTCACTATTAAAATTTGAAAATTACTGTAAGCCTAAATCCAACAAAATCTACTCCAGATATATTTTCATGAGAAGAGAGCAAGGAACAGACGAACCATTTGAACAATTTGTGACAGATTTAAAATTATTATACAAAGAATGCGGATACGATCATGCCATGGAAGATGAAATGATAAGAGATCATATTGTTTTTGGAATTAAATCAACAAAAGTAAGGGAAAAACTCATTAATGAAGGCAATGATTTGACTCTTGAAAAGTGTATGGACATATCCAGGACATATGAACTGTCTCAAAAGCATTTAACATCCATGAACTCTGGTGAAGATCCAAATGTTCACGCCATCAGAAGCAAATTTCCCACAAAACAGCGTTCTGTTCGAAAAAAGGAGAAAAGGAAAAGCTCCAGTGAAAAATCTACACATGAGAAACAAGCAGTAACATGCATGAAATGTGGATATACTCATTCTGATAAACAATGTCCAGCAATGGGTAAAAAGTGCAGATTTTGTCATAAACTGAATCACTTCAGTAAAATGTGCTTGCTGAGAAAAGGGCAGAAGAAAAGTCATCGCAAGGGAATACATTCACTTGATGATTATGATTCTTACAGCAGTGACAATACAGAATATGAGACTAGCAGCAGTGACAATACGGATTATGATTATGGCAGGTATGACTATGAAGATAATGTTTATGTAAAAATGCTTTCTGAAGAAAAAGACATTCACAGGCTATCAGATGATTGGACAGTCAAAAGTATCATCTATGACAATGAAATACAAATGCAAATTGACACAGGTGCAAGATGCAATGTGATAAGTCAGAATGTTCTCAAGCAAATGAAAATCAAAACAGCTTTGAAAAAGACAGAGTCAAAATTAAGATCATACAGTGGACATACTATCAAACCGCTTGGATCTATAAAATTACCTTGTTATTTCAACAATAACATCTATGAAATCGAATTCCAGGTGATTGAACAAAATGCTACAACAATTTTAGGATCAGAGACTTGCCAGAAGATCAGACTAATTCAGAGAATGTACAATGTCGAAAATTCAGTGAAAAATACGGATAACAGTGACATTCAAAATGAATATTCGGATTTATTTCATGGAATTGGACGTTTACCAGGTAAACATAAAATTCATATTGATCATAATATTACACCTGTAGTACACCCTCCTAGACGATTACCTATTACAATGAGAGATAAGGTCAAAGATGAACTGTCACGCATGGTTAAAGAAGGAATCATTAAAAAGGTGAATAAACCTACAAGTTGGGTCAACAGTATGGTAGTGGTAACTAAACCCAATGGCTCAATTAGAATTTGTATAGACCCGCGAGACTTGAATAAAGCTGTGAAAAGGCAACACTTTCCACTTTTAACAGTTGAGGAAGTGGTATCACGCATGCCAAATGCCAAAGTGTTCAGCAAAATAGACTGTACGTCAAGTTTTTGGCAAATAGAGTTAGATGATGAAAGCTCTAAGTTATGTACCTTCAACACACCGTTCGGGAGATATCGTTATCTCAGATTACCATTTGGAATCAAATGTGCAAGTGAACTCTATCAATCTATCATGTCAGAAATGATTGAAGATATAGAAGGTGCAGAAGTTATAATGGATGACATATTGGTATGGGGAACTACGATTGAAGAGCATGATCGAAGACTTAAAATAGTTCTTGACAAAGCTAGGAAGTATAATCTGAAGCTATCCCCAAATAAAACGGAATTTCCCAAGAAACAAATTCGATATGCCGGACATGTACTCAGTTCTGAAGGACTGAAACCAGACTATGAGAAAGTCAAAGCAGTTGAACAAATGAAAGAACCACAAAGTAAAAAGGAACTACAACATTTTCTAGGATTTGTGCAATATTTGGCAAAATTTCTACCAAATATGTCAGAGGTATCAGCTCCGTTGCAAGAACTCTTACACAAAGATATAGAATGGCACTTGGACATTCAACAGGAAAATAGTTTCCAGACATTAAAGAAAATGTGTGTCAATGCTCCCGTATTAGCGTACTATGACAAAAGAAAGCCAATAGTTCTTACGGTTGACAGTAGTTCTAAGGGGCTTGGTGCAGCTATAATGCAAGAAGGAAAACCAATGCATATGCGTCATGTGCATTAATAGAAACACAACAGAGATATTCCCAAATTGAAAGAGAGACACTGGCTATTGTCTTTGGCTGTTCAAAGTTCAACAATTTCATTTTTGGTCAACATGTAACTGTTGAGGGTGACCATAAGCCGTTACAGTCAATACACAAGAAGGGAATTCACGAAATGCCAGTAAGATTACAGAATCTTATGTTTCAATTACAGAAATATGACTTAGATATTGTTTTCAAGCCTGGGAAATCAATGTTTCTTTCGGATCATCTCTCAAGATCATTTCTAGAAGAGTCAAATGAAAATCTGTGTGAAGAGATGAGTATAAATGAAATACATTTGTTGTCGTATCTATCTGTATCACCTGAGAAACGTGATGAAATCAGACGAGCAACAATGGAAGATCATAAAATGACATTGTTACAAGATGTCACAGTCAAGGGTTGGCCTGAAACAAAAGACCAATTACCGCTAGAACTCAGAACGTACTGGAATTACAGAGATGAAATTGCTACCATAGATGGATTAATGTTTAAAGGATTAAAGCTAATAATTCCTAAGAAACTGAGAAATGAAATGCTTGAAATAATACATTCTTCTCATCTTGGAATAGTAAAGTGTAAATCCAGAGCACGTGAAGTGTTATTTTGGCCGTCTATGAACAGTGATATTGAAGAAAAAGTATCAAAATAAGCTACTTGTGCCATTAATCAACCCCAAAATCCTAAAGAACCATTAATTCCTAGTGAGGTTCCAGACAGACCTTGGAGTAAAATAGGAGTTGATATATTTGAATACAAGGGACATCATTATCTAATATCAGTGGACTATTTCTCAAAGTGGCCAGAAGTAAGCATGTTGGATAACTTGTCTGCTAAGAATACAATTCAGTACATGAAAGGTCAATTTTCAAGGTATGGATTAATTGACACTCTTGTCTCGGACAATGGACCGCAATTTGCAAATGCTCAGATGCGTCAGTTTGCGAAAGATTATGGATTCACTTATGAAACATCATCGCCAGGTTTCGCGTCAAGCAATGGTCAAATTGAAAGAACAGTACGGACAGTTAAAATCTGTTTAAGAAGGCAGAAGATCCGTATATGGCATTACTTGACTATCGTAATTCGCCAATAAATGACACAGGCTTGTCGCTAGCGCAAATGTTATGTGGAAGACGACTAAAAACAAAACTACCAACAGCAACATCACTCTTAAAACCGAGATACGCAGACGACGTCAGAAAAAGCCTGAAACACAGACAGTCGAAACAAAAACATTTTCATGACAAACACTCTTTAAAACAAGATCTCAAAACTCTAAAAACAGGAGAAAATGTAGTTATGAGACATGAAAACAAATGGAAACATGGAACAGTTGAACGTAGACACGAAACGCCAAGATCATACGTCGTTCAAACGTCAGATGGTAGAAAATATCGCAGGAATCGAAAACACATTAGACCTACGAAATCAGTACCTAAACGTCGTGAGGAACTCATAACACCAGCACTACGGTATAACTACACACGTTCAGATCAGCATAAATCAACGTCAAATAGCGATCAACGTCAGAACAACGGAAATACGGTTACACCAACGTTTACACAGCCAGCGGAACAAACTGAACAGGATATAGCTGGAAATATCGCGCAGAAATCACCGTATAAAACGAGATTCGGTCGAGTAGTGAAACCACCTATTAGCTACAGTGAAACCTAGATCAGTAAAATAGTGTTTAAGGGCAGTAAGCTTATGCTTTTCTATATTCATTAGTGCTTATTCATATATGTGGATATATTGTTAAAATATTCTGCCATTGGATTAAAGTGTAATAAAATGTTAAAATAATGTGCTATTGGATTAATGTGCTATTCACTATAATTTGGATTAATACAATAGTGATTCGCGTTTAAAATTCAGTTATTCGAAAATCTTGGATTACTATAATTTCTCAATGAAATACTATGAGCAGATGGAATTTACTACAATCTACAGGAATTTCATTCATAAAACCAGTATCTCTGATGACTCAGAAAACCGTAGACTCACAGAAGAGCAACAACACAGTCAAAATACTTAGATTCTTATTTCTATAATTTCTATAATTTTAGCAATAAATCATGCATATTTTGCTTTGATATACTTGAATGTGCTTATATATGTGCTTTAATTTTGTTTTTCATCAATTTACAATAATATTATTTTTAGGGGATCGAGACTAGTATTGCTCAGAAACCCTTTTTGTGATTTTCAGGGGGGGGGGGGGTCCGGACCCCTGCCCCCCACTCTGGATCCGCGCATGTTTGTAGGTTACAGTAAACTGAACTGGCATGTATGAAACTAGCTATTTAAATATAAAGCATTTGGGCGCAGGGCATATTTTTATTAGTTCTGACTAGAGTTTTCGTGGGATTCCAGCAATCATGTACCCTAGAAGCATCACTACAGATATTTTAGGATAGCATAGTTTCCATGCGCGGACCCAGGGGGGATAAAAATCAGCCTGGACAATGTTTCTATTTGTGTCCTCAACTTACCGGGAAATAACCTCCAAATTCATAATAGGGTGGTGTAAACCAGTTCATTTGTTTGTAATTGACTTGGTTGACAGTGGCGCCTGCTCTGGCCGCGATCATATCCTCATCAGTTTGGTTTACGAGAGGTACAATGTCAGAACTGGATTGGCTGCCGTTTTTGGAAATGTAGCTAGCCATGTGCAAATCCAGAGGGGGGTTGGGGGTCCGCACCAAACGAAACTATGATATGTGCGCTAACGGAAGACTTGGATCAGCCTGTTGTTACACTACCCGTCCGCATGGGGAAAGCTTAAGGTCCTTAAAATAGCTATCAAGTGCCCATATAATAATCCCGATCAGCCTGTACCTCTCGACGTCGTGCTCACAAGCGGACAGTTTATTTTGCAACGATGCGGCACATTAATATTTACTACCGCTCTGCTCCGCCTCCTGACTAGATGATCATGTTTTTTTTTGACAACCGTTTAGCTCTGCCTACTCCCTAAAAGCGGGAATGTTCAAATAAATTGGTGTTGCTAAATATGGATTGCAGTTTCTTTTACCTTGACGAGCTTGCCACTTATTACGTCGTATCTTGTTCGGCGAGTCGTTGAAATCTGACCCGGTGGTCTTGCGATGGCGGTGTAACGTAGAAACAGAGACCGTGGAAAAAGGAGACATAAAGGCTAATGCGCATGCGCGTTGTGAAGTGGGCGTTACGTCAAATGTATGGGCGGCGCTAAGAACTGAGCCAACACGATTGGTATGCCAATAGACGAATTCTCTTCCATCCCAGCTCACGAGAAAATGGTAACTGTACATATACATTATATGTAAAATTGTAAAATTGTACATGTTTGCGCGGATCTAGGAATTGTCGTCGGGGGGGGGGGGGGGGGGGGGGGGGGGGGGGGGGAGCAGCGTGGAAAAG